>CANSZD010003492.1:0-363321 GCA_947648045.1 Beta corolliflora
GGACATAACCAACTAACTTCATAACTCCATTATTTGAGCCTCATAATAACATGTGCACACTTGTAATTGAAGAACTTAAGGTGATCGTATAATTATGATAAAGCACGAACATAAGATATTAGTACATGTACCAGCTAAAATTATTGCTCTTTTCTAACAAAAAAATCTTATAGGAGGGACAAACAAGAGGGGTCACCTCGCAGAAATCAAAGGAGCGCAAGTAGCAGCAGTATCTATCAAATTAAATAAGTGACATACTATGGTACACGTATAATGCGAGAATTAAAAGTCTATCCAATTATCATTATAATGAACCTTTGATTCAAATTATATATGCAAATTGTATCCGACGGCTCACACTATTAGTTCATTAATTGTGCAGTATGTCCGTATGTATAAAGTTTTTATGGAGTCACGAGCTATTAATTATCCATAAATAATGGTACTCAGGCGCAAATGAGTTACTCATAATGCTACATAATTACATACGACTTTTATGCTACTTATTTTTTCTTTTTCTGAATGATGAATGTTACTTAGATTTATTAACTAATTCTTAAATCTTGAATGGAAATAAAAGGATAGGCCACAGTGATGATATATCAACTATTCAAATGAATGATATGCATATAATTTATTATAAAGTAGGAAAAGAATTTGAATTCCTTTGAAAAGGATTTTACCCTCACACGGATTAAAACAGATTAATACATTTTGAGGATCGAAACAGTATAACCTACCAGTTCATAGATATAGGTTTAGCAACTACGTACATAGGCTTACACAACTTGAAAGCTTAGTTTAGCTCCTAGATTCATAGAGGATTACCCATAATAACACTTTAATTGACTATAAATATCGTGTCAAACCATTAACAAGGTTAATAATAAGGATAGGAGTTAGGCTCAGTGGGTAGAAGCTCCCGAGGTCGGGGTTCGATCTCTGGCGTTATCTTTGAGATATTCTAGATCTGCTGGCGTACGCTGACCAACGTGTGTTGGTGTTTCGCTCCCTTTTTCAAGGCGCAGTAGGGTTTGCGCAAGATTCCTAATCAAAAAAAAAATTAACAGGTTAATAATGATGTAAATTAACTGGACAAGGCTACATTTACCTGGTGTGTAATTGACTCAATTAAAATAAAGAATAAGAAAGTTAGTTTATATTCGTACTCGTTTTTATTGTTAGCATTGTGATATTTTAATGTGTATCAAAAAGTGGTAGGTACTACAGTTAACGTGAACAAACTCATTGTTAACGGCAAACGTCATTGTAACTTGGGTTGGGTATTTTATCAGAAAAGATGTGTGCTGTGTGCCTTATAAATGTTGTGATTTTGACATAATCAATTAACATTTATGATCGCTGTTGGGACCAAAATTCGGAGCCAAGAAACCAATGATTGTAAAAATCATGAAACAATAATCTTGTCAAAGTGTCTTTCATAACTTGTACCCACCAATGATTTTTGATGTTATGTTTCAGAACTTAATACTTAGATATTTTTAAAATATTAATGGTGCAAGTTATTCAATGAGCTGGATGATATAAATTAAATGCTGCAGAAAAAGAAAACACTAGCAGGAAACAGAGCATTGTTTTCTCAGTACATGTACCAACTACCAAGTAGTATTTGCAAGAAGAGGAAGATATCTATAATTATATGGTAAATGTTGCTACTTGTTCCAACATGTGCCAACAAGATAAGCACAAACATAAGATATTAGCTAGTACAAGTACCATCAGTAATTGCTCACTATTCTGATATTTTCTAACAAAATTTGGTATCCCTGTCAAATGAAAAAAAAAAATTTACCCTATAAGAGATGGAATTGGCTCGATCATGAATACATCATCCACGGCTCAAGCTAGTAACATATAATCTAATCGAGGAAGTCTCTTTGCCAACTTGTCTCAAAGCCGAAAATTGTTGGCAAGGAACCTAGTTCTGCACCCATTAAAACCGATTTCGCTCGAACAAAAAAAGCCTTCGGAAGGAGAAGTAGCTGGTTACTGCAAATTGTTCGGGTTTTCACATCAGGGTAGAATTGTCATACCATATCACAACTCGTCATGAGATGCAGCCTCCGGGTCCGTATTATCAGTTGCTGAGCCATCAGAACCTTCTGGAGCTTCCTTGTCAGTAGAGCTTTCTTCACCAGTGTTGGATTTTGATTTTGAGGCATTTTCTGCATTCTCGCTGTCTGTGTCATTTTTTACGGGCTTCTCTACTTTGGGTTTTGGTTTCGGGATTCTATTCAACCTAGCAACCTAGAATCAAACTAGCTGTCACTGATGGGTTCTTAAACCATATAGAAGATGATAATTGTAGCATTGTGTTAGCAATTTTTTTATAAAAAGGATCAAATTTACCTCTGCCTGAAGTTGAGCTAACTTCTCATCAACTTCCTCGGAAGTAAAAACAGGGACACTTGAAGCAGGAATTCTGCGAAATGTTTACAGCATTAGAGTTTGCAACTAAAAACCAAAGAACCCCATCAGTGTACCTATCAATAGAATATTATAGAAGGAGGCAACTAGATGAACCAAATAGTAAGAAAACACTTTTCATTCACTGTATTCAAACAAGGTGTCAATTACTAAAAACCATAAAGATATTTGGCTAATCAAACATTGGATCCTGCAAAAAATTATTTGAAGCGGAAAAGGAACATAAACACTGCAGATTAATAGAATCATGTAAATATGATCAAATAAGACATTGGTGGCTCTGGCCTTTCCAATCAAAAATATATATACTCGTCCTAGAATAGTCTCTATACTTTTCTTTTTTGTTTCAACCAAATTAGTTTAAGCATTTTCATTTTTGGAATAGTCCCACTATTATCTCTATCTATCAATAAAATAACCAACTTCCCCTCTCCTTCAATAATAAAATACCCCCACCAACTCCTATCGAATCTACTTTATAATAAAATAACATTTGATAACCACACTACAACTTACCACCTTAAACTACGTGTCTCAACAAGTATTCATATTTTTTTTCAGGATGGATATATATATATAAATACAGTCCGACATGGTTTTCTTATCTCCCAATAAGTATGAATTTCATAGGGACATACAGCAAAGACATTGAACATTGGATTGAATTTTCAATTTCACAGTTCACCAAAAGAGGTATTCCAAGATGACAAAGAGCAAATACACTATAGATTGGATTGAATCTCCAAATTCAGCTGAAACTCAGCTTAATTTGATCAAACAAGACCACTCCCATAAGGTGCTCTCAGCTTCCCAAAATTGCAACCCTTCAACATAGGACACATTGTACAAGAATTCTTCAAATAGAAAAGTAACAGTGATATGTTACTCCTCATCTCTGTTGTTGGTAAGGGTAAAATTAGGGGTTACTTTATCACCAAAAGTGGAAGTGAGTCTGAGACATAATATTCACAAAAATTTATAGTAGTACTTAGCAGTTAGCAACTGTTAGAGAAGAATTTTTACTTATCCTGTTCAGCTTGCTTATCATCCAACCACTTCCTGAGCTTATCAGCACGATTCAAAACCTGGAAACTCACATATGATCGACTCAAGTTAATAGCAGGGCAAAAAACCCAACTACCCAACATAAACAAGCAAAAGGCCAACTTAAAGATCCAGATGTTTACCTCAGTTATTCTTTCTTTTGAGATCCAAGATTTGTTTATCTCCCAGCCACGAACAATCTGTGATCATGGAAAAACTAGGTGAGCATCCTCTAGGACAAAAATAAACATTCTTGCCAAAAGTTATTTGCAAGCTAACTTGTAAAATATAATGAAACACGGTGGTCTCCAATCACATTTATATAACTGTAAGCAGCATAACATACCTCTGCTAGCTCAGTAAGATATCTTCTCGCTTGTTCAATTGCTATTGGACGAGCAGTCAATTCATCCAATCTGGTGTAAAAAGACATTAGTCAAAAATAAATATCTGGCTAGAAGAAATCTAAGATTTTCTCTTGGTGCCAAAGCCAACCTGAAAAATATGGGTTCACCAATAGCTTTTAACATCTTGAGACGTTCTTCAAATTCTCCAGCGGTAGCATCTTCCCCATCCATATAAAGCCAATCTTGGATCTGAAAACGCCAGAAGGGTTTTTAAGAATTTTATTTCATAGAGATGCCATAAACCCGAGAAACTTCATGAGTAAATGACTTGCCTCCTCAAGCTTTCCAATGAATGATTGCCGCTCTTCATTAGTTGAAACTTTTTCAATTTCGCCTGACGACTCGATCTATTATAGAAAGAAAAATGAAAAAAGACATAATCAGGGCATTATTTATAATGATTGACTACATTATTCTACACCATGCAGCAAACAAATGTAAGCAATATCAACATAGTGAGAATAGATGTCAAAGCACCATAATGGATGATTCATCCTACCCTGGAAATAGATACGAACTCGGTGGCAGACCTTGGACCAAAAACTTAAGAGGGCCAGGTTTTGATCGCCTAAACATTATATTAAAGTTGAATCATTTACCATTACGCTACAAGATTTCTTATATTTCAATACAACTGATGTATTATACAATGATACCCGGTTCGCGGTACGGTGCTTCGACCGGTGACCCAAGTCGGACGTTCCCAATCGTGGGACGAACGCGTTCCATATCGCCGGAGGTCGCGAACCAGTTCGTGCATCCAAGCGAACCCTTTTGGCTGGCGAGAGTGAGGGTGAAGGCTAAGAATCAAGATTTAGGGCAAAATTTCAAAAAAACCCATAGATTTGATAATTAACCATATACTAAGCAATTGTTGAGTATATAAAAATAGGGGGCTTTTGTTTGTATGAGTGTTTGAGTGTTTACTCATGCTAAATTTGCATTTTCTTTCGGTTTGAATTTGTTGGATGTTATTTCAATGGAGGAGGAGCAGTGTGGATGAAGATGGAAGAGACGGAGTGACGACTGAAGGCAACCCATCGTACCCGATACACCACCCATCGTATCCGATACACCACCCATCGTACCCAATACACCCATAGATAGCGTACCCCGTACCCGTTCCCCGAATCGAACCGAATTCCGTACCGGGTATCATTGGTATTATATCCAATATGCCAAAAAAAATATTGGGGGCTAGGCCCCTACCAGCCCCAACTAAGATCTCCCCTGGAACTCCCTCAACCACTAATGACATAATGCATAAAGAAATATAGAATAACAGGCAAAATATTACACTTGCTATGCCCATCTAGATTAATGATCCAATAAACTATTTAACTTTTTGATTCAGGAGAGGATGTGGTATATGTTTCAATAGGAAACCACGCATTGAAACTGCACCAGAGTCATTTCTTTGCCAATAATACAGCCAGCTGGATAGAAAACCCAGAGGCCAGTGTTTGGGAGTGTAAACCAGATGAAGATATCAAGCAGAAGGGCCAAACAGAGCAGGATTCACATAGTCCAAGGAGAGTTTATGATTTAGGTTGATGATCCAAGAAACCTTTTTCATCTCTTGTCTGAGAAGAATGTGGGTATTACACTATGTCTGAAAAGGAGATATAGACATTGCTACGCACCAGAGTGAATTTCTTAGCTAGTACATGCCAACTAGCAATAGAACCCAGAGGCCAGTATTTGGGAGTAAAACCCACATAAATACGTTAGGCAAGACGGCCCAAGAAAAGCAGGAATCACACATCAAAATTTTCAATAGATGAATTAAACTAATACCTCAAACCATATTCAGAAAGAAATGGAAGTACTACAGAGAATGAGAATAATTCTTAAAAAGCAGGCATCTATTGTGCATGATGCCACCGACATTGTCATTATGCAGCAACGTAATTAATTATATTTTTTGGTGATTGCTTGTGTAAAAATCCACCTATAGCTACTGAGCCAGCACTCCAAACAGAGAAGATCATTGCTTCCAAAATGAATCTGTTTTACTCCCATTGCTATGAAAAAAGGCATTCCAAATTGATGCAAACATATAAATGGTTAACTAGAAACCTTTCATATCAGCAACATGTTTGCAATAGATCAAATATAATAAGAAAGGCATGAACCTTTTCTCTGGTTAGATAAATGTATTCTTCCAAATTATTCTTCAACTCTGCTGTCCTCCTCCGCTCTACATCTCTGTTGTTAAGTTCTGCCAGCTTACGCTTTGCATCAGCCAAAAATTCTTCTGATAGTGACATCCCAGGTCCACTTGTCTTCTCAGCTACCTAAATGTAAGCAAGAAATAATGTAAATAAAAATAATAATAAAAAACTTCACCCATATAAAAGGTATATTCTCTGACCCATATGAGTATATCAGCATGAAAAGATTACCTTCAAAGGCACCCTGAATGTCCGTTTCTTTAACTTCTTTTCAGTAACCTCTGCAATATTTCCTTCTGTTGCACTGGAGTTAGAGGGACTGTTTGTGTCACCATCATTCTGCAAATTTCCGTTACCTTCTTCCGCTAAATCCCCACTACCTGATTCAGCTGATGTCGCTTCAACTGATATGTTCGCTGAAGTGGTGGAGTTATCCAAAGTCAGATTCTTTTTAGGAAGTTCTACCCACTCAGTAATCTCAATAACAGCCTCTGCACGATCTAAAGTTAGCACTCCACTTCTAGTTAAAGAGAAATGTATGTTTGCCTTGATCGGAGCAGAAAGATTCCGAGATTCATATCTGGAACAGAAAAGCAATACACAAATCTCAGGTCCAGACTCCAGACACAGAACTTTCCAAATTAGGGGGCAAATGTTAGTGCTGAAAAGCAAAAATAGAAGGTAACAGATACTCAAATCAGAATATGCTACATAAAGCACAAGCCCACACCTCTCAGTGGCATTGGCCAATCCAGAGACTGTATACTGAGCAAATATGGGAGAAGAAACACCAGGTGGCAGGAGGTCACTGCTCTCATAGGATAAAGACACCTCAAAGTCTTTTTTATGAAGAATAGATCGAAACATCTGTAATAAAGTAACCAAGATAGAAAAACAAAAAACATGATCAATGAGGACACCAACTATTACTAATCATCCCCTAAAAGTTCAGAGGACAAAGTGAACTACCTTACTAGGAACCTTCTTCATGCGTGGCACAAGGACTTGCTTCGTGCTTTCATCTTTCACAAGATCAACACCATCCAATTCCATCACATACCCATATGTAGAACCATCAATCATTCCCAATTTTCTGTTCAATTTAATTCCATCACTTAAATTTGCTGCATGTAATGCAGCACCAAGAACTATAGCTTCATCAGCGTCCAAATGTTTGTCCAGCTCTTTCCTCCCAAGAAAGTCTTGAAGCTTAGCCTGTTAATTTTCATAGTCAAATTGATAAACATGGCCTCGTATGAGCTTTTTCAAGGAGGGGGAACCAAGAGAGATTTATAACCTGCAACTTGGGAACTCGAGTGGCACCGCCAATTAATTCCACGGCAGATAACTCTTCAGCTTTCAAACCTGAATTCTGAAGGACTTCCTTTAGTGGGACCAGAGCTTTTGCCCAAAGGTCTTCACAAAGCTCTTCAAACTTCTCACGGCTTATAGAGCTCCTACAATAATGATAAGCGAAAAGGGAAATTCTTTAGCAACTTTTAGGCCACTTTTATTTGTTTACTACTATTTTCAATGGTTTACATGTTAGAAACAAAAAAAGTGAAAGATAAAAAGGAACATAAATATGAAGATGCTTGATCCCTGCACAATAGTACCAATTGCACCACACCGCCTATGATGGAGGGATGTGGGTCTCTATACAAGTCTAATGGATTTAAGCTCTTGTAAGTGAAGCAACTCATACCGTTAGCCCAATTACCTTAATAAACGACTAGACTAAAAGACCTCTTATTAACCAGATTGGACTCAAGTCTCAACAACAGAAATGTCTGCTCCCTGTAAGCCATTCCATCGCAGGTTTCTAAGTACATCAGGTTCAAAAAAAAAAAAACCAAAGCCCAATATGGGTTTTGCTATTGGCAGGAGTGCTGGTCAAACTTTTGGGCCCACAAACAATTCTTCGGCCTATTTAATACTCCCTTTGTTTCTATTCCACTTCCCTTAATCTGTATTAGGGAAATTTTCGAGTTGATATATCTTCTGTTATGGCCTATATTTTTCCCCATTTCACCCCAGAATTCCTCACATAATGGGTCTCACACTCTCACTTACCCTCACTAAATTCATCTACCCATTTTTGTTAATCCCCCACCAATGGGTTCCCACCATCCCGAATACCCCCATTAACTCCAGTAACCTGCTTTTATTAATTACTATTTACCCACTTTCTCTAGGTTTCTTCTCACGATCCTTGTAGGAATAACAAAAGGAAACATAGGAAGTACTTGATAGAGTGAACCAAAACGTTCTTTAGGTGGATTCTCTATTTCTACAAATTAAGAAACACCAGTCTGGCAATATAAGAAAGCATTAACATAGGCATTGTATACACAATGCAATTATTATTCTTCAAAATGTAAGAAAGGCAGAAAGCACCTCTTACTCTGGGTAATTACCTATACACTAGGTCATAGGACATAAACTCGCCTACTATTTCCTTTCCATTCTCTACTCCTCATTAAAACATAAGCCAACCTCATAGATGATTAAACACATGGAATAATCAGAACATACGGCAATACTAGATGGCAGTCCAGTAAACGCAAAATACCATAGAGGGGAAAGAATTGAAAAAGCCTATAGGGACATAATTCAATTCAGTCTCTCAAATATAACAATCCACAAACCTGAAATCACGGTCATCATAGATAGATTCCACTGATATTGGAGCCATTGTATTTGCACTCAAAATTTCTTTAGTACGCTTGACTTGCTTCTTCAATTTAGCCATTGCCTTGGGAGACTTCCTTATATCAACCCCATTTCCAAGTTGCTTATTGAACTCATCAGCAAAGTACTCCACCAATCTCAATTCCAAATCTTGACCACCAAGTTCAGCATTCCAAGCTACATCCCTCACCTGCATGTAATAATAATATAAATATACTATAGTATAACAAACAGACGAACCTACAAGTTCAGCAAACAAGTGATCCAATGCACAAACTTTTACCCTATCTAGTTTCACTATATTCCTTTTTATAGGCAAGAAGGAATTTTGCAGCACGAACCAATACAGAATCATAACCATTATAATCCCTCCCAACCCTAATCGAAATCAAAGTGCTTAAGTGGAATAGTAAAGGGTTATAAGCCCTGTTCTTTTGGGCTGAACTGAAGTGCGCTGAGCTGAACTAAAACTGTGAGCAAAAACTAGCTGAACTGAGTTGAGTTCAACCGAAATGTGCCCCAAAGAATAGGGCCATAGCCCATAGTAATGCTATAAAATTGACTTATTTCTTACTAAAAAACTATTCTATTTGTTAGGCTAAAATCCACACAAAAGCAATAGAATTTCACAACAATCACTTCGAACTTTGAAGTCCCTCGTGTAACTAATGACTGAATGCATACAACATTGAACAATAAATCATCAAAAACCAATAAGAGACAAATCTAAAACACCAAAGCTTGCCAGGTATTGCCTCAAGCTTTCATCTTTCGCTGTTGAACATTTTTAAGATACAGTGAGCTTGACCAATCCTTATACAACAAATACCAGTAATACCCATAATTCAAACTTGTGTACACTCATTAACCAGATTAAACATTTTTCAGCAATTATATAAAGTAGACAAGTAATTACTATTATTCCAACAAAAATAAAATGTACCAAACTTAAAGAAGGAAGTGAATTATACCTGAAATTGGTTGGCAGAAACAGTCTTACCATACTCCTTAGTATCATAAGCAGAGAAATATACAAGAGCAGCATAAGTACTACTTGCACCCATATCATAAAACACAACATATTTCGACTCATTCCCAAACTTCTTATCAATCCCATACTGCAAAGCTGCCCCAGAATGCTCATTAATCAAAGACAACACATTAACACCAGCCAATTGAGCTGCTTGAATCACTGCCTTCCTCTCCGATTGCCCGAAATACGGCGGTACACTGATCACCGCATCTTTCACCGGAGTTTTCGAATGAAACTCAGCTAAATTCAACGAATAACTCAAAATCATCGCTAACATCTCCTCCAATGAATAAACCTCACCATCATGAACCTTGATCGCCGCAACACCTCTAGAATCTTCCACAATTTGGTAAGGCAAGTAAAATGAATCGATCTTTTGTTTCGTATATTCGTAAGGTTTCGCAATTAGGTCACGAATTTGGGCGTAAACTTTATCAGGATAACGAGCGATCAAACCCGCGGATTCTTCGCCGATCAATCGAGTTTCAGATTGAAATGAGACCAAATTTGGGGATTTTCGCTTCGACATTTCGTTAATTGCGACTGAAATCGGAGGTTGCCCTGGTTTTAGGTTTACGACTGCAACTTTCAGCCATTCGGAACCTAGATCTATGCTTAAAACTGCAGATTGAGATTTAATTGGGGTTAATGCGAGTATGCATACGATAAACCCTAATTTAAACAACATTGCAGATTTCTAAGATCAAAGTTTTCCCCAAAAAATTTAAATTTTGACGAAGAAAACTTTGAGTGAAGTAAAGAGTTTAGTTGGAATTCTCCAGACAAAAGAGTTTAAGAGGGGTTTTTGGGGAAGATGACAACTAAAATGAGAAATGCAAGGTCATGGGAACCAATGAAAGAAGTACATGTGGAAATATGTTACACGTGTCAGAGTATGAGTCGGTCTGTGCGTTGTTATTTCTGTTATTTTGTTGTATTTTCTGCGTTGCAGATTCCAGAAGACTACGTGAACTTTACGATTATACATACTCAGATTGTGACTTTGAGGTCACAAGTTCGAACCCTACTACCTATTTGTATTTAGGAGTAGGGATTCCCTTAATTCCCCTACTTTCAAATGTTGACTTATGTAATTTGATTGGCTGACCTGCGAGAGGTGATGATTCAGTAGGGTCCTTCGTCCTACCAAAGAATTTGAGGGAAGACCCAAAAAAAAAAAAAAAAAAACTGACTCTGAGAGCATAATGGGCTGGGCTAGGCCACTAATGTCAAGATTTTCTGGCTTTGGCTCAGCAGATCTAATTTGCCATGCTAAAAAGCCTAAAGGCTTACCCACATATTGATTTCAACCTTGTAGGAACCGATCTATTAGTCTAGTCTAGCAGCCCAATTATTTATGTGAAAGATACTATTCCTTGTATTATTGTCACTAGTTTTCTTTTTTGCATGTGATGCGTGTGTGTGAGATGGCGTGTAAGTGATTTTATGGAAATTTCCAAGTTAATCCTCATTCATTATTTTGGGTTAAAAATTTGCTTTAAATGTAATTATACAAATAAGTGTATAACTATATACCTATAAAAAAAGGACTTGATAATTTTTTGTGAAAACCTACTCGTAAGATGTAAGTGTATAACTATATCTCTATAGATAATGAACAAGAATTAAATAGAAAATTTCAATTACTACTTTGAGATTCATCGGTGGTATTGTATATGTTTCTTATGTTTTTAAAAAATCTGGAAGTTACCTTCACTGGGAAAAAAAATATGGCAATTGATTAGAGTTTTTGTTATTTCCATGAATTTTTTGCCTTCATTAATTATCTTGTAATAATAAATACATATAAAGGTATTTAAGGAAATTTAGGTGGACACCAAAGTTCTCAAAAGTTTCCATATATAATAGAGATGTCTTCTAGTGGTTTAGTTTAATTTGTCTTGTAATAAGTGTTGTTATTCGAAAGTGAAAGGTACTCAAAATTTATTAAGACGAAATATTCGGAGAATCCGATCTGATTAGATCGGAGATCCAAGCAGGCCTCCATCAGCCAAACCTCATCACACAAATAGTAGAAGTAGCCCACTTAGCTAACCTATGGGCTATTTCATTACATTCACGAAAGCAAAAAACAAAAGAAATGTTATCAAACTCAGATCTTAAATGTTTGACATATTCAACAATCATTTGAATGTCACCTCTTCTCAGGCACAAGTTGTTAATGGCTCTTATGATGGACTGAGCATCACTTTCCACAACCACCCTTCTCCACTCATATTGCCGCGCCACCTTGAGAGCCCAAAGGATAGCTGATGCCTCCGCGTGCTCCACATACCACTCCTGTAGTAATGTGCGAGCCATGGCTAGCTGCACTACCCCATCACCATTTCTTACCACTAGCCCCAAGCCCACTCTATTGGAGTTGTTCAAAAACGCTGCAATAGAGTGGGCTTGGGGCTAGTGGTAAGAAATGGTGATGGGGTAGTGCAACTAGCCATGGCTCGCACATTACTACATGAACACAAGGGTGACAATCTTGTTATTCTAAGTGATATCATATGCTGTGAGTGGTACTAATTTTGTTTTTTGGAGCTTGTACTATCAGATTGAATACATGAACACAAGGGTGACAATCTTACTCATTATCCCTAGAGGCCTAGACCCTAAGTTCTCTATTTTACTCAACCAATAATTGTATATATGGGGTTAAAGCTAAGTGTCATGTGCTGACTGCTTCCTTAGTTGTTGTGCATTATCCACTAGTGTCACAATCTTATCGGACTACTAGTCAAGGCACCCCAAAGCGTTGCTAGGGCTAAGTGGCTACAAAATTTGATTGCTAAGAAAAATAGCTAAGCAAGAGAGTGTTGGGAAGAATGCTCTTACACTGCTTGAGAAATATATATTACAATTGTGTTGGTTGAAATGAAAAAAAATGAGAGGGAGTGCCTATTATTTATAGGCCGCCATCGATCTAGCCTAGAATGTTTCCAAAAGGGAACTTCAAATACAAAGGAGGTCTACATACTCCACTTAGAATATGTACAAAGATGTTTAAGACTCTTCCTAAACGGAATAATCATTTATATTAGGCTCGCTTAAAATAAATGTGTTGAGGAGTATTCCGGATTTTCTCAACACTCTTTTTCTTTCCCTCTCTGATTTCATTTTTTTATGGAATTATTGTGACAATGTAATTAAAGCCAATTGTTTTATGATGAAGAATAAACTTGTGACAAAACAAACAAGTGCGGTGGATAGTGAGTAGCATATAAGATAGATGTAAGATCTTTAAAATGTAAAAATAAACCTCCCCATGTGAGTGCTACTCAAAAGATGGAAATTTTGTAAAAGAAATGCGTTGAATGCGCTCGACACTTGCTAGTCCCCACAAAAAGGTGCCTATATTTTTCAATTCACGGGTCTTTGCCCACAAATACGATAGAAGTGTCAAAGGACACCATGATTGAGGCACCTCAATTTTGTCAAATTGACCTCATTGCAAATTTGCGATATGGCCCTCAACCCCAGTCAGTAATCCACAATATAATGTACTTGTATATTACAACAATATGCTTTACTACATTTTTTACACATGGAGAACATTTAGTGGTCCTATAATTATAAATTATAAGTATCAAAAATGGCTTGTCCACTAGCTAACAATTTGGTAAGTTATTAGTATATATAGTTCCCATCCGAAGAAAGCTTTTCATGTAGTTAGCAAAATGTTACGTTGTTGAATATGCAGCTTGTTGAGGTAGTGTTGGAGCCTTAGAGGAGGTTGGTTGGTCATGGCGTGGTGTGAGTGAGTCAGAAATTGCAAAGTTGTTCATGGAGTACTTGACACGATCGACCTTGTCACTAAATAAGGCACCGCGATCGTGGATTCGTGAGTATTGTTTGAGTGACACGGTCATACATTTTATGAAGTAGGCACAATTTTATTGTATCTGATTTCAATGTGAAAGATTATGTAATTTATTTCAAATGTTTCTTTCTAATATGAATATTTTGTTTTCATCTTATATGAGTCTGTATCTTTTAATTTGGCTTATAAATAACAGGTTCACGACATATTGTGTTGTCATGCATGGGAGAAAAATAGGAGCTAGGAGTTGATTTTAAAAGAAACACGTTTAGAGTCTTTTTGAATTTTTGTTATATAACCACTCTTGCGAGATCTAAAGAGATTTGTGAGTCTTGTAATTACCAACAAATATTGCTTAGAATCATAATGTATTATACTTCCTCTGTTATAAAATACTTGGTAAACTTCTCTCGACACACTTACCAATAGGCAATAATGCATATTTGGAACCATTATATAATACTTAGAAGACTATCACTAGTTTAAAATTATGTCCCCATTTAAAAGAACTCTCTCTCTCCTCCTCCTCTTTATTCTTCTCCATTGTAATTCCTCCATTAAAGAGGCTATAAGAAAGTTCCAAGGTTCTAGTTTTGGTGAATCTAGGTCAAGGTTGATTGTACCACGTTAATCCGATCCTTGTGGCATCTCTTTTATTGTTTCTCTTCCCATTTAAAGTTTTGAACTTTGCATTTATTGTTGGTGAAATTAATTAGCAAACCCTAGGTCCTCTCGAATAGCATTAGTTGCTAATAACTCATTAATGTTTGCTAATAACCCAAGGTCTTGTAATTAATGATTTGACAACCATCAAGAATGAATATAATGTTAAATACAATTAGCTTCTTACAATATACTTCGTACTTTGTACTCACGGCTATATATAGGATAATAAGCCAACTAATTTGCGTGTATCTTCCAAGGAATAAGGATATACATAAACTATTCCAATAGAGGTCATATAATAAGATACAAATTAAGCTCGTTAAAGCAAGGGAAATGCAAAAGCTAAGTAACATTATACGGACTAATCCACAGACTAGGTTAGGAACCAATTATTGTAGAAAACGAGTTCGAGACACAAACCCTAATACAACCAATGAAACAGGCTTGAAACACATGCACCTTAATTATTCGTACATTATGTCATAGGAATGTCGCAAGATTTCAACTACAACCAACGAAACAAATTATAAATCATAATCATGAATCATGACCGTTTTGTCTTGGAATATATTGGTTTGATCTGAATCCAATATCTCCCACAAAAACAAAGATGAGGTATACAAGGCTGAAGATCTTTGGCACTTTGTTGGGTACGTTGATTTTGGCAGATAATGTCCTGAAAGTCTAGCTAGGAAAATAGGGATAGATGTAGCCTGTAAGACACCACTCACACGGGTGAATGGTGAATTGGTGATCAACGACCCTGTGAAGTGTCATAGGATGTTTTTTCTTCCTTTTGCATTGTACATTCATTTCTCTTTTTGGGGCACTAGTTCGTGCACTTTGTTGTAAGCCCAACTTTTACTCTATAAATATATACTAGTATATATGTATCTATTGTTCTAATTTGATGTTTCCAATGACAGTTTAGGAAAAAGATGAGAGAGAAAGTAAGAGAGAGAAGCTCTAGAATTGAGTCCCCAAAAAAATTAGCCCCCGAGAAACCTAGCCCAAAGCAATCGAAAAAATTCCAAATTCAACTTCTTCGCCAATTTCAGTTCAAATCATCCCTGGTTATATTCATTAAGTCTCTATTATCATTTCTAGTATTAAAGTTCATAATCAATTTCTCAAAAAGTTACTCAAATCAGCCCAAATATGTGGTTCATAATTCGCGGAAGAATGTATTAATTTCTGAGAATATTTCTTATTCTCAGATTGTTGTTGCTCAGTCAATCCTTCGATGCTTCTTTGTAGATTTTCCAGTTCAATCTTTAGAATCTGGATTAAAGGTTTTGTGTTTCTTCCTTTCAAATTCAAAATCTGGTTATGGGCTAGGTTTTTTAGGGTTTCATTGGCTATTTCGTTGATTTCTTTGGTGTCTTGCGGTGATTTGTTGGTTCCATCTTCTTCGAGTATTCCTGTGGTACGAAATAATCCTCCTGTAGTTGCAAATCCATCTCGCGGCCGCTATTCTCGTTGGTTCGGTCCGGTATCTCGGTGGTTCGCCCTCCGTTTCTCGGTTTTCGGGCGACGGTTTAAATATTAGTGGCTCATTCCCTGCTCTTGCAAGGGATGTTGTTGATTGTTGTTATATCGTGGTGCGTCAGGGTGCGTGCTGTAGACAATCGTTTCTCACAGCCTAATCTTAAATGCTGTAATGATCAAATTCATCAGAAATTCGCGTTCAATGCTCTGGCTATTTTCGAGTTTGGAATGGCTTTCCAGTTCTTTCCTGGGTTATCGTCCAAAGTCACGTCCAAGCCGCCCGGGCCGCCGGGTCGTGGTTGTCAGGCCGTGCTACCGGTGGCTCTCACTTTGTGTAGTTCTTTGCTATATTTGTGTGTGTGATAGTATTCGTTGAAGGCATCAAGTCTTCTTTATCAAGGAGTAGACTGTTGTGATTTTCAACATCTCCAGTGTTCTCGCACTTAATGTGTGGAGTATGAAAGTGCTTTGCTGTTCTGGCAAAGCAGTTCAAGACGGTGGCTTTTTGCTGCTTATGAAATGGTATAGGTTTGTTGCTCATAAGTCGTACTTGGTATCCAAGAATGAAGACAAAAGGTTCTCAATTTCAAGCATTAAATGCTATTTTGTTCAAGTCCTTCAGGCAGGTTCATGTAAGGTGAGCCGCAAGGTATGGTTTTTACCAATTTTAGAAAAGTTTTCATTAGTATATTCCTTTTTAGTATTTGGTGAGATGTTTATCTTCTTTTCAATTAGTATGATATTTCATTTTCTTTGTTCGATTGTGAGAATTTCAAGTTCTTATGATCTAGTCATAAACTTGCAAGCTAGGAAGGAAATTCAATTCCTTCAAAAGATTAAAATAATTTTCTATTTTTGGATTCTTGAATTTTTTGTATGCCCATTTTTTGGATGTTGGTTAAGGTTCTACCCCATAGCTATGGTTGGTTTAGCTCTCAACTATTCTCAGCTTGTTCTGGTCACCTCCGATTTTGGAGTGACTGCTCCTTTTTTGTCCAATTTAGCGAAATCCAAGCTAGACTACAGAAGTTATTGGATTGGATTTCGTTGGTTGTTTCTCAAAAATCTTTTCTTTAATAAAAACTCCGATTTAGGCGACATAAGCTATTGGATTGGAATTTTTCACTCCATTCTAGGCCACAGAAGCTATTGGAATGGAGAAGATTGTTTTTGTCACCTTGTGCCAATAGAAGGCCTTGGCTATTTTGTGCAATGAAAAGTCGTTAAAGAAAAGCGCCTTTGTCTTTTTGCAAGCTATTATTCATTTTTCGATGAATATATACAGTTTGTCTGCTATTCATTATGTAATGCTATCATTTAATATCCTATGGATGTTTTTCAATATCAGAGATCTTGCTAATCTGAATTTTTTATCATGTAATGTCTGTTCGGAGAAAATAATTGTTATTAGATCTGGCGAGGGGCAGGACTTAGTCAAGTCTTACCTTCCAAATGTCTATGTTTTATGATTATCAGTAGTTGGAATATAAGAGGTTCGAAGAGGCCTTTAGCTATGGAAGAAGTGAAAGTTTTTTGTAAATCTAATAAAGTTAAAATTATGATGCTATGTGAGACTAAAGTACCAAATCCTCCCTCTGAGGGAAGTGTTAGGTACTGTGGCTTCACTCATTTTGACTTCCTTCCGTCAATGGGGTTAGCAGGGGGGATGTGGATCATGTGGAAGAATGATAGTTGTAATCCTTTTGTTCTATCACCCATTAGTAAAGCTTCTCGTTTTTGGGCCTGTAAAATTGAGCTATTAACCATTAATTTTAGCTTTATTGCTATTTTCATCTATGCTCCTCCCAATTATAATTTGAAGTATGAATTTTGGGATGAATTAATTGAATTTATTAGAATGCTTGAAAGCCCTTTCATTATATTAGGTGACTTTAATGAGTTAAGTTCCCATTTAGATAAATTAGGTGGGGCTGAATTTAGATTTTCCAGATTAGCTATTATGAATTATTTCTACTCTGCTATCGAATGCATAGAACTCCCTTTTGAAGGGAATCCATATACTTGGCGAAAAACAAGAAGTGGTTCAAATAATATTTTGGAAAGGTTAGATAAGGGGGCTGCGAGTATAAGTTGGCTAAATGCCTTCCCAAATGCAAAAATTATCCATCATCTTTTCACTTCTTCTGATCATTGTCCTATATCATTGGAAATCAAAACCCATAGTAATCTAAAAGCTCCCCCATTTAAATTTGATAAATTATGGTCAACCCGAAAGGATTTTGATGTTTTAGAAAACTTGGTGTCAAAAGTTTCAAGGTTCAAATATGTATTGTTTAACAAGGAAGTGCAAACTCTTAAAGGAAAAGGCTAAATCTTGGGTCACTACTAGATTTGGCAATATAGCTAGACAATTAAGTAACGTCGAAGGAAAGTCGGCTAGAATTCAAAATCAATTACTAGAGCATAATGATTGCCCTCAACTAATTAGACAACAAAATTTATTTTAGGATAAGCAAACAAAATTGTTAGATTTTCAAGACTCTTATTGGAAAATCAAGGCTAAGTCTAATAATTTAAAATTTGGGGATGCAAACACAAAGTATTATCATGCGTGTGCTTCGATTAGACGAAATCGTAATTTAATCACTTCTATTAAAGATCCGTCTGATCATTTAGTTTCTCAACCAAAATTAGTAGAAGAATGTATTACTAATGCGTTTAAGAAAAGATTTACTAAGAATATGGATTGTTGTCTTAATTATGACTCGATCTTTCTTTATTAAAGTGTATAATTTCGAAAATGATAATATAGACTTATGTGCTTCGATATATCGATAGAAGAAGTCAAATCTCGCTCTATTTGATCTAGCGCCTAGGATAAATCTCCGGGTCCCGGATGGTTTTACTCCTTTCTTCTATCAAAAGTATTGGACTCTTGTGGGAAACTCGGTGTATAGGGCTATTAAAGCCTTTTTTCACTCGGGAAAAATTTTAAAAGAAATTAATCATACTTTTATCACTCTAATTCCTAAAATTGAAGCTCCTTCTAACCCAAATCATTTTCGACCTATTAGTCTTTGCTCAACTATTTATAAAATTATTTCAAAAAATTATGGCTAATAGATTGAAAGTAGTTTTGGGTCGGATTATTCATCCTTTACAAGGGGCTTTTGTCCCTGAAAGACTAATTCAAGATAATATTTTATTAGCTCATGAAGTATTTCACTCCTTTAAGAATAAAAAAGGAAGAGAAGGGTGGTTAGCTATTAAGTTATTAGATATCGCGATTAAATTTTAAAAGCTTATTTACGATGATAGACTAGAGTGGAGCTTTATTTTTGCAACTTTTAAGCAATATAGTGGAAAAATTTTCAATTTTTTTTTTTTGAGATTCAATGGATTAATTGGCTCCATCAATGCATTACGATTCCGTAAAGGTCGTTTTGTTCAAACTGTCTCGTTTTAACATTGTTAGTATTAAATTAGATATGGAAAAAGTTGAGATAAGTGGTTTATTTTTTCAACTTTTAAGAATGGTTTTGAGAAATGGATTAATTGTCCATCAATGGATTGATCCTCTTTCTCCGTAAATGCATTTTTATTTCAGGGTATTCGTCGGGTTTTTTTTTTTTTTTTTGAGATTTTAGCTCGTCAATTGTTTCAAGCTAGTTCTATAGATTCTGGATTGATAGGGGTCACTCTTGGTCATTCTAGAATTAACATTCCTTTTTTAACTTTTGCGGATGATACAATGATTTTTGCAAAAGCTAAAGTAGAAAGTTGTCATGCTATAAAATCTATTCTTAACAAGTACTGCTCAATGTCAGGCCAACTTGTCAATTTTCATAAGTCTGCTTTTCAATGTACTACAAATACCCCAGCAGAATTATTGAGTGTTTTTCAGAATATTCTCCAGATGGAAGATTCTCTATCACTAGGTAACTATTTGGGTTGCCCAATCATTAGTAGCAAGGTCACAAATGCAACTTTTAGTTCTATTCAAGAAAAAGTCTCATCTCAGCTTACCAAGTGGAGAGCCAATTCTCTATCTCAAGCAGGTAGAGCTATTTTAATTCAGTCTAATCTGGCTTCTAAAGCTAGCTTCCAAATGCAAAGTTTTACTCTCCCGTCTTATATCCTCTCTTCTTTGGATAAAAACTATAGGAATTTTCTTTGGAATAAAGATCCGAATTCTAAAGCTCCTAACTTGATAGGTTGGGATAAGATTTGTAAACCTAAAAAATTTGGTGGACTGGGGTTGAGAAAAGCTAATATTAATAACTTAGCTCTTCAATTTAAACTTCTTTGGAAAATAATTAGGATGCCTAATAATTTATGGGTCAAACTTGTTAAGCAAAAATATTTAAAACAAGACAACTTATTCTCTTATAAAACTAAAGCTAATGTCTCTTGGCAATGGCGTAAACTAATGACGCTTCGTACACCTTTTAAGCAAGGTCTTAGATGGATGGTGGGGAATGGGGAGAATATCTCGTTTTGGAATGACAATTGGGTGTTTAATCACCCTATTAACAAGAAGTACTCCCCTATTATTGGGTCAGAGGAGTTGATGGTTAATTTTTTCATAACAGATGCTGCTCAATGGAATAAAGATCTTCTCTTAAATTATGTTCCGATTAATGTAGTGGATGATATTCTAAAAATTTTTATCCCTTCTAATGAAATGGCGAGATAGGATTTTTTTGGGGTCTTACTTTCGAGATGGAGAATATTCGGTTAAATCGGGTCTTTGCCGCTTGCTTCAAGGGTATGGCTTAGATCCGCCCAACCAGGTTAATTTTGCTTGGATTTGGGGTTTGTCTATTCCACCCAAGATTAAATTCTTTTTGTGGAAAATTTGTCAGAATGGTCTTCCTACTAAAAAGAGGTTAGAAATGAGTCATATTTTCCTTCCTTTAGAGTGTGTTTTTTGTAACTTCCACTCTGAAGATGACCATCACTTATTTCTGATTTGTCCTTTTATGCATGATGTTTTAGAAATAGTTAATGTCAATGGGAATTTTTCCCCCTTCCTATTGATAATAATGATCTCTCTTTCATTGAGTACTTTTGCAAACTTAAGTCTTGTTTGACTCTTAAGAATCTCAATTTCTATGCTATTGTTTGGTGGTTCATTTGGTATGCTAGAAATAGTATCACCTTTCGTCGGAAAGCTTTTCTCCGACCCAAACTAGGGGCTATGATTAAAGCTTATATGCATAATCTAGATTGTTCCAATTCTAATTTTTCCAATTTGGGATATAGTCAACAAGTTGCTAAAGAATCTAAAAAGCCTCGGCCTAACATTATTTGGTCCCCCCCTCCTCTTGATTTTGTTAAACTTAATTTTGATGGTTCCAAGTTGCGAGAATGGTAGCAAGAACTTATGGATTTGTTATTAGAGATGATGCGGGGAATCTTTTGCTTAGTGGTGCTAACGCCATTGCGATAATAATTCTATTTTAGTTCTTTGAGGCCTGGGGTCTAAGAGAAGGTATTAGGGGAGCTCTTTTTCTGGGGGCTAATAATATTACTATTGAGGGTGATAATCTCTCGGTTATTCAAGCTATTAAAAGAATCTGGAAAATTCCATGGTCTATTAATGCTCTTATTAATGATGCAGCGGAGGATCTGAGAAAGTTTGATAATTATAATATTCAGCATGTTTTTAGAGAAGCTAATTATGCTGCCGACTGGATGGCAAATCGTGGCCATTCCACTACTAATCTCTGTTATTGGTTTGAATCTCCTGATATTGCTTTTTCCAAGATCATCCGTAAGGATGCTTTAGGGTGGCCTGTTAGTTGGGTTCCTCCCTAGTTTCTTTCTTTCTGGCTAAAAAAAAAAAAAAAAAAAAAAAAAAAAAAAAATTGATGTTTCCACTTAGACCATTTTGATCATTGAGCGAGTCAAATTTAATATAAAATTCACGCCAACTTATTAAAAAAATATACTATTATGTGCGATCTAATCAAATTTGTTTCAGTGTGTATTTTTAATTACATATGACATTATCATAGCCTTTACTAACGCATAATTAAAGATTTTAATGATTAGATGTACACATTGAAATATTTATAGAGTAAACAACTAGGAACTTTAAAATAGAACTGAGTACATATGTTGTTAGATTCATTTATACATAATTATATAACTTATCTTTGTGCATGCATACTCTCTCTGTTTCCTAAAGATGTTCCAATGTTTTGTTTAAACTCGTTTCTAAAAGATTTTCCTACTTTTACTTAACTAATTGTTAAAGGTTTTGTTTCCTTTCCACATTACTTTACCTGCACCCACATAATTTTACACTCTATCACAATTACATTCTCTCTCCTATGTAAATAAAAAGAAAAAGATCAACTTTCACACTCTCACTCTTTCTTCGCCTTGAAATCTGTGTTGGTACGGAAAATCGAAAGATCTTTAGAAAACGGTAGGAGTATATCCTCCTGGAGAAACTCTTGGCAACCAACCGTTTGAGTCCCTTTGGGACTCAAACAACCCAAAATAAAAAAGAAAAACAATATAAGGTGGGGCCCACAAAAAAAGGGAAGAAAGAGGAAAAAAAGGCCGGGCGCGTGTTTTTGCTCCCAACAAAGCAAGAGAGTGAGGGACAAATATGAAAGAGAGAGAAAAATTGGGTCAATATAAAACATCAACCAAATTCCATTTTCTTCTTCTTTGAACTTTCATATTCAATGAGCTTTCTTGGTCTTTGCTACAACTCCATTTCCTCGAATTGCTTATGGCAGAGAACAAGAAGAATTTTTTTCATATATTGAACTCATATCTTAAAAACTTTTTTATTGGATTAGATTATTATATATCTTAAAACTTTGTAAAAAACGAGGATGGGGAGAACGAAGCTTCAACGGCGGCGGCGAAGCTCCGCGAGCGGCGAAGCGGGTAGTGCGGCGCAAAGGGAGCGGTGTTCGTTGATGGTGGAGCAAAGAACGAGCGAAACGGCGATAGAGGAGGAAGACCGAACGAGAGGAGTGGAAGGAAAGAGGAGAGGCTGCGACGGTGCGGCAGCGGGCGGGCGAGGTCACCGGTGGTTGGGGAGGTCGCACCAAAATGTGGTGGTATACCGAAAGGAGAAGAAGAGGATTTTGTGGTTTTTGTTTGATGTGATCTCAATGCTTAGTTTTTTGGGTACTTATAGATGAAGTTTTGGAGACAACATAGAGGTGGGTTGATGCACGATGGTGAGTCTTTGTTTTAATTTTCATAGGAGGCTAGAGTAGGGAATATGGGAGAGAGAGGGAGAAGATGGGCGGTGGTGTTGTCGGGGTATTGCCGTGGGAACTTAGGGGGCTCCCTTCTTTTTTTTTGCTTATTATCTTTGCAATATGTTAAACCCATTTCATTCTAATTGTGGTAATTCATTAAGTTTTAATTTTCTTTAATAACACAAAATTCGTAATATTGTTATTTAGTTATTAATTATTCTCGAACAAAATTTTAACCCCTAATTGTAATTTTCATTATATTAAGCAAGTTTAAATTTTCGGGATATTACAATAAAGAAAGTAAGACTTTATTGTGAAATTAGATAAACATTGGTACCATACACATCGAACTTTGGTACCCTCTATAAGGAGCTCCCATCTCTCCCAATGATATCCTATTGTTGTTCATAGATGGTTCCAACCAAATGATATACCCCAAATTATTGACATGATGTTAAATTGGCCTCTTCCTTGTACATTATTAGCCCAAATACTTGCATCCTATGTAAGAAAGGGAGGGTACCAAGGTAGGAACCTTGATGTACCAAGGTAACACTTGGTTTTCCCAAGTGAGCTCCAATTTCTCCCAATGACATCCTATTGTTGTTCATAAATGGTTCCCACCCAATGATATACCTCAAATCATTGAAATAGTACCCTGCTACATCTATTTAATGCTTTTATTCATTGAAATAGTACTCTACTTGTTTTAAATTGGTACCAATCTAACATGAAATTGGTACCATTATAATATGAAATTGGTACCATTCTGATACATATAGGGATCATGATTTTACAATTGGTAATACTAATATTTGACAAATATTTATTCTTTGTTAAGTGTACAAGAAGACAATGATATCTTACAAACTTAGTTCAACATAGTCAACATGATAGATTGCACATCATTTAACTATTTAATCTAAATATTGTATGTATTTGTATCATCCTTTGCTACTACTATCACCGATCACCGAGTCTAATACAACAATAGGCTTTTAATTTTCCTTTTTCTTGGACCTCTTGGAAAGTCCAACTTCGCGCTCTCCATGTTCTTTTGTTGTCTTCCCCAAAGGAATTTCCTTTTTTCTTACCCTTGTTCCTACATCAATACATCAATACATATAGATATTATTCTCAAACTAGATCAATATTGATACCAATCTCATACTATACTGGTATAAAATGTGATGAGACTCACACCAAATTAAAAATCACACTATACCAAAGTATGAAGAATCAAGTACCAAATAAAACGAAATTGGTACTAAATTAATATAAGTCAGGTACCAAACTATTACAACATTCGTATCAAAATAAGCAGCTTGAGAATATTCTTAGAATACCCTTGACACGGCCAATTCAATTTCAATATTTTAACACATCAAATTTTCCTTCATAAGAGGTTTAGTCTACATTATTGAAGAGCTAGTAACCTTATACTTCCTCCGTCTTACAAGAGGGAAGTCTGTCAATGAAATCACATAAACCTGGTATCCCTACCAGTGACATATCGTGATGTATTGGACTCGAAGGTGGACTAATAGGAATTCACTAAATTAAAAACAAGGCCTTGCTACCCTCCCCTTCTTACATTGGGTTGCAAGTGTTTGGGTCAAGAATGTATAAGGAATAGGTTAATTAAACATCATGTCAATGATTTGGGATATATCATATGGTTGGAACCATCTATGAACAACAATAGGATATCATTGGGAGAGATTGGAGCCTATTTGAGAGGAACAAGTATTACCTTGATATACATCATGCTTTATACATTGGTACCTTCCCCTTCTTAAGTAGATTGCAAGTATTTGGGTCAATAATGTGCAAGAAAGAGGCCAATAAACATTATGTCAATGATTTGGAGTATATTATTTATTTGGAACCATCTATGAAAACAACAATAGGATATAATTGGGAGAGATTGAAGCCCATTTGGGAGGACCAAGTGTTACATTGGTACATCATGCTTCATACATAAGTACCCTTCTCTTCTTAAACGGATTACAAGTGTTTGGGCCAATAATGTACAAGAAAGATGCTAATTAAATATCATGTCAATGATTTTGGGGTGCATCATTGGGTGGGAACCATGTATGAAAAAAAATAGGATGTCATTAGGGAGAGATGAAAACCCCTTCGGGAGGATCAAGTGTTATATTGGTACCTCATGTTTCATACATTGGTACCGTCCCTTTCTTAAATAGATTCCAATTATGTGGGCCAATAATGTACAAGGAAGAGGCCAATTAAACATCACGTCAATGATTTGAGGTGTATCATTTAGTTGGAACCATCTATGGAAACAACAATAAGATATAATTGCGAGAGATTGGAGCCCATTTGCGAGAACCAAGCGTTACATTGGTACATCATGCTTCATACATTGGTATCTTTCCCTTCTTAAATGGATTGCAAGTGTTTGGCCTCGAAATACATAAGGAAGAGACCAACTAAAAATTATTGTTATTGTTATTAATGTCTTAACCACTAAACCAATTGATACTTGATGTTATCACATTAAAGTAAAATATTAATAAATAAAAGATATAATTACTCGGGGTGTAGCCGGGCCTAAAAATTAGTCGTGAATTTCGAACAAGACCTTAGTACCCTATACATCTAACTTTGGTACCCTCCATTGAACAGGTTGGTACCCTTTGGGAGAGATTGAAACCCATTTGAATGGACCAAGTGTTACCTTGGTACATCATACATCATACATTGGTACCGTCCCTTTCTTGCAAGGGTTGTAAGTGTTTGGGCCAATAATTTACAAGGAAGAGACCAATTAAACATCATATCAATGATTAGGGTTATATCATTATTGGTTGGAACCATGTATGAACAACAATAGGATATCATTGGGGATATTGGAGCCCATTTTGGAGGACCAAGTGTTATCTTGGTACTTCATCCTTCATACATTGGTACCATCCCCTTCTTACATGAGATGCAAGTGTTTGGGCTAATTATATACAATGAAGAGGCCAATTTAACATCATGTGAATGATTTGGGGTATATCATTAGGTGGAAACCATGTATGAACAACAATAGGATGTCATTAAGAGAGACTGGAGCCCATTTAGGAGGACCAAGTGTACAAGGAAGAGGTCAATTGAGCTTGGTACCAATCACAAGGAGAGAGAAAGTAGGTTCATTAGTCAAGGACATTAATTATGAGAAAACGTTCATTTTGCTAAAGAATTTTTTGAGAAAGTTTATTTTACATGTTTAATTATTTTTGTTAATGTTATTGAGGTATTCATGGAGATTAATTATGAAAGTAAGCTAAGTGATGGTATGGTGGTCTTGGAAATTAAGTTGATGAGTACTTGTAAATTTATAAATTGGTTCTATTTTTGGGATCTTAGTTTGAAAGTAAGGCTAATCAAATTAGTTTCTATGATGATTATTGTTATTGTTATCATTGAGGTACCTATGAATGGAAAAACTAGTATTAATGAAAGTCTAAATCGATCGGTACCACTTATTCAAAATAAAACTTTATCCAAATGGTACCAATTTAAAGTCAAAATGGTACTAATTCGAAGCAGAATGGTACCAATTTTATATCAGAATGGTACCAAATTCCTATTAGAGTGGTACCAATATAAAACAAGCAGGGTACCAATTCGATGAATAGAGGCATAAAATAGATATAGTAGCCCCTTGCACGACGTCGCCTTGGAGCTTGACAACCTAGTAACTAATTGAATTGTACACTTTTGCGGACGTCGGTAGGCATTACTAATTAGGTTTACTATTTGTCTATTACTATTTTGATATTTCATATAATTAGTTACGTTATGCTTCCTTGTATCTTTTTGGGTATTAAGTTAAAGCGAAATCGTAATTTCAGATTTATCTAAAGTGTATTATTTTATGGGCCCTAAACCTCGGGTCTATAGATAGGATATTTAAAGTTAAACCACTTATAGTAGGTCATGAATATAGTTTTGTCCTAGATTTTATTATTTTATGGGCCCCTAAACCCTACACACTTGACTTTGGTACGCTCCATTGAACAAACTAGTAGCTTTGATATTGACCAATCTTAGTGCCACCTTTAATGTATAACCTTTCAAACACATGATTTGATCCGAGATATCATTTAGAGAAATTGGAGCCTATTTTAATTTTGGTGGACCAAATATTACCATAGTACATCAAGGTTCTTACATTGGTACCCTCCCCTTCTTACATGGGTTGCAAGTGTTTGGACCAATAATGTACAAGAAAGAGGCCAATTGAACATTATGTTAATGATTTAGGGTATATCATTGGGTTGGAACCATGTATGAACAACAATAGGATATCATTGAGAAAAATTGGAGCCCATTGGGAGGACCAAGTGTTATCTTGGTACATCATGCTTCATATATTGGTACCAACATAATATATCTTATTGTATGACAATTGTAGATATATTTTGCACATACATATATATGACATGATTTTTATGCTCTTATTGACCATTTGTCATCTACTCTGCCTTTAATAATTTCAAATAATATCCAATGACTGTAAATTGATGATATAGTTGGCTTTGGTTTAGCAAATCAATTCAATGGCTAAACTTAGATAACTTGAACCCCACTAATCAAACAACTAAAGCATAATTGGTACGCATTTATAAAGTATTGAAAATGAATGGACCAGAAAACATTTCCATTATATGTTGCTTTGTGTGAGGATTAGGTAATAATTTGTATAGCTTGTATTGGTACCAAAATGATCTTATAAAGTGGTCTTAAATTCGTACCATTGTGGTCTTAAATCGGTACCGATGTGGTCTTATATTGGTACCAAAGTGATCTTATATTGGTACTACAAAGAATTAGAAAGATAACTAAATTATGTTGTAGTACATTAATCTTATGTTGATACCAAATTAAGTAAGTTTAAAAAGATACTAGAGTCATCTTTCTTAACTGTACTCTTTAAGTTCAATGACTATTTTAAAATAGTAATAGACAAAATTGACAAATATTTACCCGTTGTTAAGTGTACAAGTAAACAATGAAATCTTACAAACTTAAATCAACATAGTCAACATAATAGATTGCACATTATTTAACTATTTACTGCCATCTAAGTGATGGAGCTCTTCAAACATATGATTGATCCTAGATAGAGTATGAGAAAAAGTATTAGACTATATTGATGAAATCCATACAAGGCCTTGGTATTTACACATCTGACTTTCTATGGCGATTGTTGTTATTGCTATCATTGAGTTATCTATAAATAAAAAAGAGCTAGTACCAATAAAAGTCTAAATTGGTACCACTTATTCAAACGAAAACTTTATCCAAATGATACCAATTCAAATCAAAATGGTACCAATTCGAAGCAAAATGGTACCAATTATATATCAGAATGGTATCAACTTTATGTCAGAATGGTACCAATTTCATGTTAGATTGGCACCCGGTTTGAAAAAAGCAGGGTCTCGATGAATAAAGGCATAAAATATATATATATAGTGGCCTCTTGCACTACGTCGCCTTGTTGGAGCTAGATTGCGAACTTTTGTGGTTTACTATTAGTCTATTACTATTTATATTTCATATAATTAGTACGTTATGCTTGCTTGTATCGTTTTGGGTATTAAGTTAAAGTGAAATTATAACTTAAGGTTTATTTAAAGTTTATTATTTAAAGTTTAAAGAACCCATAAATGAAAGTTAGTGTGAAATGCGTAAGAGAATTTTGTTAGTAAGTTGGTGTTAATGGCATTGGTATCCTTTGCATTTAATTGAAGAACCCATTATATTTGTAAATTCATTCTTGAGTTCCTACCTCGTCATTGTGAGAGATTAGAACCCATTTGGGAGAATCAAGTGTTACCTTGGTACATCAGGGTTCCTACATTGGTACCCTCCCCTTTTTACATAGGTTGAAAGTGTTTAGTCCAATATTATACAAGAAAGAGGCTAATTACTCATCATGTCAATTACTTGGGGTATATGATATGGTGGGACCCAATTATGAGCAAGAATAGGATGTCATTGAGATATATTAGAACCCATTTGGGAGAACCAAGTGTTACCTTGGTACATCAAGGTTCCTATATCGGTACCATCCCCTTCTTACATGGATTGCAAGTGTTTGGGCTAATAATGTACAAGGAAGAGGCTAATTACTCATCATGTCAGTGATTTAGGGTATATGATGTGGTGGGAACCAAGTATGAGCAACAATATCATGTCATCGGGAGAGTTTGGAGCCCAATTGGGAGGACCAAGTAAAAATATGTTGCTTTTATTTGTTGAAAAATCAAAGTAAAAAATGTCACTTTATAATAGGCAACAAAAAATAATATATGTTGCTATCTATCAACAATTCAAAATTTCGTTGCCATAATTTGTTTCTATAATGCTCTAATTTTTGTAGTGAAGGTTCCTACATTGGTACCCTCTTCTTCTTACATGAGTTGCAAGTGTTTTAGCCAATAATGTATAAGGAAAAAGCCAATTGAATATCATGTCAATAATTTAGGGTATATCATGGTGGGATAACACATGATTTGATTTTAATAGAATATGTGAGAAAATATTAGGTTTATTGGTAAAGTTCATACAAGGACATGGTACCTTACACATTATCATACTTCGGTATCATCCATTGAACAACTAGGTATTCTTGACAACGACCAATCCGATTTATGTGTTTGAGTCCAAAACATCAAGTTCTTCTTTTTCAATACTATCTAAGGGATGAAATCTTTCAAACATACGATTAATCCTCAATAGAGTATAAGAGAAAGGATTTGAGTCTAAAACAACAAATTTCCCTTTCTTAGTACCATCTAAGGAATGGAACCTTTACAACATTTAATTTCTATCTTAAATAGATTATGTGATGAAAAAGTATTTCTCCATAGATGAAATCCACACAAGGCCTTGGTACCCTATACATCTAACTTTGGTACCCTTCATAGAACAGATTGGTACCCTTAATATTGTTAATCATATTTCACGATTTGAGTACAACACATTAAGTTCCCATTTATTTGTATGAAGTGTCTACTTTTCATGGAAAATATATCAAGCATGAGATTGAAAGTATACAAAAACAGGTTAAAGCTTCAATTACCTTATTTCACATAATCAAATAATATATCTTATTGATGATATAATTGACTTTGGTTTAGCAAATCAATTCAATGGCTAAACTCAGATAACTTTAACCCCTTTAATCAAACAACTAAAACATAATTGGTATGTGTTTTTAAAATACTGAAAATGGACCGCAGAACCATTTTCATTATATTTTGCATATATTATTATGTATTGGCTCCAAATTAATCTTGTATTGGTATCAAAGTGATCTTGTATTGATACCAAAGTGGTCTTGTATTGATACCAAAGTGATCTCATATTGGTACTAAAGTGATCTTATATTGGTGCCAAAAAAATTTAAAAAGATACCAAGTTATGTTGTACTTCTAGTACGGTAATTGGTACCATTCTATGTAATGTAATTGGTACCCTTATTATGTCAAAGTAGTACCACTTTGTAATGTAATTGGTACCATTCTATTATTCCCTACTTACACTAAATTATTACCATTATTTTTCGCACTTTTTTTATAATCAAAATAGGAAATATCTTTAACCATTACAAGAAAACAACAAGACTTTCCCATCAAAATAACAACAACAAGGCTTCGGAACAGAGCCTAGTTCAACCAAATAAAACCATAATCCAACACAAAAGTAAAATTAAATCAATGATAAATGGAAAAAGCTCCCACAACATTAAAAACAAGTTAATTCCCAAATTTTCACCCTCAATAATCATTATCACAACCTAGTTGCATAAAGAAAAAAAAAACACATAACAAAAAAGTATGAAATTTTTCTTTTTCTTTTTAATATTAGTTAATTAAATTACAATTCCATTTAAAATACTAATTATTTTTACTTGCATGCATTATTCTGGTATTTGTACGGCCACGGCGGCGAGCTTCGTCATTAGTCGACTTAGCACCCCTGCTTGCTTCTCCTTGCGTCAAACTCGGCGACCTCCGATGAATGTTTTGATAAATAATCCATCACTTTTTTCACTATAATGGTGGGTGCCGGTGCCGGTGCCGGTACCGGAGCCGGTGCAGTTGCCTCCGGATTGAATTCCGTCTGGAGAAGCAGATGAAAGTGATGGAATTTTTCAAGTGGGGAAAGTTGAGTTTGGAGAGAGAAATTGTTAAAGGAGAAAAATATTGGCCCTTTGTTGATTCACTCGCGCGTGTGTTAATCTCCATTTCCTCAACTTTTCTTTACAAGTAAAATTACCATATTGCCCCTGTTTGAGTCCCTTGAAGACTCAAACTCTTGGCAACCAACCGTTTGAGTCCCTTTGGGACTCAAACAACCCAAAATAAAAAAGAAAAACAATATAAGGTGGGGCCCACAAAAAAAAGGGAAGAAAGAGGAAAAAAGGCTGGCGCGTGTTTTTTGCTCCCAACAAAGCAAGAGAGTGAGGGACAAATATGAAAGAGAGAGAAAAATTGGGTCAATATAAAACATCAACCAAATTCCATTTTCTTCTTCTTTGAACTTTCATATTCAATGAGCTTTCTTGGTCTTTGCTACAACTCCATTTCCTCGAATTGCTTATGGCAGAGAACAAGAAGAATTTTTTTCATATATTGAACTCATATCTTAAAAACTTTTTTATTGGATTAGATTATTATATATCTTAAAACTTTGTAAAAACAGGATGGGGGAGAACGAAGCTTCAACAGCGGCGGCGAGCTCCGGCGAGCGGCGCGAGTAGTGCGGCGGCGCAGGAGACAAGTGTTCGTTGATGGTGGAGCAAAGAACGAAGCGAACGGCGATAGAGGAGGAAGACCGAACAGAGGAGTGGAAGGAAAGAGGAGAGCTGCGACAGTGCAGCGGCAGGCGCGGCTGAGGTCACTGGTGGTTGGGGAGGTCGCACCAAAATGTGGTGGTATACCGAAAGGAGAAGAAGAGGATTTTGTGGTTTTTGTTTGATGTGATCTCAATGCTTAGTTTTACTGGGTACTTATAGATGAAGTTTTGGAGACAACATAGAGGTGGGTTGATGCCTGATGGTGAGTCTTGTTTTAATTTTCATAGGAGGCTAGAGTAGGGAATATGGGAGGAGAGAGAGGGAGAAGATGGGCGGTGGTGTTGTCGGGGTATTGCCGTGGGAACTTAGGGGGCTCCCTTCTTTTTTTTTGCTTATTATCTTTGCAATATGTTAAACCCATTTCATTCTAATTGTGGTAATTCATTAAGTTTTAATTTTCTTTAATAACACAAAATTCGTAATATTGTTATTTAGTTATTAATTATTACTGAACAAAATTTTAACCCCTAATTGTAATTTTCATTATATTAAGCAAGTTTAAATTTTCGGGATATTACAATAAGAAAGTAAGACTTTATTGTGAAATTAGATAAACATTGGTACCATACACATCGAACTTTGGTACCCTCTATAAGGAGCTCCCATCTCTCCCAATGATATCCTATTGTTGTTCATAGATGGTTCCAACCAAATGATATACCCCAAATTATTGACATGATGTTAAATTGGCCTCTTCCTTGTACATTATTAGCCCAAATACTTGCATCCTATGTAAGAAAGGGAGGGTACCAAGGTAGGAACCTTGATGTACCAAGGTAACACTTGGTTTTCCCAAGTGAGCTCCAATTTCTCCCAATGACATCCTATTGTTGTTCATAAATGGTTCCCACCCAATGATATACCTCAAATCATTGAAATAGTACCCTGCTACATCTATTTAATGCTTTTATTCATTGAAATAGTACTCTACTTGTTTTAAATTGGTACCAATCTAACATGAAATTGGTACCATTATAATATGAAATTGGTACCATTCTGATACATATAGGGATCATGATTTTACAATTGGTAATACTAATATTTGACAAATATTTATTCTTTGTTAAGTGTACAAGAAGACAATGATATCTTACAAACTTAGTTCAACATAGTCAACATGATAGATTGCACATCATTTAACTATTTAATCTAAATATTGTATGTATTTGTATCATCCTTTGCTACTACTATCACCGATCACCGAGTCTAATACAACAATAGGCTTTTAATTTTCCTTTTTCTTGGACCTCTTGGAAAGTCCAACTTCGCGCTCTCCATGTTCTTTTGTTGTCTTCCCCAAAGGAATTTCCTTTTTTCTTACCCTTGTTCCTACATCAATACATCAATACATATAGATATTATTCTCAAACTAGATCAATATTGATACCAATCTCATACTATGCGGTATAAAATGTGATGAGACTCACACCAAATTAAAAATCACACTATACCAAAGTATGAAGAATCAAGTACCAAATAAAACGAAATTGGTACTAAATTAATATAAGTCAGGTACCAAACTATTACAACATTCGTATCAAAATAAGCAGCTTGAGAATATTCTTAGAATACCCTTGACACTGGCCAATTCAATTTCAATATTTTAACACATCAAATTTTCCTTCATAAGAGGTTTAGTCTACATTATTGAAGAGCTAGTAACCTTATACTTCCTCCGTCTTACAAGAGGGAAGTCTGTCAATGAAATCACATAAACCCGGTATCCCTACCGGTGACATATCGTGATGTATTGGACTCGAAGGTGGACTAATAGGAATTCACTAAATTAAAAACAAGGCCTTGCTACCCTCCCCTTCTTACATTGGGTTGCAAGTGTTTGGGTCAAGAATGTATAAGGAATAGGTTAATTAAACATCATGTCAATGATTTGGGATATATCATATGGTTGGAACCATCTATGAACAACAATAGGATATCATTGGGAGAGATTGGAGCCTATTTGAGAGGAACAAGTATTACCTTGATATACATCATGCTTTATACATTGGTACCTTCCCCTTCTTAAGTAGATTGCAAGTATTTGGGTCAATAATGTGCAAGAAAGAGGCCAATAAACATTATGTCAATGATTTGGAGTATATTATTTATTTGGAACCATCTATGAAAACAACAATAGGATATAATTGGGAGAGATTGAAGCCCATTTGGGAGGACCAAGTGTTACATTGGTACATCATGCTTCATACATAAGTACCCTTCTCTTCTTAAACGGATTACAAGTGTTTGGGCCAATAATGTACAAGAAAGATGCTAATTAAATATCATGTCAATGATTTTGGGGTGCATCATTGGGTGGGAACCATGTATGAAAAAAAATAGGATGTCATTAGGAGAGATGAAAACCCCTTCGGGAGGATCAAGTGTTATATTGGTACCTCATGTTTCATACATTGGTACCGTCCCTTTCTTAAATAGATTCCAATTATGTGGGCCAATAATGTACAAGGAAGAGGCCAATTAAACATCACGTCAATGATTTGAGGTGTATCATTTAGTTGGAACCATCTATGGAAACAACAATAAGATATAATTGCGAGAGATTGGAGCCCATTTGCGAGAACCAAGCGTTACATTGGTACATCATGCTTCATACATTGGTATCTTTCCCTTCTTAAATGGATTGCAAGTGTTTGGCCTCGAAATACATAAGGAAGAGACCAACTAAAAATTATTGTTATTGTTATTAATGTCTTAACCACTAAACCAATTGATACTTGATGTTATCACATTAAAGTAAAATATTAATAAATAAAAGATATAATTACTCGGGGTGTAGCCGGGCCTAAAAATTAGTCGTGAATTTCGAACAAGACCTTAGTACCCTATACATCTAACTTTGGTACCCTCCATTGAACAGGTTGGTACCCTTTGGGAGAGATTGAAACCCATTTGAATGGACCAAGTGTTACCTTGGTACATCATACATCATACATTGGTACCGTCCCTTTCTTGCAAGGGTTGTAAGTGTTTGGGCCAATAATTTACAAGGAAGAGACCAATTAAACATCATATCAATGATTAGGGTTATATCATTATTGGTTGGAACCATGTATGAACAACAATAGGATATCATTGGGGATATTGGAGCCCATTTTGGAGGACCAAGTGTTATCTTGGTACTTCATCCTTCATACATTGGTACCATCCCCTTCTTACATGAGATGCAAGTGTTTGGGCTAATTATATACAATGAAGAGGCCAATTTAACATCATGTGAATGATTTGGGGTATATCATTAGGTGGAAACCATGTATGAACAACAATAGGATGTCATTAAGAGAGCCGGAGCCCATTTAGGAGGACCAAGTGTACAAGGAAGAGGTCAATTGAGCTTGGTACCAATCACAAGGAGAGAGAAAGTAGGTTCATTAGTCAAGGACATTAATTATGAGAAAACGTTCATTTTGCTAAAGAATTTTTTGAGAAAGTTTATTTTACATGTTTAATTATTTTTGTTAATGTTATTGAGGTATTCATGGAGATTAATTATGAAAGTAAGCTAAGTGATGGTATGGTGGTCTTGGAAATTAAGTTGATGAGTACTTGTAAATTTATAAATTGGTTCTATTTTTGGGATCTTAGTTTGAAAGTAAGGCTAATCAAATTAGTTTCTATGATGATTATTGTTATTGTTATCATTGAGGTACCTATGAATGGAAAAACTAGTATTAATGAAAGTCTAAATCGATCGGTACCACTTATTCAAAATAAAACTTTATCCAAATGGTACCAATTTAAAGTCAAAATGGTACTAATTCGAAGCGAATGGTACCAATTTTATATCGGAATGGTACCAAATTCCTATTAGAGTGGTACCAATATAAAACAAGCGAGGTACCAATTCGATGAATAGAGGCATAAAATAGATATAGTAGCCCCTTGCACGACGTCGCCTTGGAGCTTGACAACCTAGTAACTAATTGAATTGTACACTTTTGCGGACGTCGGTAGGCATTACTAATTAGGTTTACTATTTGTCTATTACTATTTTGATATTTCATATAATTAGTTACGTTATGCTTCCTTGTATCTTTTTGGGTATTAAGTTAAAGCGAAATCGTAATTTCAGATTTATCTAAAGTGTATTATTTTATGGGCCCTAAACCTCGGGTCTATAGATAGGATATTTAAAGTTAAACCACTTATAGTAGGTCATGAATATAGTTTTGTCCTAGATTTTATTATTTTATGGGCCCCTAAACCCTACACACTTGACTTTGGTACGCTCCATTGAACAAACTAGTAGCTTTGATATTGACCAATCTTAGTGCCACCTTTAATGTATAACCTTTCAAACACATGATTTGATCCGAGATATCATTTAGAGAAATTGGAGCCTATTTTAATTTTGGTGGACCAAATATTACCATAGTACATCAAGGTTCTTACATTGGTACCCTCCCCTTCTTACATGGGTTGCAAGTGTTTGGACCAATAATGTACAAGAAAGAGGCCAATTGAACATTATGTTAATGATTTAGGGTATATCATTGGGTTGGAACCATGTATGAACAACAATAGGATATCATTGAGAAAAATTGGAGCCCATTGGGAGGACCAAGTGTTATCTTGGTACATCATGCTTCATATATTGGTACCAACATAATATATCTTATTGTATGACAATTGTAGATATATTTTGCACATACATATATAAGACATGATTTTTATGCTCTTATTGACCATTTGTCATCTACTCGCCTTTAATAATTTCAAATAATATCCAATGACTGTAAATTGATGATATAGTTGGCTTTGGTTTAGCAAATCAATTCAATGGCTAAACTTAGATAACTTGAACCCCACTAATCAAACAACTAAAGCATAATTGGTACGCATTTATAAAGTATTGAAAATGAATGGACCAGAAAACATTTCCATTATATGTTGCTTTGTGTGAGGATTAGGTAATAATTTGTATAGCTTGTATTGGTACCAAAATGATCTTATAAAGTGGTCTTAAATTCGTACCATTGTGGTCTTAAATCGGTACCGATGTGGTCTTATATTGGTACCAAAGTGATCTTATATTGGTACTACAAAGAATTAGAAAGATAACTAAATTATGTTGTAGTACATTAATCTTATGTTGATACCAAATTAAGTAAGTTTAAAAAGATACTAGAGTCATCTTTCTTAAGCGTACTCTTTAAGTTCAATGACTATTTTAAAATAGTAATAGACAAAATTGACAAATATTTACCCGTTGTTAAGTGTACAAGTAAACAATGAAATCTTACAAACTTAAATCAACATAGTCAACATAATAGATTGCACATTATTTAACTATTTACTGCCATCTAAGTGATGGAGCTCTTCAAACATATGATTGATCCTAGATAGAGTATGAGAAAAAGTATTAGACTATATTGATGAAATCCATACAAGGCCTTGGTATTTACACATCTGACTTTCTATGGCGATTGTTGTTATTGCTATCATTGAGTTATCTATAAATAAAAAAGAGCTAGTACCAATAAAAGTCTAAATTGGTACCACTTATTCAAACGAAAACTTTATCCAAATGATACCAATTCAAATCAAAATGGTACCAATTCGAAGCAAAATGGTACCAATTATATATCAGAATGGTATCAACTTTATGTCAGAATGGTACCAATTTCATGTTAGATTGGCACCAGTTTGAAAAAAGCAGGGTCTCGATGAATAAAGGCATAAAATATATATATATAGTGGCCTCTTGCACTACGTCGCCTTGTTGGAGCTAGATTGCGAACTTTTGTGGTTTACTATTAGTCTATTACTATTTATATTTCATATAATTAGTACGTTATGCTTGCTTGTATCGTTTTGGGTATTAAGTTAAAGTGAAATTATAACTTAAGGTTTATTTAAAGTTTATTATTTAAAGTTTAAAGAACCCATAAATGAAAGTTAGTGTGAAATGCGTAAGAGAATTTTGTTAGTAAGTTGGTGTTAATGGCATTGGTATCCTTTGCATTTAATTGAAGAACCCATTATATTTGTAAATTCATTCTTGAGTTCCTACCTCGTCATTGTGAGAGATTAGAACCCATTTGGGAGAATCAAGTGTTACCTTGGTACATCAGGGTTCCTACATTGGTACCCTCCCCTTTTTACATAGGTTGAAAGTGTTTAGTCCAATATTATACAAGAAAGAGGCTAATTACTCATCATGTCAATTACTTGGGGTATATGATATGGTGGGACCCAATTATGAGCAAGAATAGGATGTCATTGAGATATATTAGAACCCATTTGGGAGAACCAAGTGTTACCTTGGTACATCAAGGTTCCTATATCGGTACCATCCCCTTCTTACATGGATTGCAAGTGTTTGGGCTAATAATGTACAAGGAAGAGGCTAATTACTCATCATGTCAGTGATTTAGGGTATATGATGTGGTGGGAACCAAGTATGAGCAACAATATCATGTCATCGGGAGAGTTTGGAGCCCAATTGGGAGGACCAAGTAAAAATATGTTGCTTTTATTTGTTGAAAAATCAAAGTAAAAAATGTCACTTTATAATAGGCAACAAAAAAATAATATATGTTGCTATCTATCAACAATTCAAAATTTCGTTGCCATAATTTGTTTCTATAATGCTCTAATTTTTGTAGTGAAGGTTCCTACATTGGTACCCTCTTCTTCTTACATGAGTTGCAAGTGTTTTAGCCAATAATGTATAAGGAAAAAGCCAATTGAATATCATGTCAATAATTTAGGGTATATCATGGTGGGATAACACATGATTTGATTTTAATAGAATATGTGAGAAAATATTAGGTTTATTGGTAAAGTTCATACAAGGACATGGTACCTTACACATTATCATACTTCGGTATCATCCATTGAACAACTAGGTATTCTTGACAACGACCAATCCGATTTATGTGTTTGAGTCCAAAACATCAAGTTCTTCTTTTTCAATACTATCTAAGGGATGAAATCTTTCAAACATACGATTAATCCTCAATAGAGTATAAGAGAAAGGATTTGAGTCTAAAACAACAAATTTCCCTTTCTTAGTACCATCTAAGGAATGGAACCTTTACAACATTTAATTTCTATCTTAAATAGATTATGTGATGAAAAAGTATTTCTCCATAGATGAAATCCACACAAGGCCTTGGTACCCTATACATCTAACTTTGGTACCCTTCATAGAACAGATTGGTACCCTTAATATTGTTAATCATATTTCACGATTTGAGTACAACACATTAAGTTCCCATTTATTTGTATGAAGTGTCTACTTTTCATGGAAAATATATCAAGCATGAGATTGAAAGTATACAAAAACAGGTTAAAGCTTCAATTACCTTATTTCACATAATCAAATAATATATCTTATTGATGATATAATTGACTTTGGTTTAGCAAATCAATTCAATGGCTAAACTCAGATAACTTTAACCCCTTTAATCAAACAACTAAAACATAATTGGTATGTGTTTTTAAAATACTCGAAAATGGACCGAGAACCATTTTCATTATATTTTGCATATATTATTATGTATTGGCTCCAAATTAATCTTGTATTGGTATCAAAGTGATCTTGTATTGATACCAAAGTGGTCTTGTATTGATACCAAAGTGATCTCATATTGGTACTAAAGTGATCTTATATTGGTGCCAAAAAAATTTAAAAAGATACCAAGTTATGTTGTACTTCTAGTACGGTAATTGGTACCATTCTATGTAATGTAATTGGTACCCTTATTATGTCAAAGTAGTACCACTTTGTAATGTAATTGGTACCATTCTATTATTCCCTACTTACACTAAATTATTACCATTATTTTTCGCACTTTTTTTATAATCAAAATAGGAAATATCTTTAACCATTACAAGAAAACAACAAGACTTTCCCATCAAAATAACAACAACAAGGCTTCGGAACAGAGCCTAGTTCAACCAAATAAAACCATAATCCAACACAAAAGTAAAATTAAATCAATGATAAATGGAAAAAGCTCCCACAACATTAAAAACAAGTTAATTCCCAAATTTTCACCCTCAATAATCATTATCACAACCTAGTTGCATAAAGAAAAAAAAAACACATAACAAAAAAGTATGAAATTTTTCTTTTTCTTTTTAATATTAGTTAATTAAATTACAATTCCATTTAAAATACTAATTATTTTTACTTGCATGCATTATTCTGGTATTTGTACGGCCACGACGGCGAGCTTCGTCATTAGTCGACTTAGCACCCCTGCTTGCTTCTCCTTGCGTCAAACTCGGCGACCTCCGATGAATGTTTTGATAAATAATCCATCACTTTTTTCACTATAATGGTGGGTGCCGGTGCCGGTGCCGGTACCGGAGCCGGTGCAGTTGCCTCCGGATTGAATTCCGTCTGGAGAAGCAGATGAAAGTGATGGAATTTTTCAAGTGGGGAAAGTTGAGTTTGGAGAGAGAAATTGTTAAAGGAGAAAAATATTGGCCCTTTGTTGATTCACTCGCGCGTGTGTTAATCTCCATTTCCTCAACTTTTCTTTACAAGTAAAATTACCATATTGCCCCTGTTTGAGTCCCTTGAAGACTCAAACAGTTGGACGCCTAGACAAACTCTATCCTCCTGTATATGTTGCATCATTCCTCCGAAGGTCTTTCACACCCTTAAAAACAAGGCACCACGCCAAGCATTAGTGCATACACAGATACACTATTTGTTTGTCTATAATGTATATACGACGGTTCAATTTCAAACATAAAATTAATACAAGCTAGTCATTAAAAAATTTAGATTTTAAAAAATTACTTGCACACTTTTTAAAATTGATTGTCTCATCAACTCAATTCATCGTAATTATTGATTTGCCATAATTTCTCTAAACTAGTACTCCCTCCGTCCCATAATATAGTGCTTGTTTCCTTTTTGCACGGTCTCCAAGACGTACCTTTGACCTCCGATATCTCCAATTTCGTATTTGATAAAAATATAATGAATTGATATTATGAAAGTACACATTGAGACAAACCTAACAAGATCCCACATGAGTATATTTTGTTGTATATATTAATGAAAATATTTGGTCAATGATTTTAAAGTTTGACCTTAAGAGAGATAAACAAGCACTATATTATGGGACGGAGGGAGTACTACTCATTCATCATTATAGTTGACGTCTCCTTGTTCTCTTTCCGTCATTATTAGTAATGCATGCAAGTGGGTTATATTCTTGAACATGCTATAATTTTAAAAATATTTCAAAATAGTATATATGACTAGAGGTGGCCACGGTCCGGTCCGGGCCGGTTCAGGGCCGGTTCAGGGGTCGGACCGGTTCGAGCAACCATGAACACTGGTCGGACCGGTTAGTTGGCCAGTCGGTCCGATTCGAGTTCGGGGTTAGCATTTGTCAACCCCGAACCAGGTTCATAACGCTGGTTCAATGCACGGGGCGGTCCGGGCCGGTTCGGGGCCGGACTACGGTTCAATGCTTCCCCTTCTCTCTCCTCTCTCCTTAGGAAAACGGGCGTTTTTGGCGGTTCAAAGGGCGGTTCAAACCGCGGTTCAAGGGCGGTCCGGTCCGGTTCACTTCCTCCACAACTCGACCCACTCTAACCCTGCCTTTTGGACGGTTCATGGCCGGTTCGAACCCGGTTTTTTATGGTGGTCTGTCCAAGGCTTGTCGTTGCCGGCCGGTCTGGAGTGGGTCCGGTTGGGCCCGCCCAATGGCCACTATATATGACTATTATTTCCAAATAAAAGAAGTTGGAAATGAATTATTCTAGGTCGAGATAGAAATTTTTAATTTACAAGGTTTGATTCACGTTTGCCAACGCATAACTTTAACCATTGATATCTTCAATTACGAACAAACAAAAATTATAAAATATTGATGTATAGAAAATATATACAACAATCAATATAACAATATTTCACTTGACTATATTTTTCCTTATATAAAAATCACAAACGATGGTCATAGTAAAATCATTAAATAATATCAAAACACAAAGTGTGTAAACTAAAAAGAACAGAGAAAGTATTGTGCAATTAGCTTCTCTCGTGGGGGGCGGGGGTGGTGGTTATGCAAACTCCACTTCACTAAATGTACCAAACATGTGGTCCCTTATATAAGAACCTTTCTTAGTTTATGTTGCTCCTAAGGGAAAGCTAAAAGGACAAATATTTGGCGCACCATGCATACCACTGAGATCAATTATTATAAACACCATGAATGATTTGAATAATGCACTGTTGCTAGCTCTTACATAGGAAAGGCGAACCAAGAAAAGAGAACAATTTCACAAACATAACGAAGCTCAAAGCGGCATAAAAAGCTTCAATCACAAAAACTCACGCAACTTGCATATGTATTAAGCTGCTACCTAAAATTCTGCGTGCCTTCTGCACTATGTTCTTTTTTTATTTTTCTCCTCCTCTTGCTTTTCCCATTTTTAGTCAACAAAATTGCCGTGTCATACGGAAAGCACACGTATTATACACTCTATATCTATAATTATTAGTACTATTATATACTTTATCAACTTTATAAAAAAATTAACACTTGAGTATGTGGAATTCTAGTCAAAGTTTGTAAAGTTTGATTCTTAGAATGCAAGTGTTGCATTCTTTGTGAAACGGAAGAAGTATCATTTTAATGTATATAATTAAACTTATTTTCTCATTTACTTATTTGATAAGCTCTAAATGAGTATGTAAACAACATGAAAGTGGTTCTTCTTCTTTTTTTGACATCAAATGAGAGTGGTTCAAGTAAGCAGAAAATCAGTGTTGAATGTATATATATATATATATATATATATATATATATATATATATATATATATATATATATATATATATATATATATATATATATATTGCACACACTTTCCCTAAGAAACAAATAAAATAATGCACACACTATACCCGAATATATAGTTAATATGTTGCCTAAGTGCTATTAGATACTCATTCTTGAACTATTACGAATTGATAGAGATTACCGGAATCTATTGATTAATAAATATTGCTTTCTAATACTTATTACTCCATTTGTTCCAAACTCAGTTGCTACTTACAACATGTATTTTTTTATAGTCATGGTTCATCAATACTATTTATTGACCATATTCTTTCACTTATGCTTGAAAAATGAAATTATTTTTATATGAAATCTTGTTAACAATGTTTCAATATATATATTCATCCAATATCAAAAGTATAATTTTTAATATCAATGGTAAAAAAAAAAAACTTATTTATTAGAGCCGTTGACACAATCAACTAATCTGAAGCCAAGGGAGCATTAGGCACTGTTTTTTTTAAGCTAATATTTGCTAAACTAAAGTACTAAACTGAAATGAAATTAATTTTACTCCAAACTAAAATTAAAGTTGTAGAACTAAACTCAAAATAATTTTGCTAAACTGAACTAATTAAAATATTTTTAATAATTAGCTCAAAAGAACCCGGCCTTAATAAATTAGGGAGTGAAAACTATCAAAAAAAAAAAAATTAGGGAGTGAAAGGACATGATTAGTCCTTGAATAAAAGATTATTCTTAAAATCACATCACAAGACTTAATATTACAATTTCATAAATAATATAATGTCGAACACTTTAACAGTAATTCATGCAGGAGCTCAAGAGGGATAGACACAAGGTGGGATGATGAGTTGGAAGGGGAATCTAAACCCTAATTACCTAGTATTCCAAACCTAGATTCGAGAGGAACACCTCGGTTCAGCAAAAAACTAGGGTTAAAGGGTTTAAATTAGGTCTTACAAGGTCAAGAAAAAGGTCTTACAAGGTCAAGAAAAAGGTCTTACAAGGTCAAGAAAAAAAAAAAAAGTGAAAAACATAAAATAAAAACGTGTAGTAATAAAGCTCAGGTAGGATAGCACCATATAAAGGTTAGCCAAACTTAATGACTATTAACAATGGTGAACAGCTTCTTCTTCCTTCTCTATTAACAAACGTTTCTGTGTTTATTGTTGGGATATCATCTTGATGATGAAAATCATGACAACCATGGTGCTTTATGGAAGCTGATGAGGAGAACCTACATATATTGATGCCAAACATATTAAAGCAATAACATTAATGTGCGTGGAAACATATATTAGGAGAATATATATATACTATAGTATATGATGAGATATATTTTTTTTGGACTGATCTTAATTATTAACTATAGTATAAGTAAATTAATGAGATACAAACATATTCAAGACAGCAAATAAGGTGTGTATATATATATATTATATAGTAGCAAATTAGTATGAATCATTTTCTATCTACAAATTATATGCATGAGAGCTATGTTATTAAGCACAAAAAAAAAAAAAAAAAGAACTTCTATTTTTTCGTCTCATGCACTTTCAATCCTTTATTTAGAAAATGGACGGATGAAAAATGAAAACTACAAATTAACATGAACTTTAGATGTAACAGATGAGATGCATAAAATAGTCGGAGATCTTTGATTCATATGAATTATAGATGTAAAAAATGCATATATATATATATATAAGCGATGTTAATATTATCAAATCAGACCACAATATATTGCTAAAGTAGGAATTATTAATGATAACATACCTCATGATGTTCAACCTTTGAAGATGAAGATTGCCCCTCTTTTTGATATGATGTGATACAATGGGGCCTCTTTTCTACAAAAAGGATTGGGTGAGAGAGAGAAGGGGGGGGCTGGGAAGAATAAGACCTCTCTAGGAATTAGGATAGTAGAATAAAAGATGGGGAGACTTTGAGAAGATATATATAGGGGACAAAGAGAGTATCCCACACATGGGTGAGCACTGTCATCTTTTTATTTTAATGATTTTTCTTTTGTTTTATTTAGGTCAGGTTCTTTTCAGTTCAGTTCAATTTCGTTCCGTTTAGTTCAGTTTACTCTTTTTTCAGTTCAGTTCAGATTTTCTCGGTCCAAAAGAACGGGGTCTTAATTTGCTACTTCTTTTTTTGCTGAGGAAGCAGGCTATTTGGTAATTGGTATCATATCAATTGATCTACTGGTTAAGTTCAATAGTTCATTACCAATGTAATCTTTATGCACGGATTGTTGGATACATTGGTAACTTATCTCAAAATAGATTAAAAAGGTTTATGAGAAATGTTCTTAAAAGAAGTATTTTTTATTTATTTAGAAAGGTACCCACGCAATACTCTTTATCAGATTTGAAAAAATAAATAGAAGTATGTTTTAAATAATAAGTAAAGGTTTGAGGAAGTGGTGGAAGAGCAATGGATCTCCATTCGACTTCTAGTACTAAGGTCTGAGGTCGAATCCTCATGTTAGGAATATGATGGCTTGGGCCTTGGGGGTGCTATCCGTGCTAAGGGTAGGATTGATGGGTAGGCCCTATGATAGAGTATGCCTAAAATAATATGAGTAAAGTTTCATTCTTAGAGATGTGTATCGTCCCTGGAGAAGACATTATATGTTTATTCGAGGGTTCCCATCTAAAAAATAATGATACTACTATAACTCATAGTCCATTCTAAGGTGCATTTGATAAATTCATTCTTAAGTTTAGCTATTGGTCATGAAAAAGAAGGTATAATAAACATAATAATAATTTTATGGTTCCTTTTTTATTTTTTCGTTTTTATAGTTGAGAGCTACTCTCTATTCACCAACTAATTTCACAAATAACACTCTCTTTCATGTGACTAGACTTTCCCTTTCTAACCCTTAATAATTATATGAATTGTACAATCTCTCCCTATATCCCCCCTCAACTTGCTGCTAACGTCTTGGTTCTTCGTGACACTCTTGTCAGTCAAACTAAACAACTTACTTTATTAACATACAAGGAGAATAAAAGATTAGATTTATAATGAAATTTCAAACATCATAGATACATATATAGAATATGTTGGTTTTACAAATTAAATCTCACATCTTATATCATAATATGTAGACTTCTTACTTAAAGTTATTCCATCTTCTCCCCTCAAAGAAAGTTTATGGACAAATAAATTAAAGTAAGTTCCCATCATAATTAATAACTTATATAATAAGCTTCAACTAGTTCAAACGAGCACCATAAATTCAATTCAGAAATTCCAGATAAGTTTAGTATATTTCAAGTGAAGAGAACGCACCCCTAAAATTTATCAAACTTCTCCAAAATATAACATGTAAGCACACTTCAAAAGTTGATACAACCATTTATATAAGAAAAGAAAATCAACAATCTCACATGACTATATATGTCTTTCCTTGTGTATCGATCACAAATAAATAACAAAGTAAATTAAGTGCAAAAGTCCTTATGGTAAACAAAAAAAGAAGTAATAAGGCTGCATTTTAAGGAGGACACAAGGAGTTTTTATTTATATATTATGGAAATAAAACCTAAGCTAGCCTCTATGGATGGCAATTGGGCGGGGCGGGTGCGGAGGATGGTACCTCCACACCCGCACCCGCACCCGCAAAAAATTCTCATCCCCATCCCCGCACCACCACCCATTGCGAGGGAAAATTCCAGACCCATCCCCGCCCCACCATGTACATATTTAAACCCATCCCCGCCCCACCGCCCGCATGGGTACCCGCACCCACTCAATCCCCGCACCTACCACCCGCATGGGTACCCGCACCCGCATCATACTCACATATTTATATTTTGCAAGATAAAATTATTAATAATATAAGAATATAAATAGAATTTTAATAATAAATATGCGGGGCGGGCAGGGATGGGACGGGGCGGGCGAGGATAGGGCGGGGCGAGGCGGGGATGGGCGGGTATAGCATAAAATCCACACCCGCTCCACCACCCATTGCGGGTACCATTTTAATCCCCATCCCCGCCCCATCCCCGCCAAACCTAGACCCATCCCCGCCCCACTAGGGCGGGGATGGGGCGGGCCTCCTACTTAACCCGCCCCACTGCCATCCCTACTAGCCTCTAACAAAATTTGGATAGTAGAATAGAAGAGATCACTACAAAAAGTAATATGGAGGGGAACTATGGTCATAGTTAGCCTTAAATCTGCCGCCTAATTTGCTTCTCGATAAACCGGAGGATGGAATAGGAGAAAAAGAGTTATTATTTGCCTATTTGGGTCGAATCTCTATGCGGACAAGAAATCCGAAGCTAATCAATCGGGTCATTTGAGTGCGATCATCGCTTCGTGTCTTTTTTCCTCAAAAAACACTTCGTTTCGTTTAGCATTTTTCGCGCTCGAAACTCGAATGAATCAGAAAAAAATAAGCCCTAATTTCATCGATTTCCATTCAATTGGGCGACAAAGAACCCTAATTTAGTTCCAATCCCCTCTCCAAACCCAAAATATTCACCAATCTGCAATTACACATGATCCCATAACTTCCTAGGTCGTAAAAAAAAAGCCTAATTTAGTGATCAAAGATGGATGCTAAAGACATACTGGGATTACCCAAAAATGCACTGCTGAATTCTCAAGAGAAGAAGGCTAAGCCTCCTAAAGAACCTCAGAGAAAACCCGATGGCATTTCTCGGGAGGTAATTTTTTTTTTTTTTTTTTTTGGGTTTTGTGAATGTTGAATTTTTAGTTGTTTTGTGAATTACAGGTTTACATGCTTACTGGAGGAGTAGCACCTCTTATGCCTGCAATTGATGCGTCTCAGCTGAAGAAACGTCCGCCAACTGATGAGAAGGTCTGCGTTTCATTCATATTTGTTACAATGTCTTTGAAATTTGGTTGTGTTATTTGCAAATTTGAGCTTTATTATCTTGATTGTAGCTAATTATAGTCTTAAGTAGTTAAGTTTCATTTTATATTGGATATAGTTTTGAGGTAGCACTCTTGGTGGTGTTCTATATTTGAATTTGTTATTGAGTGACTATCACTAGTCGGAATCTTCATTTTACCTCAAGTATTTGTACAGTTAGTAATAATGTTAGAATATATATAGACATTTGACCATAGTTCGTAAATGGATTTTGGTCCCGATCGCGGTAACGGTCACGGTGGTGCGGGAACGGGGATGATGTGGTTGTCGTACCACCAAATATCGGCTTAGACCATGAGATATCCCTTGAACCCGCTTAGAACGCGGTCTCGTATACACCTTTACGATGCGGGTATTATCAGTTCGGTAGATTTGAAAACCTTAACGACACGGGCGATACGATACGATGCAATGTTGTTTCAACACCATGCATTTGACACTTCAATTTGACTAAACAAATGCAATGTTTTCACAAAATGGTTGAGCCTGGCACCCGGACACATGTATGTGCACTACGTTGGTAGTGAAGTGCGTTTAACGTTGGTTACGTGTGCATTTTAGCTTGGTGCTTGTCATGTATGTTGATGAATGTAAGTCTACCAAGAATTACAATAGTTTTGTGTTCTTGGCATTTGGCAATGCTGAGTTTGAGATAGGTTTCCTTTATTCAGGATGATTGTGTTGGTCTATCGGTTTATTTGATATATTAGAATTGCACGTTAATACAGGGGTTTGATTGCTTTTATCTGGATCATGTATGACTGTATGTTAATTTATTTCAAGTCACCCTTTTACTCGTGTCCTCGACAGATTACCTGGCAATGGCTTTCATTCACAAATTCAGCTCGGAAAGATAATCTGGAGCTCTACCACTGGGTATTTTTTCTTTTTAAGCTTCTGATATTGTGATGAAATATGATGATATTTGATCTCCTTTATAGAGTGTTATCTGATTTTCATTTCTGCTGTAGGTCAGAGTTGTGAATGGTGTGCCTCCAACAGGTGATTACCCTTTCGCCAAATATAATAAGGTATGTGCATTGCTGATACTATGCCTTCACCACCTCAAGAAGATAAACATGTTAAAACTATAATGAAGTGTATTTTAGTTTGTTTTGGATTATGATTTCTTATTGGTGAAGTAAAACAATTTCTTGAATTTGTCTTTCCTTTTTATTGGCTTGGAAGAAGAAGCTTTCCAAACTATACTATACTCGGGCTTGGGCAAGTGATTGTTCCCAGGGGAGGGGAAGTTAGACTGCAGGGTTTCATCATGTACTTCTCTTCCAGTCTCGAGTCTAGTCCATTTAGGGTTTTAGGCGACTCATGCTCTGAGTTATGGTGGCCCTACCCCCATGAGCTCCCATGTGATCTCAAATTGCTTGGTCTTTTGGCTGCTTTGTTATATCGCATCCCGAAATGACTTGTTTTTTTTGCTTCCATGTTCCAGTCAGTTGATGTTATGAAGTACACGGACGAGGAGTACGAGAAGTACTTGACAGATCCTGTAGGTATCAATTAATAATTAATGCATTATAGCTTTTATTTTGATCTTGACATTTCTTCGTGATATGAGTGATGAATATGGATGTATCAGTACTCAGTAGTCATTTGGCTGGCTCGGTTAGAGATCTGGCTCTGATAAAGCTCTTTTCTCTTCTTTTTCTATGCCTATATTCTGTCTAGTCAAGTTGAGTTTGTTGGCCTTTCTGGTGATTTGACCCTACTGAAACATTTTATTTCCAAACATTTTAGTTGCCTTTACTGGCCATAAACATATTATTGCCTAACATCTACTTCAGCACATTGAATAATGTACACCAGCATCGGATTCATAGAACCCTCTTGTTTCTGTTTGTGCAAATTTTCTATTTTCCAGAAGTGGACTAAAGAAGAGACAGATACTTTATTTGACTTCTGTGAAAGGTTCGATCTCCGCTTCATCTTAATAGCTGATAGGTTTCCATCACCTCGGACAGTGGAGGAGTTGAAGGATCGGTATTATAATGGTATTTCTCTGTTGGACTTACTTTCATCTTTACCATGCTCTCTCCCCCCCCTCCCCCCTTCCTCCCTCTCTCCATTTTCTGAAGGTTTTTTTTTTTCATAAAAAGGGTAAAGAAATTGTTTGGTTATGGAGGATACATGAGTATCTAAGTTCCTCAACAATTGTGAATTCTGATGCTTTTATTACTAAACAATGTATATCTTCAATATAGTGTGCAGAGCTATACTAATCGCTAGAGCTCCATCTCCTGCTGATGTTTCTGGGCATCCATTGATAAAGGTATTTGAATTGAATGATAAATTGTTATGACTGTAGCATGGTTCATGTATCATTTTCTAATGTCATCTGCTTCTCTACTTGTATTTATATTTAGATTTCATTACTACCTACATTCTTTTTCTAGGAAGGATACAATGCAAAACAGGAGACTGAGCGCAAGCGTGCATTGTCGATGGTACTTTCGCAAACTAAACTGCAAGAGCGCAAGGATGCTGAGGTCTGAAATTTACTGTGCTGTCACTAGTTTCAGGACCTTTATCGTTATTCTCAATGGCGATCTACATTAGAATTGTAGAATTAGCTAACATGTTTAATAATATCACTATTATATATCAGTGTGTCTTCATACTGTGTTTTTGTTTTTGTTTTGCAGGTTCTTGTTGAAGCCAAAAGAATCCAAGAGTCACGTATGTTGGCTAAGGTATGCTATGAGTTGGTAGACTCTGTCTGTCTGCTTCTGTTTGAATATTAACATTGAAGAGGATGTGCTGACTTTGATTTCAATTACTGCTTCTTTGTGACTATATTCTTTTAATTGGATTGGTGGGAGCAATTGTGCCTTTTGAGGGTAATATTTTGTAAATTGAAGATTTTGTTCTAGCGGTCCAAATATATTCATCTAATTCTTGTTCTAGTATATTACATGATCATTTGTCTTAAACATTTAAACTCCAATGTGTTATTTTATGTTAGCTGGTCAGGGTCTCACCTATCATGTGTCTTTTGGTGGGAGCAATTGGATTGGTGGGAGCAATTGTGCCTTTTGAGGGTAATATTTTGTAAATTGGAGATTTTGTTTTAGCGGTCCAAATTTATTCATCTAATTCTTGTTCTAGTATATTACATGATCATTTGTCTTAAACAGTTAAACTCCAATGTGTTATTTTATGTTAGCTGGTCAGGGTCTCACCTATCATGTGTCTTTTGGATTATCCCCTTTTGGATGTGATTGAGTAGTCAAGCATTTGTTTTTAGCTATGAATTGGCTCATTCAAATGCTCCTAGTTATTAGTTATAACAAGATATGTTCTCGGTTATTACTATTAGAAAATAGTCCTTTTTTTTTGTGATTGGAAGAAACAATCTTCTGCAGACTGCTTAGTATATACTATATTCGAGATGCTCATGACCATTTGATAAGATTTTGCACCACTATATGCTCGAATTGGGTGCATGTATAATTCTTTTTTGCTTGGTACAAAAAAAGTGTAACATTAAACCCTTGGGCTTTATTTCTTTTCGATGATAAACTCTAAACTTATGTCACATTTATATATAATTATATGTTTATTGGTCCTTATATTAATTTTATTTAGCATTGAATTGAACTAGGCTGACTCTTATTTGAACTTTTCTTTCTTCTGAAATATCCTTTTTTAAGTTGAAAGGAACCAAGCCTAATTCATGGCTTTTTTGGTGCCTAGTATGTTGTCATTTGCTACAGGCTGAATGTTGCAATAGGGTAAACACATGCTCAGTCATAGACTCATAGTATATAGTACTTAAGTATTTCAGTCGAGTTCAGATTGTGTCCATGATCTCTACTAGTTTCTGAATACCATATATTTCAGTAATGACGCAGTTTGAAGTTGGAGTTTGTACCTTATTCAGGGAACATTAATAATATTCCTGCGACCTGGCCCCCAATTATGAAGGGAGGAATTAGAGAAAATGAGCTTATGATTCTTGGATGTTTTTTTTTCAGGGTGCCGAAGAGCCTGAGTTACCATCAGCATCAGATGTTGGCGCAGAACATGCTGATCGCATTGTTCTTCCCGGCTCTGTGTCACCTGTTGCTGCAGCTCCGACTGCTGCAGCAGATAATGCAACCCAGGCCTCTCTTCGCACGGTGAGCTCCATAGCTGTTGTCTTGCTTTACCAAATTGCTGGATAGCTTTTTTATCCCTTGTCTTCTGTCAGGTGATCTGTATATTGTAGTAGTCTAGGTATAATTTCCAGTCAATGTATCTTTATATTGGCTCATGAACTATTTGCAGTTGCGCGTGTACTTGAGGACGTATGCTCTTGACCAAATGGTACAGGCTGCTAGCTCTTCTGCGGGCCTTAGAACCATCAAGCGAGTTGAGCAGACTTTGCAAGATCTTGGGGTTTGTTCTATATCTTTTTTCTAAAAGTTGCACTATTTTATGTGTAATGTATGGTTCTCGTGGACATGCTGTAATGTATGTGTGGCTGAAGCCATTGATGAGTATCTATAACTACAGCATCTTCTATACGGATTGACTTATTAACCTAGCCCTCATATAACAAGAATTGAATCTCCTCAAAAATTCTTGCAGTGAATGTGTTATTTAGTGTACGAATTTGTAAGTTCACTTAACGATGATAATCTACCTGACAGTAAAGCCTATGCTATAAACAGCTGTAGTCTTCCAATAGAGCAGTCTTTTCTACCTGACCACCACCTCTTTTTCTCTCGTCCTCTGTCTGCATGTGTGTTTACATATATCTTATTCAGTAGTTCTAGGATAAGATGGGTGTAAAGATAGGGTTGATGTTTTAGAGGATATTGGGGTGACTGTTTTCAGTGTTAGAGATGTGACTTCCAAAGCGATATGAGGTGACTTTTAATGAGAATGAAGCAAGCTTAACTGTCTTGTTGTATGCGCTCATGTTATCGTAGAAGATCTTTTGCTTGCAAATGTTTTGCTTTATTTATTGATGCTCGTGCGTTGTTTTTGAGTTTAGTCTGCAAACAAGTGTCCCACTGAGCCCTAACATATTAGGTGGGTTTGGGCATGTAGGGTTATAGTTCTCATGTTTGAAGTGCAAAGTAAGGGAAGTCCTTTGCAGCCACCTTAACCCTCGCAACCCAATCTTCACTCCCTTTTACCAAAGAAATAGGAAAATCCGCCTGATTTTCAACTTCCTAATCATGCCTACCCTTAAGATAAACACCTTGTTGGCCCCTTTGACAGGTTGATATTATAGAGCAGGAAAGATAAACAAGCGATATAGATGGCTATGTTTTTTTTAAGCGATTAATTTGTGAGCACCAAATCAACTTGTTTTCTCATCTTAGTTGCCATTTTTTGAAAAAAGAAAAAAAAAAGATTAAAATCATATATTTTTCTCAGGTTAATTTGAAGCCAAAGATTCCAACAAAAGCTGTATGTTCAGAGCATCTCGAATTGAGAAAGGAGATTCTAACTTTACTGAATCTTCAGAAACAGGTAATTTGCTCCCTGGATATAATGTTTTGGGATTTACTTCGTCTTTTATCTTCACTCAATTATTGTATTGTGTTATCAGTTGCAATACAAGGAGGCAGAGGGTTCATCTTACCGTGAGGGATCATTTACTGAAACTCCAGGAACACCTAAGGTTTGAAATCAATGCTTTAACATCGTCATTATATTGTATAATTGTTTTGAAGTGGCCTGAAATGACCATCCATGTTTCTTTTAAGCCTTCCTTCATCCGGTGTAATACTTTCCTGGCTTATCTCTTTCTATTGTGGAGTAGTTTTTTGTATCCTTTTTGGACGTGATGTTTAAGAAGAGTCGTTTCATGTGTATAAATTGAATGTTCATAATTGTGATGTTGTACACAAATTTTATTCTGTCTTTTACTTTCTTGTCTCTGTATAACAGCGCACCCCTCGACCTGGGGATCAGGACCGACCTTTCGTTCCCGAGCCTCTAAGTTTTGGAGGTAAACACTTCTAGCCTACTTGTGGTTTGTCTGCCATGGATTTTCTAATCCGCTAGATATCTCACAATGTGCCCTAAATTTAACTCCAGGGGATAGAGTTGGCAAAAGGGATCAGAAAAGAAAGGTAATTGCAGTAGATTATGTAAAAACCATTTTATTTCTGTTCCTATGTTCACACCCACCCCCTCCCCTCCCCTTCCCTCTTCTTGAGATCTCTAAATTCCCCAACATCCTTCTGAAAATTTTTGTGATTACAACTTGCAGGGGCCTGGAAGATCATCAGATGCTCCATCATCACCGGCGACTAAAAGGGCTCGGAAGTTGAAAGCAGATGGGTGATCTCAGTGCCATATTTGAGAATAGGGTCTTTAGGCAAAATTTCTGATGAATGTAACTTATTTCGCTCTTGATTTATATGTTTTTTCTTTTCCCACTTTTCTTTGTAACAGAATGCTAATTCATTTATATCTTACCATTGTGGAAATCAGGCATTTCCGTCTGGGTTTAGTATGAGGATTGATGATACCCAGTTACCCATAATCAACCAATAGCGTTTCAAAAATAGTTTCTATTAGTTGGAAGACGATGAGCTTCTGGAAAGATATCAATAGTTCACGTTTCGGAAATAAAAAGAAGAAAAAAAGCAAATCCTTGACTCCCTCTGTTGCTTTTTGTTCTCGTTTTGACCTTGTTAATGCACTTTTTTGACCTTAAATACATAACTACATTTTCTCATATACTGAGAAGAATTTAGAAAATTATCTTTCATTGTGAATAGTGTCAAGATTCTAAATAGGAAGAACAAAAAGAAATGGAGGAACACTATATTGGATAAAGAAACTCTGAAGGTTTTTGTCCTACCAAAAAAACATAAAACCATGCTTGCTTGGTATAATTAGTTAGGGATTCTTTTTTTCCTTTTAACCTCAAGGTCATAATGTTTTATACTTCCAATTGTGGTGTTTGGGGGTAGGGTGTAGGGATCTCCTTACCTTTACCCCTACACCCAAGCGTCTATCCCGTAAATATTAGCCCAAAAAGTCATTGCGGTCGAGGTTAATGTCTGGTTAAGGTCTCTATCATTACCCAAAAAAGTGACTTGAAGGAATTTGTGTAATAATTAGCAATAGCCACTATAGTTGATCTAATCTCCTAAATTAAAAGTTATTTTGGTGCTATAAGATATCAATACATGACTAACGAATGTAATAGAAGTATATGAAATTTTTTTCAAATGGAGGCCATAAAAAAAAAGTGCAGACGGATCACTTTATCAAGTTAATGAACTCCTTTAAAAAAATTCTTCTTGAGTGAGCGCTGTGACGCAGTGTCAACATTATTATGAAGTGTACAAATTTTTATATTCATACTTATGATTTTTCTTTTTCTTTTTGTCACCTTATTATCAACAATGTGTGGTTTGAAGATATTTGCTGCACGTTGAGCTACCAGACAAATAATAAGTGTTCCAACTCCCAACACATAAACCTCAGCAAGAAACTTAACAAACATGGAGTAGTAATTTGTTGAGACTTCACTATCAAATGTAAGAAGAGATGCAACATCAAATTGTTCTTTGCTCTCATTTTTCGCCTTCTGTGCACGCCAGAAATGCACAAAAAAGATCAGTCTATATCACGAGCAAACCCCGGTGCAGCAGCCTAAAGAAGCAGGACAAAGCTAGACTAAAAACTTCTTGGCCTTTGATTACTCTCTCCTTGTTTGGTTCAGGCTTTTTCTTGGGCCCCCTCATCGACGGCCTCCATTCCCGGGTTAACCTCGTGGTTTATCAGAGTGGTTCAGTCCACATTGGTCCTCTGCACACTAATATCTGGGTTAGAATTCTATCTCCTGTCTCTCCCTCTCTCTCTCGTTGATGAATAATGAAGATAGTTCATCTGGTTCAGGTTCCTTTTCTACTGGGATTGTTCTATACCACCATTGGCATATTGCAACTCTACTTAGATGAAAGATCTTCCCCTAATGCAGTCCCAGAAGGAAGCTTTAAGAAAACAGCTATCTCACTAATGTCAGTAATTCCTAATAACTATAATCATCCTGAATCCTGATACACAGAGATATTCGCATTAACGCCGAGTTTCTGCTTTGTTTTGTATCACAGATCGTTGGTGCTATTTATTGAATTGAGTGCTGAGATGTATAAAGTAGGTGTTCCAGCCAACATTGAAGCCTATGCATTGTTTGCAGCAGCAGAATTTGTATGGTTTCTTGCTGATAGGACATGGTTTGGGTTTGCCCTTGCCTGTATTGTAGGCCTTGCTTGCCCACTAGCTGAGATACCACTGATGAAGTAAGATTGCTACAGCCAACCTGTTAGTTTTTCAAATAAAAGTAGGTTTTTGAACATCGAATAGCCTAGCTTAACCAAGGATCTTGGGTTCGAGCCCTTGGAAGTTGGAACGCGAGAGCACTCATTGGGAGAGCCTTACCGTCAACTAAGCCTTCTGGGCTTGAATCTGAACTAGTCAGGGACCAGGGTCCAGTAGGCTCTGCATCATCAGATGCTTTTAAAAAAAAATAACTTTTGGATCTTGTAGTATATAAATTGGAAAGCTTATCTAGCAGTACAATGAGCTGTTTTTTTTTACTTTGTAGAAATTCAGAACTCTGAGAGAATGTTTCTTCTGCTATTTCACAGATTTTTCCATTTATGGTACTATCCTCAAGCAAACTTATTAATCGGATATAAAAAAGAACTTTGCTTGCCATGCTTGTCACTGCTGTTCTTCACCAAATTATATAAAGAGGTGTGTTGTGTAATGTAGGGACTTGTCAGCTGGACTCTCACTTGCTATTTCGTTTACACACCATTCTTGATCAATCTTTCACGATGGATGAAAATGATATATCTTGCTGATGATGCAAAGGACGATGCCTAAAGATCAACCAGCATGTTGTACCCAATGGATGCCAAGAAAACACCACGAGAGTCGAGAATTTTGCTGTTCTGAATGAATGTATCACCTTGACAAACTCAGAAACCATCAATTATCAATATACAAATTACTATATGTGGTGCTCCACACCACTAGTTTGATGGCAGTATGGCACGATGTGGGTTACTCACTGGCATAAATGAAGATAAGTGAGTAATGTTATATGAGGTTACTCTTAATGCATATACAGGGTTCCTGACAAGCATACATGGGGTTACTCATAATGTTGCACCAACGTTTGAGCCTGTGACACATCAAATAATGGAGATCGTACCATGTATGTACAATAGAAGGTTTTTAAGGCGCTATGAAAATCATACAAGGATGTACCCATTTACATAGCAAACTGCAAACCTGAAAACTATACTTGTATATACTGAACTCAGAAAGGTGAACATCACCTAGCTAGTAAAGATCACATTTGATATGTCTGGAAACCTCTCCTTGATAGCTGCTTTTATTCCCGAGCCAATGGTCTCTGGTCCCCCATATCTCACCGTGCAATCCCCACCTTCAATGGCTATTACTTCCACCTCTCCACCATAGTTCTTAATAGCAGGTCTAAGTATGTCTAGATGACGGTTCACCACCTAGAACAACAAAGTATTGTTAGACAGTTTGCAAAACAGAGTATTGATCGTATACTGCACATTCAAGAAAAATTATACCTCAACAGTTGTTTCATTTACTTGCTCGTCAATGACTTGCCGGATATCCTTGATTGCATCACCAAATTTCTCCTTCAGCACTCGTTCAATACCCATTTTCATGGTGGTTGTTGAGCTCGGACAACTCTCACATGCTCCTGCAATGCAATATGAATTAACCACGAAAAAAGAAAAGCCACAACATACTCCATTCCAAAATAAACTTGAAATTACAATATCTGGATACCCCTAAATAAAATCTTCCTCTTCTCCTTCAAAGTAAAAGTCAATGGTTTGAGTAATGGAGTACTTTTTTCCTCTCTATCATAAAACTCTCTTCCTTTCTTCTCTTCACCCACTTCCAATTATTTTAATCATATCCAAGACTCTCTTAATCTCATATAAAAACTGAAAAGTAACAGAGATATGTTCGTGATAATCCTCGACCAAGACTCAAGCCTCAGTCCTATGCCAACGCCATGCTTACTTTTAGATGTATATCGCCTCTCTTATAATTATCTTGGATTATCAGGTTGCTAGTTTGTAGCATAATAGTATCTCTGTAACAACTATATATACACGCGCACATTTAGTAACGCAGTTACAATACTTTACACGGTATTAGAGCCTAAACCAAACCTTAATTACCCATCCGAATTGCTTGTTTATCACATCTTGCTACTGTGCTCTCAGTCCAATGATCCAATCTCAATGGGTAGTTCAGTACCAACAATAATTAAACCAGTATCCCCAATGACCAAGAACTATCCAAACCCCTCATTATTATGACAATTCTGAACACTCTCAAACTCTAGCATGGAGAGAACAGCTTGAGAGTTGAGATCACATCGCATTGACTATGATTTTGCTCAAGTTTGTTGATGATAGAATCTGCCACCATCGATGACTATCACCAAAGAGAACCCGGAAAATCCCAATCCAAGCTGTCATACATGGATTCGACAATACATGGTCTTGCAGGTACACTATTGCCAACACTGAGAGCGCTCTCATTTCTCAAGCCAAGACCTCAAAAGATGTGTGGGACATCCTTGCTCGTACTTATGCTCGTCCTACTTGTGGACATATAAAACGAGATACAACCTCAAACAAATTGCCATTTGCCAAAGGGTCACAACTAATACATACTATGTGCAATCCAGCGAACTTTGTCTATATGAAGTTGCCATCCCTGGCAAGCCCATGGTTGTAGAGGATATCAATGCAAAGGTTCTTGATGGCCTTAAAAGTTAAAAGTGATAATCAATAACACGAATATGTATTTATACAAATAATACACATAAGTCTTTCGATGATTTGCATGACAATGTTCACCAAAGAGCTATCCATTCTTCCCAAAACTGGGTTCTAGCTATTTCAGGCCACTGCCACCCCAAAACACCACTTGCGCTCCTGTATAGCTTTGCTTTCATTGTTTGGTATTCCCCCTTAAGAGCTTGTTTGGCCTCTTCAAACATTGGCCCGTGCAGTTTGATAGCTTTGTCTTTCACAGCCATCATTATCCACCAATCGTAGAACATCGTCGTTGTTGAACATAGCTATTATCCCACCCACATTACCTCTAGAGGCCTTCAGACACCACTCTATACTCCTAGGATGCTGTCAACTGGTCTCCTTAAACCACAGGATGCATCCCATTGTCTCTGTTACATGGGCCTTGGAAGGTCCGAAAAGCGTGTATTATAGCCTTCAAATTGGGCTAAGTTTAGGCTATTTCGAGATTTTTTCGGACCCAGCTATGTTATTTATTCGGGGCCTTCTTGAAGGCCTTGGGATGTCTTTGAATGACTCATAGGTGGTTTGTACTCTCCACATTGACTTGAAAAGTCTTTTATGGCAGGTTTTATAACTTACTCGTCCAACTCCGAAATAGCTCCAAAGGCCTCTATTCCCTATCATATGTTCCTTCCAACTAATGTACATGTTTCCAGATGGTGTCTTATGACCCCAGGATACATTCCATAAGATATGTTGCCTAGGCTACGAAAAGATTCCAAAAGCGTGTATTATAGCCTTCAAAATTGGTTATTTTGGACTATTTTAGACGACCTAGAATTTTTTTATCCGAAACCACCTGGAGAGTTTTGAGATACCCTAGGATAATTCATGTGTGGTTGTGACCCTCTACATTGACTTAAGTTGACTTCTACAGCTTGTTTTATATATTTCTCATTCAACCCAAAATAGCTCTAAAGACCTACATTCCCCACCATATGCTTGTTCCAACTCATGGTTATGCTTTTAACTAGTCTGTTATGACCCCAAGATGCCTTCCATGAGGTCTGGTGCCCAGGCTTCGAAAAAGATCCTAAAAGCGTGTATTGTATCTGTCAAATTTGGCTATTTTTGGACCTTTCTAGACTTGGCAATATTTTTATCTAGGACCTTCCTGAGGTCCTTTGGATACCTTAGGATGATATTTTGGTAGTCAGGACCCTCTAGATAAACTTAAATTGCCGTCGACAACTTTTTTATATATATTTCTCGATGCAAAGGTTCTTGATGGCCTTAAAAGTTAAAAGTGATAATCAATAACACGAATATGTATTTATACAAATAATACACATAAGTCTTTCGATGATTTGCGTGACAATGTTCACCAAAGAGCTATCCATTCTTCCCAAAACTGGGTTCTAGCTATTTCAGGCCACTGCCACCCCAAAACACCACTTGCGCTCCTGTATAGCTTTGCTTTCATTGTTTGGTATTCCCCCTTAAGAGCTTGTTTGGCCTCTTCAAACATTGGCCCGTGCAGTTTGATAGCTTTGTCTTTCACAGCCATCATTATCCACCAATCGTAGAACATCGTCGTTGTTGAACATAGCTATTATCCCACCCACATTACCTCTAGAGGCCTTCAGACACCACTCTATACTCCTAGGATGCTGTCAACTGGTCTCCTTAAACCACAGGATGCATCCCATTGTCTCTGTTACATGGGCCTTGGAAGGTCCGAAAAGCGTGTATTATAGCCTTCAAATTGGGCTAAGTTTAGGCTATTTCGAGATTTTTTCGGACCCAGCTATGTTATTTATTCGGGGCCTTCTTGAAGGCCTTGGGATGTCTTTGAATGACTCATAGGTGGTTTGTACTCTCCACATTGACTTGAAAAGTCTTTTATGGCAGGTTTTATAACTTACTCGTCCAACTCCGAAATAGCTCCAAAGGCCTCTATTCCCTATCATATGTTCCTTCCAACTAATGTACATGTTTCCAGATGGTGTCTTATGACCCCAGGATACATTCCATAAGATATGTTGCCTAGGCTACGAAAAGATTCCAAAAGCGTGTATTTATAGCCTTCAAAATTGGTTATTTTGGACTATTTTAGACGACCTAGAATTTTTTTATCCGAAACCACCTGGAGAGTTTTGAGATACCCTAGGATAATTCATGTGTGGTTGTGACCCTCTACATTGACTTAAGTTGACTTCTACAGCTTGTTTTATATATTTCTCATTCAACCCAAAATAGCTCTAAAGACCTACATTCCCCACCATATGCTTGTTCCAACTCATGGTTATGCTTTTAACTAGTCTGTTATGACCCCAAGATGCCTTCCATGAGGTCTGGTGCCCAGGCTTCGAAAAGATCCTAAAAGCGTGTATTGTATCCGTCAAATTTGGCTATTTTTGGACCTTTCTAGACTTGGCAATATTTTTATCTAGGACCTTCCTGAGGTCCTTTGGATACCTTAGGATGATATTTTGGTAGTCAGGACCCTCTAGATAAACTTAAATTGCCGTCGACAACTTTTTTATATATATTTCTCGATGCAAAGGTTCTTGATGGCCTTAAAAGTTAAAAGTGATAATCAATAACACGAATATGTATTTATACAAATAATACACATAAGTCTTTCGATGATTTGCGTGACAATGTTCACCAAAGAGCTATCCATTCTTCCCAAAACTGGGTTCTAGCTATTTCAGGCCACTGCCACCCCAAAACACCACTTGCGCTCCTGTATAGCTTTGCTTTCATTGTTTGGTATTCCCCCTTAAGAGCTTGTTTGGCCTCTTCAAACATTGGCCCGTGCAGTTTGATAGCTTTGTCTTTCACAGCCATCATTATCCACCAATCGTAGAACATCGTCGTTGTTGAACATAGCTATTATCCCACCCACATTACCTCTAGAGGCCTTCAGACACCACTCTATACTCCTAGGATGCTGTCAACTGGTCTCCTTAAACCACAGGATGCATCCCATTGTCTCTGTTACATGGGCCTTGGAAGGTCCGAAAAGCGTGTATTATAGCCTTCAAATTGGGCTAAGTTTAGGCTATTTCGAGATTTTTTCGGACCCAGCTATGTTATTTATTCGGGGCCTTCTTGAAGGCCTTGGGATGTCTTTGAATGACTCATAGGTGGTTTGTACTCTCCACATTGACTTGAAAAGTCTTTTATGGCAGGTTTTATAACTTACTCGTCCAACTCCGAAATAGCTCCAAAGGCCTCTATTCCCTATCATATGTTCCTTCCAACTAATGTACATGTTTCCAGATGGTGTCTTATGACCCCAGGATACATTCCATAAGATATGTTGCCTAGGCTACGAAAAGATTCCAAAAGCGTGTATTATAGCCTTCAAAATTGGTTATTTTGGACTATTTTAGACGACCTAGAATTTTTTTATCCGAAACCACCTGGAGAGTTTTGAGATACCCTAGGATAATTCATGTGTGGTTGTGACCCTCTACATTGACTTAAGTTGACTTCTACAGCTTGTTTTATATATTTCTCATTCAACCCAAAATAGCTCTAAAGACCTACATTCCCCACCATATGCTTGTTCCAACTCATGGTTATGCTTTTAACTAGTCTGTTATGACCCCAAGATGCCTTCCATGAGGTCTGGTGCCCAGGCTTCGAAAAGATCCTAAAAGCGTGTATTGTATCTGTCAAATTTGGCTATTTTTGGACCTTTCTAGACTTGGCAATATTTTTATCTAGGACCTTCCTGAGGTCCTTTGGATACCTTAGGATGATATTTTGGTAGTCAGGACCCTCTAGATAAACTTAAATTGCCGTCGACAACTTTTTTATATATATTTCTCGATGCAAAGGTTCTTGATGGCCTTAAAAGTTAAAAGTGATAATCAATAACACGAATATGTATTTATACAAATAATACACATAAGTCTTTCGATGATTTGCGTGACAATGTTCACCAAAGAGCTATCCATTCTTCCCAAAACTGGGTTCTAGCTATTTCAGGCCACTGCCACCCCAAAACACCACTTGCGCTCCTGTATAGCTTTGCTTTCATTGTTTGGTATTCCCCCTTAAGAGCTTGTTTGGCCTCTTCAAACATTGGCCCGTGCAGTTTGATAGCTTTGTCTTTCACAGCCATCATTATCCACCAATCGTAGAACATCGTCGTTGTTGAACATAGCTATTATCCCACCCACATTACCTCTAGAGGCCTTCAGACACCACTCTATACTCCTAGGATGCTGTCAACTGGTCTCCTTAAACCACAGGATGCATCCCATTGTCTCTGTTACATGGGCCTTGGAAGGTCCGAAAAGCGTGTATTATAGCCTTCAAATTGGGCTAAGTTTAGGCTATTTCGAGATTTTTTCGGACCCAGCTATGTTATTTATTCGGGGCCTTCTTGAAGGCCTTGGGATGTCTTTGAATGACTCATAGGTGGTTTGTACTCTCCACATTGACTTGAAAAGTCTTTTATGGCAGGTTTTATAACTTACTCGTCCAACTCCGAAATAGCTCCAAAGGCCTCTATTCCCTATCATATGTTCCTTCCAACTAATGTACATGTTTCCAGATGGTGTCTTATGACCCCAGGATACATTCCATAAGATATGTTGCCTAGGCTACGAAAAGATTCCAAAAGCGTGTATTATAGCCTTCAAAATTGGTTATTTTGGACTATTTTAGACGACCTAGAATTTTTTTATCCGAAACCACCTGGAGAGTTTTGAGATACCCTAGGATAATTCATGTGTGGTTGTGACCCTCTACATTGACTTAAGTTGACTTCTACAGCTTGTTTTATATATTTCTCATTCAACCCAAAATAGCTCTAAAGACCTACATTCCCCACCATATGCTTGTTCCAACTCATGGTTATGCTTTTAACTAGTCTGTTATGACCCCAAGATGCCTTCCATGAGGTCTGGTGCCCAGGCTTCGAAAAGATCCTAAAAGCGTGTATTGTATCTTTCAAATTTGGCTATTTTTGGACCTTTCTAGACTTGGCAATATTTTTATCTAGGACCTTCCCGAGGTCCTTTGGATACCTTAGGATGATATTTTGGTAGTCAGGACCCTCTAGATAAACTTAAATTGCCGTCGACAACTTTTTTATATATATTTCTCGACGAACCTCGAAATAGCTTTGTAACCTCCATTTCCCACCATATGCTCGTTCCAACTCATGGATATGCTTTTAAATGGTCTCTTATGATCCTAGGATGCATTCCATGAAGTATGTTGCCCGGTCTATGGAAAGGTCTCAAAAGCATGAATTAAAGCCTTTGATCCCACCTACATTTAAACAATTACTGCTGCCCCAACATCCCTCCTAACACATCAAATATCCATCCCAAAATGATGTGGCATCCAAGGCCATTTGGTGGCGCGATGCATATTTCTGCCAATGATTCTCTCTGGCTCAACCATCCTCCATGCAACGCCACCACCGAACCTAAGATCATATAGCCACAACCAACTCTAGTACATCGTCCTAGCTCTCAATTAGTGGTGCCTCTCAGCATCTCTCCGTGTCACAAGATGCTTAATGGAATAATGATCGTAATAAGAAAAGCCATTTTGTAAGAGATGATATCCAAGCTCTATACTAATATTTTCCTATACTCAAAATTGTGAGGCAATACATCAAGGAATTGCCCAGCAAAATTGCCACTTGTAGAGGCACCCCAAGTCGTCTAACTACTACTCAGAATACCACTCCACCTCGAAACCGTACTAACTTTGACTTCTCTTACAAGCAAGAGTGGAGGAAAAAGAAGCATTATACCAAATGCTTTACTTGGTAAATGGTAGAAACAGGACGAAGTAGAAAAACTGTTGTTGCCATTTGACAAAAAGGACCAAGACAGAACATGACATTTTCAATCACAATAACAGAAAATTTTAATGATGAATACTTAAATTGCACATTTGTTCTCCGCCTTGTTTTTCAGGTATATTGGGAGCTAATAGATTCACAAAAATTTAGTTAGTGCAACAAAAACTCAGCTATGTTAAAGTTTGGGGACAACAACGACTAGCCAAGTCAATTCGAAACTACAATAAGTTCAGACTTAATGGCCAATAAGGTAAGTGAAAATCAGGTGAAGATAGTGCTTATAATTGCAGCAATCATAAGCTGAAAGTGTTATCAGTTCTCAGACACTTTAATTTGTATTCCCACCACACATCACCTAAAATTATCATAAAGAACTCATTTTGCTCTTGAAGTTGGTGACACAAGAATCCGTGTAAAATCAGTGAGTCTCAGCCATAAAAAAATAAGTGGATAGTTCTTTTAGCAATGCAATGATCCCAGTCCTTATCTGATATCCTGATCCATGAAATAGGCAACCAAAAGGCAACGAAAAAAAGGGTCTATCACAGTGACTTTGGATATTGGTTCCCCTAAACTGAAATGTGATGGCTGATACATTTCACACATATAATTTCAAACCAACCTTACATACCATTAGAAAATGGTAGACATTGCAGGTAAGATTAGTTCACAAAAACCTAACACCATAACCCTTAAAATGAAATTATTAGATACATGATCCCATCACATTCTACAACCATTATCTCTACTTCCGAATAACTTGTATTTGCCAACCATATCAAACATATTTCCATCAGCAAAGCTTCACCTTTGCACAACATGTGTGACAAATGAAAATTACCTCTAACACAATAAATTCAAGTGGCATCAATCACATAGTAGGAAACTTCTAAAACTGAATATGTAAAGCATAAAGATATAAACGAAAAATCAAAATTTTGAGCAGTTAGCAAACACTAAATATGGTAATAACAACCAAAAGTTCATTAATTGAAAACAATAGAAGAGAGAAAACCTTGAAGTTGGAGAGTTATGACACCATCTTGAACAGAAACAACATCCACATTTCCACCATCAGAAATGAGATAAGGCCTCACTTCTTCCAAGACCAGGTCAACGTTCTTCGTTGTGAGTTCAAATTGCTTAGAAGAGTAAATTCCTGTAGACTCGTTTGAAACTGATGCTTTAATACAAATCCCCCTTTGGAAATTGACCCACTTCACAAAGTTGTGATTTTTCACTCCAAAGTTAGGAAATGATGGAGATTTATAGAATTTGGTTGGGTTTTTTGGCAAAGAGATTGAGATTGATGGGTTCTTGATCAATCCCACAGAGGTTATGGAAGCCATTGTTAAACAAAGTTTCCAAGTGGCTAAAGCTGATTTTTTCTCGGTATAAGGACTAGGACTAGGAGACCGTAGAACACTTTGTAGTGTTTTTTTTTTTATCTTAGCTGACTAATTTTTTATGCGCAACATTGAAGATTAATATCTTTAATTAGATATTAATAAAAATGCATATTGAGTTGGATCTAATATGATATCATAAGACTATAATTTTTATATACAACAGCTAATCATAAAAGATTCGAACTTTGACTAAAAAATCCAAATAAGCAAGATAAAAGAATTACAAAGGACTTTAATATATAGTATGAAATTTAATAGTGAGTTTATGAAATGCACTTGTGTTGGATCTGAATCCATATTTGACTCGCTATTCGTAGATCCAAATCCAAGATCCAAAAATATAAATTAAAATCCTATAAAACAAATCAGATCCAACTTGTACGCACTCCAAGTGCAAGATAATTGTTATTCTTAGAAAATAGAGGGAGGGCAGGGGATAGGGATGGAAATGGATCGGGTTCGGGGCGGGTGGAGCATTCACCCGCATCCATCCATCACCCGCATAAGTCATCGCCCGCATCCATCCGCTCCACCCGCATAAGTCATCACCCGCATCCATCCATTCGTTTTCCACCAGGTGAACGGGTAGGCCGGGTGGTTAACGGGTGAGGAGATATATAACAATTTTTACAAAAAAATATGTCATAAGATACATATTTATTAAAATTTTCAACTAAAGAATTTAATAAAGTAAGTAAATAAACATGTTTAATTGATAGTATGGATGATGGGTGGGTGTTAAGCGGGTGATGGGTCGAGTAACGGATGAAAAAAAATCTCAGCCGCATCCATTACCCGTTTCAACCGCCACCCCGATTTTCATTCGTTTATTTCGGGTTTTCACCTGCTTAATCAAACCGGGTTAAGCGAATGATGGATGATCCATCATCTATTTCCATCCCTAGCACGGGAAGACAATCACAATAGTAATGTACTTTTAACTATATTTTGTTGTTGCATAAGAAGTTATAAAACATGAAATAAACAATATCCAATTTCATACTACAAGTAATATCTTTATTCTCTAGGTAACTTCACCAAATAAGCCTATACGTAGATTACTCCAATTGGAATAGTGAGTCAAATATGGAATTCCATCTCATCATATGCAATTTGTATGCGCACTAAGTGCAAGTTAGTTGTCATTCTTAGAAAAAAGGAGGGTGGGGGAAGATAGTCACAAATCACAATAGTGATGTATTTCTAACTATATTTAGTTGTCACATAAGAAGTTATAAAAATATTTTTTTGGTGTAAATGAATGATCGAAAACAGTGATGTAGACAAAGATTCAATCCAAGGTATTGAGTATCAACCCCACAAGACTTTACCAACTAAATTAGATGACATCTACAATAAGTTATTCGATTCCATACCACGAGTACTATCTCTACTCTCTAGGTAACTTCACCAAATAAACCTAGTCGATCACAAGATTAATGATTACCAAATTAGGTAGTGAAATCATTAGGTTATAAATTAGAATCCCTCCAAAACCTAATTAGCAAAAATGAAGCAAGAAATTAGGGATGGAATGACTAGAGGGTTCGTCAGAGACAGCAATGACCAATGACCCCCTCTTTCATTTTCCCCAAAATGAAAACGCAACTTCAATCTCAACCTAAACCCAAAAACAAGCGTTTTCTCCAAACTCAAACAAAACCCATTTCTTCTTCTTCTTCTCCATCAATTTCCCCAAATCAATTTCCCTTTGGATCCCAAGTTGAGGTAACCTCCGACGAAGAAGGTTTTACAGGTGCTTGGTATTTAGCTACTGTTCTTCAACCTCCATCTTCATCTTCTTCGCGAAAGGTTTTGGTGGAGTACAAGAATCTTTTGTCGGATGAAAATGGGTCTGCACTTTTACAGGAATTTGTAGATGTTGAATTTGTTAGACCTAAACCTCCGATTGATGAAAATGACAAGGTTTCTTTCCAGATAAACGACGTCGTTGATGCGTTTTACCAAGATGGGTGGTGGTCTGGTGTTGTTACTCAACTTGTTTCAAATTCTAAGTTTAGGGTTTTCTTCTCTAACCCTCCTGATGAGATGGAATTTGATTTTTCTGATTTGCGTATTCACAAGGATTGGGTCCATGGCAAATGGGTTTTACCCCAAAATCAGGTATTTTTTTAGGGTTTTTTTTGAGCTTCAGATTTTGAGCTCAATTTTGGGTTTTTATCTATGATTTTCTTCTTTCTCAGTGGTAAATTAAGGAAATTTCCGTGTATTTTTTTTGCTGGGTGTTTCTACTTTTGTGGGGATATTTCTTTTGTTGCATTTCTCCGAGGTTTCAGCTCAATTTTGAATGGCATTTATTGTTTTAGTTAAATTATGGTTAATAAGATCCTTACATATTAGGAATAGAGCAGAAGCGGACGAAAGCAGAAAGTAAAAGGAACTTCAAGGAACAGGGAGGAGTAGTTCTCAGTTCAAGTTTCACTATGTTTTATATGCAACATTTTAAGTATGTGATGACGTCTAGTAAAATAGTCATGATTCTGATCTTTCTGCTCGGAACAATCTTTTTGTTTGGCAACGTTATGCATCTCCTTACAAGTTTGTAAACCTGCTATATGAAGTTTCATTGCCTTAGAATACTATCTTGGTCATTTTTTGTTGGTTGTCATTCGTCACCAACTCTAAACTTTTGGTCTACATAAATGACTTTCAAATTCAGCACTTCAGTTAGGATTTACAGTTTGGTATCCCCATTTCTTACTCATCCATGTCGGTCCTAATTGTAGTTTTGGGGTGGTCTGCTTGTTCAGTTGTTTCTTACTTTTTGGAAAGGTTATAGTCCTACAGTACTAATGTTAAATTTTATGAAGATTTTTGGATCCAGGTGTACAGCTTTTCATGCTACTTTCTGATTGTCTTACTGTAAAAAATTCCCCCTTTAAAGCTAGTCATGGATATTTAGATTATAGTTTTCGTTGCTTGTCAGAAAGTTTAGGAATCAAGATGTGAGCTGGCTTTCCATTTTTTTTCTATGAGTGCATATGGTCCTTCCTCTTTAAATGATATGCCAAGATTTATGTTTTCTGTTGGTGCATGACTCCCTCTGGCATATTACTCGAAGTTTAAGGTTTTCCTTTCACTAGTCTTCTCCTTCTGTGCAGCTCTTTTTAAGTTATGATACCTCCTATCCATACATCTAGAAGCTTGGTGGTTGATCTGGCCTTTTAATTCTTATTCTTGACAGAGAATGAGGGATTTGAATTTTAGCCCAGGGACTGCTGTAGAAGTGAACATTGATCCAGATAACTCTTCTGATGTTTGGTTCCCTGCAACTTTCATTAAACAAGTTGCTAATAACTCCTTCTTGGTGGAGTATCAAAGCTCAAAGGAAGCTGGACTTCAGAAAGTAGCCGTAGATTCTCTTCATATTAAACCTTCACCTCCTAGTTCGAGTAATAAAACCTTTAATTTGTTGGAAAAAGTGGACGCATTCTACGATTGTCGTTGGCTGAGTGGAGTGGTGACCAAAATTCTTGCAGACGGAAGGTACATAGTCTATTTTAAGCGCACAAAAAAGGAGAAGGAGCTATCTCATGCAGATTTGAGGCTCCACATGGAGTGGAATAATGGCAAGTGGATTCTTTCTTCCCAGGTATGCTGTGCCTTTTCCCCTTGATTTTGAAATTAGAATAAAGTGAATTTCAGAATTTAGCAGTGCTATCACTCTATCTATCCTTTTTGTAGTTTTATTTTCTATCTTGGTAGAAGGTATGTGTGTGTGTGTGTGTGGGGTCCTCTTTTTGTCATCATGTTGCATCCAAATATTTTGATTCTATTACTTGATTTGATTAGCTCATTGTGTTATGATAAATGACTAGCTGATTTTGTTAGTTGGTTTGGCCAAACCAACTAATTGCAAAGGCTGCATCAAGATTATTACTAAAATTAGTTGGTAGCTACTACATCTCAAAGACGAGTATGTTCTTTTTACCTTGTATTGACTATAGTGGCTAGACCCTTATACTTAACACACATTTTTTTGAAAAATGTACTTACACTACTATTAGTTATTCCCATTTCTTAGAGATTAGGTCCAAATTTTAAACTTCACGTGATGAGAAATAAAGAAAAATATGGCTTTTTTTTTGCACCCAGGGTGGCACGTGCGTGGGTATTAGGCTGGCTGGTTTTGGGTATGGCCGAATGGGGATATAATAGTCTAACATTACTAGTTTATTATTTAATATGTTAATTGCTATTGTTAGACAGATTTCATTTATGATAATCATTCAAGATTTGAAATTAGAAAAGTTTACCGATCCGAAAATATGTGTTGACCACCTAATTTAACTTAGAACGGTAACACCCCCCTCCCCTGGAACAAAAAAATCACCATGTCACTAACTCTCAGAAGTTGAAGGGCTAAGAATTCTTTAATCTCATTTGACTCCCTTTGCTATCTCCCTTCCACCTTTGATGCATATTTTACCACCATTTCTGATTTCATTAAGCTCAACAAAGGCCCTATAAATTCTTAATGGAATTTTCTAGTTTTTCCACTCCAATTCCAACTCCGTCACATCTAACTCCTCCATGGATATATCTTCGGCAAAGCTACTCCAACAAGTGACCTCTGGTGTTGGTGACGCACCTAGCAGATTTGGTTATTTTAGAGTTTCAAGTCTTCTTGGGGAGTGTGGAATCTACTTTTTTGGGTGAGACCTCAGATTCAATTTTTGCTAGATCTGACGTGGAATTGTTTCTGTTGCTGATGTCAGTAAACTCTCTACCTCCTTCCCTTTTCTTTGTATGTTCGTCACTTGGTTGGTGGATACTGGATATGGATCGATTTGAGGCAGTCACTTGGTTGGTGGATATGGATCTATTTGAAGCAGTATCTGATAATTGGTATACAGATATGTGCTATTGGCTTGTATGTTTCATAATTATTAGCGATGTTTGTCTACTAGCATAAGAATGCCCAATCTGCTCATTTAAAATGCTGGGATTGAGAATGTTTCCAAAATTTAAAAGAATCGGACAATCCGCTGATGCTATCTGCTCTTTAACCAAATGGGTAATGTAGCATTTTGACTCGCCAAACCTCTAATTCGCCTTTAGTACACTAAAAGTTAAAGAAAGAGCTCTTTACCAAACAAGGCCCGTGTCTCGTTTGTCGTTTCTAGTTGATGTTGGGTCTGCTTTGTCTTGGCTTTCATACTACTCTTTGAACTATCAATGCATCATTTGCAAAATATGGTACGTGCGGTGGCAGGTGGGTATTACTCAGGCAGCAAGATTCATCATGGTCTTTTAGTTGTTTTTTGTTGGTTTCTTGTAGTGGTGATTATGGGCCGGGGCGCAGGGCCGTGCTTTGCCCAAAAAAGTGGCCCCTTTTAGGACAAACCAAAATTTAGCCTAAATTTCCAGATTTGGGTTTGTCAATGGCTCGTCTTTTTTGCCCAAAAATAGGGCCCGTATGCCGGATCAATGTTGATCACTTTAGACTTTCTTGTTAAAGTCTTTGGCCTTGCTTCGCGTCTTTTTTTTTTTTTTTTTACATATTTTAACTCATGTTTTTTTTATAGGATACCTCAATGATGTCAAATTCTGAAAAGCGTTCAAGCCATGTTGTTAATGGTGGTAACAAGGAGAAGACCCGTGCCTCATCTGAAGCTTCAGATGCTATGAAAAACAATGATCAATCAGATATAACTTCTTCTCTAACTCTTGAGAGTTGTCAGAAAGAGTTGCATACGCCTGTCAACGAAAAGGATAATTACAGTAGCATGAAACCTAGTAACAAGAGAATGAAGCAGACAAGTGCTAATGGCGATGCTAGTTATTCCAGGCCTTCAAGAAGATTAACTGAAGAGCCTGCATCTGGTGTGCCATTATCTCCTGAAACAAGCAAATCAAAGATGAAACAAATTGAAAGATCAAATTATGGAACGTCAGATCTTGACTCTTCAACACCTGATCACCTTGTGCAGTCAAATTTGAAACACTCTGAAGATAGCAGTCAGCCTTCTGATCCTATGGAGATCAAGGTATATCTCTGGGATATTCTTTTTGTCGTGTGTTGTGCTGTACTTAGTGCTGAATCTGTAGTTCTATTGGTCATTTCTTTTATTCTAGGGTTTCTGGGTAAGGCTTTTGAGGGAGAATATTTAGTTGATTAGTACTTGGTTGGGACCGTGGGTCTAGATAGGTCATGTGTGTTTGACGTTTGCTCTGTCTGAGCTAGTGAGCACAACTTAAATCCCAATGTCTGCTGTCACCCCCTCCCCCCTTAAATATTCTTTTTTCGGGTTAAATAATACAATGCTTGAAGATCCTTAGAAGATTAGTGTGACCAAGCTCAGATTCATAATCTAAGCTATGATGCTCTGATATAGATTCGAGATTCCGACACATAAAATGCAGAAAACAAGGACATGTTTAAGAGGTGTCCAATGTTAGGATATGTACTTGCAGATTGAAAGCAGTAATTATTTTGATAATATATATATGTATGTATATTTATATTTATTTTTAAAAGAACTATTTATGCTTTTTTCATAACGAAATGGGAATAGTTGGTAATAAAATAAAAATTTTGTTGTAAAGAAAATACAACTAAAGAAAGGTTTGAAAAGACTGCAGAGGAAAACGAAAACGTATCATTAGGCCTACTATGTGAAATTCTAAAGCATGCCATACTTTATTACTCCTCCACCCCCATGTGATGTTAGCCCAATTGATTCCTCTTATGCACGGGAGAGAGAAAACAGAAGTGGTAGCTTGACATCCTAAAATAATGGAGGGAAGAAAAGGAACCTTGGGAGCCCTATTTTGAAATATATAGCAGGCGTCGCAGGAGAAGGTGGCCGGAGGAGTGTTGAAACCGGGAAACTGTACCAATTAGGTGGCCCTGACAAATGGAAGAAATTGTCTTGATTGATATTATGTTAGATCTCTAACTTCACTTATAGATCTAGGTTAGAAGGTGGCAAGTCCGTTCTCTCCTTCCTAGGCCCAATTCGTAGCCAGTGTCCGCACCCAAGTCCAGTTGTGTCGACACAGGTGCGGCGAGGTAACATGGCCAGTCTGAGCATCCCATAAGCTTCTTTGTACCTATCCAGCCAATTTGAAGCTCTATTCGCCTCTGTGATCATGATTAGTATTTAAACTTCAAATATGCAAGGTTGCATAGAGTTGTCTAGAATCGTATTGCTGGACAGAATCATGAGACGCTGAGCAAACATGTCATGCGTTGGTCATCTTCAGGTGTCAGGGCTCATTACTTTGTGCATTAAAAAGGTAGGCTAAATTGCAGCGGTTTGATTTTGTGTAATGATACTTATTTAGGGAAAATTGCGGGGAACCACCTTTTCTATATCACATCCTACAAACAAATGCTCCGTTCTTCCATGAAAGTTAACATGGGGTAACTAGGCACGCTCTTAAGGCACACCTTTGAGGCTTTGACTATTGATATCTTGAATTGCATAATAATGAACCTTTTGGTGCAGATTTAGGGAAAATTGCAGGAAACTACCCTTTTTAAATCATTTCCTACTAAGAAATGCTCCGTTCGTATCATGATAGTTAACATGGGAACAGATTCAAGGCACACTTTGAGGCTTTTCCTATCAAAATCTTTAATTGTTTTATGATGAAAATTATAGTTTTTAACTTTTGCGGAGAATTCGCATTTAAATGAAATTTAACAAGATTTTACATGACAATGTTTATTCTTCTCTACTCCATCCGTCCCTTAAAGCATTGCTCATTTCTTTTGGGCACTATTGTTAGGAAAAGTTGAGAAGTGAGTAATTGAAATAGTGAACCCCATCCAAGAAAACAAAATAAGAAATCTAATTGGGTTAAGTTAAAATGGAAAAATGGGCAATCCTTTCAGGATGGAGGGAGTATTAATAAATAAATACTGTCCATCTGGATGAACTGTGACCACATCAAGTTTCTTTATGTTATTAATTGTGGGAATCCCTTTTAAAAAAAGAAAACAGACGAACTATCTCATGAGACAATGTGTTAAATCAACACTACCCTTTGATAGTTTTTGTGAGCTTCAAACATTAAGGCTTTACTGGGAAAGCGCCTTACCTTTCTACATTTATTCAAATATCGAATAACCGGGTCTCTGGAAAAAGGAATGATACACCCGGTATGGCCTACAAAACCAATTTTATCCCTTTTTCTCCTAGTGCGCGATTGAGCCTCTATAGGTTATACTTAATGTTAAAACTCATGGAAACCATCACATGGTAGTTTTACTAAAACAAGTCATTTAATGTTTTTTTGGTGCATAGAGAGCCATAGAGGGTATGATGTAAGGGTTCGATCCTAGGTCTCGTGTACCATCCTCACAAGGCTTTATCAACGAAACTAGCTGGTATCCACAAGATTGTCATTTGAGGTAGTTAATCATAATATTTTTGGAAAGGTGGCTATTAAAGATGGTGCATAAAATTTAGTTTCCACAAGTTTCCTAGTTTTAAGTTTGAGTTACCTTTTAGGTCCACATTCATGCAAAAAGATGACGTGCTGGTGAGCAGAATAGATAATTTAGACCTACATGCTTTATTTTCCTTAGTTTATTTCATTTTTTGTTTCGAAATCTGTTTGTGACTAGATAATTTAGACCTAAATGCTGGTGAGCAGAATAGATAATTTAGACCTAAATGCAAAAGGTGGTGCATATTTCTTTTCAATTGGTCATAACATAAGGTATTTATCTTATAAATGTTTGCTCTTGCTTTTTAGGACTATGAGAACCATTCTGCCTCAAGAAAGAGGGGAAGACCACCGAAACTACGAGCCCTGCTGTCAGGTATTTTGATTTCTTTTCATAAAAGTTCAACATCACTTCTGATTGAAATAGTTGATTGACCACAGCTTTGCATAAAATTTCAGCTGACGTACCTGGAGATACCGTTGACCAAACCCCAACTACAAGTGATGTGGTCACACCATATAGACCTGTAGTCCAAGCGTTGACACATAATGGCAAGATGATTGACTCACTTGGGGAAAGTTCAAGTCAGCATTTGAATTCAGAGCATAAGAGGGCTGTGGGGGATGAAGAGAAAGACGTGGATGATCATGAAAGCTTAGTAAGCAATGTAATTAGAGGAAATTCTCCTTAATTTCCTGATCGCCTTCAGCTTACTCTTTCATTCTTAATTTTTTTATTAATTTTTTCAGGGCCCTCTTCTTTCTCTCATTTAGGGATGCTAATGAAGCAGTTTTTTTTTTTTCTTCCCGTGTAGGGGAGTGAGCAGCAGAAAGAAGGTGAAGTCACCAATCTGAAGAGGAAGAGAGGCCGACCGCCTAAAGTGCTATTTCTTCTTGGTAGTCCAAAGACTAAAGAAGCTGGTATACTTATATAAAGGCTATAACCATCTGCAATTTATTACATTGGTTGATGTCCTTGCAATTTTCATTGTCTTTCTTTTATTCGATGTATGTTTACCTTGGTGCTAGAATCTGTGGAAGAGGAGAAGAAGAATGATGCTTCTGATGCCAAAGATGATGATGAAAGACTCTCTCCAACAGCAGAAGTTGAAAAGCCTGTTGCTATCACTGAGCCTTCTTTGATTAACGACTCAGCACCTACTGATATTAGTATAAAACGTGTGATGAAAATTAGCAATCAAATAGAGCGACTGAGTGACGTACGTAGGCTGAGTACGAGAGGTACTTCAAGGAGGAAAGCAAGAAAACCGAGGAGTGTCTCAACAGATTCAGTTATGGTGGATATACAAGAACCAATAAAACCTGTTATTTTGAGGAAAGGAAAGAAACAGAAATCAATAAAACAGTTTGAATCTCAAATTGAAGGTATTAACCATCTTAAGGTTTTGTTCTCTGCACCTGAAACAAGGTGTGATCCTGTTTGAATTAAATATGGGGTTCTGGTATGAGTTTTTGTTGGGTTTGGCATCGTCTGGTTCTTCTTCTCTGATTGATATTTGATCACCATTATGCTAATCTGTCTTGTTTCAATTTGATTCAATTTGTATTTATGAATATCTTAACTTATTTAGTATAACTAAAGAAGATTTGGTCTAATCTCTTTGATCTGGCTGCAACAAGAATAAGTAACAAGTTCCTGAAATTAGAGAATATAGACTCAATGCAAGTTAAAATTGGCCTTACGACTTTTTTATAGAACTTTTTGGTTGGGGTGAGAGATGGTAAGCTGTTGAGCGTAATGGTACTCTCTTTCAAATGGCTGCACTGGATGGATTTATAAAGGAAAAATATATATGTTCTTACACACTATTGAGTCAACTGACCATCTTCACACCCATCTGATAGGGGATGAGATCATTGAACAATATAAATGATTGGCTGGTAGCTGCAGGTAGTCTTTTTTTTCTGTTACTTGGAGTCCTTGAAGACCTTTGTAGCTGTCGATTCAGCTGTCTTACTGGTGTCTTTCAGTGTTTGGATATGTGCTGTCTTGGAAATTGATACACATATTGTCTCTGCTGTGCAAGTTTATATTTAACTTTGCTGATGTGAATTTCTCTGTATTATTGGCAGATGCTGTAGATAACTCTAGAATTAGAGCCATTGATGTTTTCAATGATCGAGTTGCCAGAGATGCTAGAATGTCAAGCAATGCTTCTGATGATGATAGGCCATTGTCAGCCTGGTTTGAAGGAGCACACTCTCCTCCCACAACTGATGCAAGTAAGTTGCAGTATCTTTATACATTGCCCTTGTTTGATTTTTGTATTAAACAAAATTTCGCTGTTTAAAATTGCAGGAATATCTCCAGGTGAGGCTGTTGGTCAGTTTGGTGAAAGTGAAGAAGAAGAAGAAACTAAGACAGCACCTGTCGTTCAATTGAAAGAGAAGGAACAAAATAAAAGGGAGTATACCTCAGCTGAAAATGTCAGCCAAGACAAAGATAAGAATACTCCTGGAAGACCAGATGAGATGCCATTACAATCACAGTCCACTGCAATTGTGCCCGTGGACGAACAAGAATTGCCCTTTGTGAAGATTTCTCCTATTTGGGGACTGATCGAGTCCATGGAAGTTATGAGGCGGATTCCTCAAAAACCTCATTTTCGCCCTTTGTATAATTGCAAGGAAGAATGTCGTGAAGGATTAGCCATAGGTAGCATGGTAACTTTCACCAGTTTAGTGGAGAAATTATCAAAGGCTTCTTTTGATGACCCGAAAAGTCTGTTGGATGGGTATCTGGAAGCTCTTGTTGACTTGGAAGAACTAGGTTTCAATGTAGCACCGGTGAGAGATCAGTTAAATATGCTGATATCCATAAAGGCCAGGTATGAGCAAGCTCAAAGTACATCTAAAGAGATTGATAACCAGATCACGGAGCGCAATCTTGAGAAATCCAAAATCATCGAGGAGATTACGGAGGTAGATAAGAAGGTAGCAGAGCTAATGATGAAAAGGGCTGTAATTTTGTCAAAGAAAGAGAAAAAGGATGCTGAGATTACATTGCTGCAATATAGTGTTGATGCTGCCAAGGATGCCCTTGAAAGCGCTGAACAGGAATTTGAGAAAGTAGCTTCTTCACTTAGGTAACTGTATTTGTATACATCTTTGTAACTCTTGCTGTGTGTACAGGTATCAGCGGGTTTCAGATTGTTTGAAACAAACTAACTGTTGTAGTGCCAAAGTCAGAGTAGGTTTAGGAAATACTTTTTAGCAAGGCCAAGAAAACTGAGCTTTTTCTTAAAAGTGAGGGTTTCATTTATCCTTCGGCAAACTTCAGGCAGCCATTTTTTAAGAATTGCTGTTGCAATGTTGCAGTATGCTGTTAGTAGTGCTGTCTATTGGACCAGCTGTTATAATTTCTTTGCTTGAGGAGTACTCTCTTATTTACTGCTTAAATTGAGCATCTATCTAAATTTGGAACATATATGATATGTATGGTGGTTGTTGAAGGCCATTTTTCTATTATTTGTCCATACTTTGAGCTTGTGGCTGGTGGCCTCTTCCATACTTGTTGGTAATAGAGGGTGGTATACTGGTACTACTGATGAATTCATAGGTAATCTGATGAATAGGTCACATGTCATTATTTATAATAATATTTGCGGTTTTTTCACCATATACCCCTGACTAATTTTTTTTTGCACCGTATACCCTTTCAACTTTCCAAATTCACCATATACCCCTCACGTTTCAAAAAATACATCAACATGCCCTTTTGACTAACGGAAGGCTAACGCCGTTAGTCATTAACCCCTAATCCCCCCTCTAACCCTAATTAACTACCCTAAACCTATGCCAAATCCTAGCCCTAATCCCTACTCTAATACTCCACCCCTTACCCCACCCACTCCCCCACCCTTACCCCAGCTGACCCACCCACTCCTCTCTTACCCCACCACCCCCGAAGCCCACCCCCATTCCCCCCACCCCCGAAGCCCCGCCTCCCCACTCCCGCGCAGCCCCTCCCCCCCCCCCCCCACCACCCCCAAAGCCCCTCTCCCCACTCCCCCGCAGCCCTCCCCCCCACCCCCCTTGCATCTCCCGACTCAATTTCCCCTCCCCGTAAACTCCCCGGAGAAGAACAAAAAACGCATGAAGGGGGGGTTCGATTTTCGCGCATTTGGGTTCTTTGTGGCGGGGAGGGGCTCGATTTTTTGCGCATCCGGGTTGTTGTGGTGGGGAGGGGGTTCACGGCTGAGGAAGGGGCGGGGAGCGGCGTTCGCGCGCCGGGGAAGGGGAGGGGAGAGGGTTCGCACGACAGTGCGGGGAGGGGAGAGGGGTCACGGGGGTAGGGGAGGTGGTGGTGACGAGGGAAAGGGAGGGGGAGGGGGTCGATGGGTTAAGGGGAGGGTGGTGGTGGTGAAGGGTTAAGGGGAGGGGGTGGTGGTGGTGAAGGGTTAAGGGGAGGGTGGTGGTGGTGACGGGTGAAGGGGAAGGGGAGGGGGTCGGTTGGGTTAAGGGGAGGGTGGTGGTGGTGAAAGGTTAAGGGGAGGGGTGGTGGTGGTGACGGGTGAAAGGGAAGGGGGATGGGGTTAGTGGGTTAAGGGGAGGGGTGGTGGTGGTGACGGGTGAAGGGGAGGGGGGTCACGGGGAAGGGGACGGGTGGTGGTGGTGACGGGGTGGTGGTGATGGTGATGGGGTGGTGGTGACGGGGTGGTGGTGCAGGTGGGGTAAGGGGTGTTTAGGGTTAGGGCCCAAATTAGTGGTTAGGGTTAGGGCCCAAGTTAGTGGTTAGGGTTAGGGTCCAAGTTAGTGTATTAAATTAGGGTTAGGATTAGAATTAGGGTTTGATTTAGGTTAGTTAATTAGGGTTAGGGGAGGATTAGGGCCTAATAACTAACGGAAGTCTAACACCGTTAGTCAAAAGGGCATGTTGATGTATTTTTTGAAACGTCAGGGGTATATGGTGAATTTGGAAAGTTGAAAGGGTATACGGTGTAAAAAAAAAATAGTCAGGGGTATATGGTGAAAAAACCGTAATATTTGTCCGTCACTAACAAGCTCATTTTTCATATCCATTACCATCCATTATCGTTTTAGAGGTGGTAATGGGGTGAGGATTATTTAAAGGCACGTGTTTGAAATTAAGTTTCAGTACTACGATCATTTACATTAACACCATTTATTAATAGCTGTCATATGGGTTGTCATTTTCATAAGTCACAAAATAGAGAAAGAATAAGTATGTGCAAACATTTTTGGACTTCTTTTTGTTGTCCTTTTATCCAAATTTGGGGGAAAAATAATAAAAAATTATTAAAAATTTAAGCGAATTAGTATAATTGTATTAAATTCTAAATATTTGTCCCGTGTTGTTTCAAATTCATTGTTTAACGAGAATACCAGGGATCACTTTAAATTTCAATGTATGAATATATTTTGCATGTTCGTTTATTAACTTTGATTCAAAATAATCAAAAGAATTTTCAACTGAGAAAATTCTATAAAATTCACCAATCTATAGTATATGTGATTGATACTAATCCACGAAGATATTTTTCAAATAGTAATGAAGTAAATCGACCATAAGTTGGTCCCCCGGGGTAGGTGTTTGACCTAGTTTTTATTTCCTTAGTCAAAAAAGAATTTTTGAAGTAAATCGATCATAAACCAATTAAATTTTAAACCCTAGAATGAAGAGTAGAGAAACTTAAGAGACATAATTTAATTTTTTTGAGGAGAAGATTAGTGATAATTTAATAATCTTACGACCCGTTTGGTAGTCGTTAATAAATTACGGTAATGGGAATAAAATTTAAGTGTAATGTTATTAGGGAAACACCCTTAAAATCTCCATGGGTATGCATTTTTTCTCTATGGGCAATCAATCTCACCCCTAAACTTGTGTTTTTGTCTCCAAGGGGAAGCAATTTTCATTACCACTCATTACCACCTACAAGGTGGTATTGGATGGGAATGAAAATTCTAGAAGAAAAGTAGACACTTTAGGATAAATTAGCATTACCATGGGAATAAACAATGATATTCTTCACAAATTTACACACAAATTCATTCCCATTACCACCATTTATAACCAACTACCAAACGGGCCGTTACGGTCTTACCACTAACAATAAAATGAACAACTTAACACGGCATGTCATAACAAAAGACTCCAATATTTCCCCCAAATATAGGAGAAGTGGAAAAAATTTGACATAAATCAACTCCATTTTCCCACTTCTTCTTTCTACCTAAACTAACATCAAAACTCCATTAACACAAAACTCCATTTATCATCTTCTCTCTCCTTCATAAACCTTCAACCTTCAACCTTCAACAATGGCAGAAGAATCAAACTACGAAAAAACCTTCCAAAAAGGCACCATTGTTGAAGTAAGCTCAGAAGACGAAGGTCTTCGTGGTTCTTGGTACACTGCAACTGTAATTCGCACAATTTCTCGTAAATCTCACAAAATCTTAGTAGAATACCACAATCTCATGGCAGATGACGCAGGTTCGAAACCTCTCCGTGAATTCGTTGACGCCATTCTTGTTCGTCCTATCCCTCCTCGTGAACCTCACCGTATTTTCTCTCTCATGGATGATGTCGACGCTTTCCATAACGACGGTTGGTGGGAAGGTGTTGTTACGAAGCTTCTAGAACCTTCTAATTGTTACTCTGTTTTCTTCCGTTGTTCTCGTGAACAGATCGATTTCTGTTCGTCCGATCTTCGATTGCATCGGGAGTGGGTCCCACCGAATTTCTGGTTTCCTCCTTTGGATTCTTCTCCTTCTTCTGGGTCTGTAATTGTATTACATCTTTCTCTCTCCTAAATTTATTCATATGCTTCTTTCATTATTTAATGTTACTATTATACTATAAAGTTATTATTTAAGGTTTGATTGTTTGTGATTACAAGTCAAAGTAGTGTACTTGATTGGTTGCATGTTGGAGAAGAATGTGTAATTAATGGATAATTAGTGTAGTAGTATATTAATTTAGGAAAGTTGAACACTCCATTAGTTAGTTTTATGGTTGATGGATTTTTGAACTGGTTGATTGGTAACTTTGTAAGTGGGATTCTAACTTCTAAGGGGGGATAATTGTTTTGAAGTATGTTTAAATGTTTTGTGGTAGCTACTTGCTAGAATGTTTCAAAGAGAAGAAGATAGAATGTGTTTAATGAGTGTGTTGTAAAGAGAGGAATCAAGAAATAAAGAAACAAGAAAAATCGACTTATATAGAGATCTAACGTGGTTCATCAATTATGTATTAGCTACATCCACAGGCAGGGGGAGAAACCCGTGTTGGGTTGCTTCAAGCGTCAAATACAAGGCATCTTATGCATTTTACATTAACTTTGGATGTCTCATGCATCTTACGTTAACTTTTGAAAATGTAAAACCTCAAAAGCTAGTTTTGTGATACAAGTAATGTTTGATTGGTATATAGCATAATTATGGTTGTTTGGATGAATTGAAAGAAAAAAAGAATTCTTGTAGTGCTTAATGATTTTTTATGATTTAGCTAGTTTTGTGAGACAAATAAAGTTTGTTCAGCTCTGATTTATTGTTTGAAGTTTGGTTAGTCATATTTTTGTATCTATCATATAGCTCATGGATGCATGGATCATGTTCACAAGTATGGTGTATGCTATGGATACTAATGTTAGCCCCCCATTAGTGTCCTCCCCATGAAAGAGAAAGAAAATGAAATGAACAAAATTATGCTTATGAACTATCTTGGCAGCCAAAGAAAAAGAAATGGAGAAGATGGGAGAAATGGTAATCATTCTGCCGGTGGTAGAGATAGGGTAACGAGGAATGTAGGAGAAATAGGTGTTGGAAGGAGAAGTGGCAATACTCCAAACAAGAAAGATGGTTTTTTGAAGAATATAACATGTCGGGAAGAAACGAGGAGCAGCAACCTTTTCATCAATAATGACAAGGTAACCAAGAAATTGATGGATGGAAAACTGAGTGTAAGTAGCAATGGTGCGTGCAAGAAACATGGATTGACAATGAATGGAAAATTAAAAGAACCTAGAAGGAGAGCTAATGCAGGTAAAGTCATTATTGCTATTTGAAGTTTTTTTTTGGTATGGCTGCATTCTTAATATGGTGCTGTGCACAAATATATACTTGTCTTTTAGGACGAACCCTTATTTTCTCATAGGCCAATCCTGTAATAAATAGCTGAATAATATATCAAGATGCTTCGAAAATAAAAGGTTGGGATGTTTTAAAATGGCAGGGTGACAAATATCAGTAACTTTTTTAGCCCCCTTATCTTTCTTATCATCTGCTTTCTTAATTCTCTTATGCTTTATCTCTTCAAGCTTCTTGCCATCGCTTCGCTCTTATAACTAATACTAAAATGTAATGATTGATGAGATGGGAAATTACAATAGGGGAGTGTTTAAATCACCGCCTAATAATGGTGGTAGAGAAGTTTTGAATTGCTTTGTGCAAGAACAGTTGCAGCCTTCCTGGATGAGAAAAATGTGGCAATTCTTTGTGGAGATGCTCTATTTTTGGCTGTTAAAAACTTAAAATAGTGTCAAATAAACTATTTTCAAAAAACTCGAGGTCTTGGCTTCTGTCTTCTGATATGCTCCAGAAATGAGCTAATTGAAAAAGTTGAGGTCACAGCCTCTAATCTATACTATGCCTCAGTATCTTCTACTCGCTATATTGCATCCTTTATTTTTTATATGGCTGGCTGATCAGGCCTTGACCAGTCAATTGAATTCGTCAAGAAATATAAGTAGAAGTTAATAATATTAACACAAAGGGTCTAAGCCATGTTTCCTTCTGCATGTTTGTTTAAGAATGTCATTTTAATGAGTTCATTGACATGTCGTGGAATCATTTTTTATTGAAACAGGTCGCCAACTATTAAAAAAATGATGGATGATGCCCACTCTAGCATTCGGTGTTTCTTTTTTAAGAGCTTTCTGGAGGATCCTATGCTGTTGATTAATTTTTCCTCATGAACAATTTTTTTTGGAGGTTGAAGGTTTACAGGCATCGTAATGGTAAGCTGCGCTTTCAGTTTATCCTGTCACAAGCTTCAATCTCCTTATTTATGCTGTCCTCTATCATCATTCATTATTTGTGACTGGTCACATGTACCATTGGATGTTCTATTTTGAATTTGGTTCAGTCCATTTGTCCTGTGATGTTGTTGATCCTCCTGTAGGGATAGAACGACGTTAGTGCTACCCTAATGCTTCTGATTAGTACAGTCAATGTGAACTTTTAAGAGCGTCCTCTGTAGTATATAATCAATTGTAATGTAGAAATCTAAAAACCCTGACCAACTATTTTCAAGTGTTGTGTAACTTTTTACAGATACAGCAACCAAAGTCTACAACAACTATTTTTGCGATACATATTTCCCAAGTTCTAGATATAGGGCATATAAAGGATCTTGCCTTTTGTGCTTCGCTTTTTTTTTTAAGGACTTGTTTAGTGCTTAACGTTAGTCTTGACTCAAGTTGGTTTATCTTTCTTGTGGAAAATCCTTTTGAGGATGATATTATGTAGTTATCTTACAGAAGTTATTTGGGTTGTTTTAGCAGAGAAAAACTGGGTTAGATATTTCATATTCGTAATGAAGTACGTGATCATATGGAGAAGGCTGCCAGGATGTTGGTTGCAAGTGACCAGAAAATCTCTTGATGTGGCTTTTGCTGTTCATCATCAAGGATATGTATCGTAGTGTGTACTCTACATGGCATATTAAGATCTATTCATGTCATTAATATAGAAGAGCTGGCAAACAATTGAAATTAACTGACAGCAGCCAATCACGAATTCACGACATGTACTAATTACTTTATTTATCGAATATGTTGGCAAACACAAACCGTTTGGGAATATGGCATCGTCATTATCTTAGTGTATAGTGAGCCACAAGGGCAGTGATTTAAACTGGATTTGATCCCAAATTGTGGGTAACACCACACAACTTTACCAACGGAATAATCTAGTTGGCGTCCGTCTACTCATCATTGTTGTAATATCTGTAGATGGTACCATACATCATTACATGCTATAGGAGTAATTGGTAAATGGTAAATGGTAAATCGTACATCATTTACTAGATGTAACAATTCGTTCAGACAAAGTGACTTTACCAACAATGTTTGTGTTTCTAAGCTTCAAAAATAGAATATTGGATATTTCATCCTTCTTCCTAAATGCTTTTATTGAGCATTGACACAACCATGCTAGTACCAACCCGAATTCCAGGTCACGCCCGAATTTGTAACGGATCGGGGACAGGGCTACTAAATTCTATCGATAATACTACTACTTATCCGAATTGTTACTACAGCCTAGCGTGAACCACCAACGAGTTTGAGCTACTATGAACATCAAAAGCTTCAAATCCCATAACACAATCACTCCAAATTTCCCAGAAATCTCAAATTGCAAAAACATCAAAGAATTAAAACAAATACATGCCAAACTCATCAAAACAGCCAAAATTCACGACCCTTTAATCACTGCAGAACTCGTAAAGTGCTCCTCTCTCTCACTTGGAGACCTCAACTATGGCCGCCTTCTCTTCTACCGCATGAACCAACCTAACCCATTCTCATACAACACCATTATTAGAGCCATTTCAGAGGTTGAAGATGACCCACTTGAAGCTTTGTCTATTTTTACACTTATGTTATCTGATGATTTTCTCTCTCCTAACAACTTCACTTTCCCTTCTGTTCTTAAAGCCTGTGCCAAGCTTTCAAATCTGGTGGTGGGTAAGCAAGTTCATGCCCATGTCATAAAACTGGGTTTGGAAGATGATGATTTTGTGGTTAGCAATCTTTTGAGGATGTATGTTATGTGTGGTGTCATGGATGATGCTCATGTATTGTTTTCGCGGAGGATTTTGCATGATGATGTTAATGTTAATGGTGTTAGTAAGAGGAGAGAAGATGGTGATGTAGTTTTAAGGAATGTGATGGTTGATGGGTATGTTAAACTAGGTGATTTGAGAGCTGCACGCCAACTGTTTGATAAAATGCCTAAGAGAAGTGTGGTTTCGTGGAATGGGATGATAGCGGGGTATGCGCAACGTGGTTGGTTTAGGGATGCTATTGAGATTTTTAGGGAGATGCAGATGGTGGATGAGAATGTTAAACCTAATTATGTTACATTGGTTAGCATCCTTCCGGCGATTTCTCATTTGGGTGCACTTGAATTAGGAAAGTGGATTCATTTGTATGCTGAGAGAAATGATATAGAGATTGATGATGTGCTTGGCTCTGCTTTAGTTGATATGTATTCCAAGTGTGGGAGTGTGGAGAAGGCAATTCAAGTCTTTGAGAGCCTACCAAGAAAGAATACCATAACATGGAATGCTATTATCAATGGACTTGCTACCCATGGCTGTGCAACAGAGTCTATTCACTATTTCTCAATGATGCTAAATATGGGGATTGAACCTAGCGATGTTACCTACATCGGTGTTTTAACTGCTTGTAGCCATGGTGGAAAGGTGAATGAAGGCAAGATGTTCTTTGATCACATGATAAGGGTAGCCGGGTTTAAGCCTAGGATTGAACATTATGGTTGCATGGTTGATCTCCTAGGTCGAAATGGACTATTGCATGATGCTGAGGAATTGATAGGCAAAATGCCCATGAAACCCGATGCTGTCATTTGGAAGGCGTTGTTGGGTGCGTGTAAGATGCATGGTGATATCGAAATGGGAAGACGAGTAGCCAAACATCTCATGGAAATAGCTCCTTCTGATAGTGGTTCGTATGTTGCTCTATCAAACATGTATGCATCTTTAGGAGACTGGGATGGAGTTGCTGAGGTTAGGTTGTTGATGAAGAATAGAGACATAAGAAAAGATCCAGGATGCAGCTGGATTGAGATTGATGGAGCAGTCCACGAGTTTCTCGTAGAAGATGACTCACATCCGCGTGCCAAGGAAATCCATTTGATGTTGGGAGAGATTTCTAACAAATTGCAGTCCATAGGTTACCAGCCGAATACCAAACATACTTTGCTTAATGTGGATGAAGAAGCAAAACAGAGTGCCTTGTTCCATCACAGTGAAAAGATTGCTGTTGCATTCGGGTTGATCAGCACAAGCTCTCGAACACCACTCCGAGTAGTGAAGAATCTTCGAATATGTGATGATTGTCATTCATCAATTAAAACGATCTCGAAATTGTACAGCCGGAAAATTATTGTCAGAGATCGGAAGCGATTTCATCATTTCGAGGATGGATCTTGCTCTTGTAATGACTATTGGTAAATTTATCATGAAATGAATGATACTACAATATCAAGTATGTCATATACTCATTTTCAAGGTGTGAATGAGCTAATATGTGTAAATTCGGTAACGTGGTTGAACTTGAATTCAAGTTTAAGATATGAGTCTCAGATTAAAGGATTGTTTAAACTTAGTTTATCTTAATGATTAGCGCATTCCACCATGGCTAGTTTACCAATCTAACTGAGCTCATATCAGCTTAATTCTATTATTAAGTTATTCCATAAAATGTGCTTATTTGCCTTTAATATTTCTAGTTTATATAAAAAAATAGCATACATACAAGTGTGATGATAAGTTAAACAATGGGGATGACGAAGTGACTAAATAGTTATATGCCTAATTAGGAGAATAGATACACAATACATAAGTATTATATCAAAACAGAAAAAATGGAAGAAGGAAAAGAGAAATCTATCAATACAGAGTATAGATGAAGGAATTATTATTCTTTATGCTCAAAAGGATCTCAAATAACACTTCAAAAGGATCTCAAATAACACTTCAAAAGGATCTCAAATAACACTCACAAGAGATGCTTGTAGGAGCACCAACAATGTTAGTAACTCTCTTGCCCAAGTCGCCTCTGCTAATATATCATTTCTCTTAAATAATTTGGTTTTTGTATTGTTTTTTCATTATTTTGCTAATTTACAAATACGAACACTTAAATGTTTACACACAAATTGTTAGATATATCTAATTGTTAGATGATTATCGTTTCTCCGACTTGTGGGTAGTAGCCCTATTAATGGACATACTTATCTTTTGAAGCATCTTCAATCAAACTCACATCAAAATAAGTTAAGACATTTATTGGGATCGCGAATGCGAAAGTAATAACTTTATCCCTTTTTACGATAAAATCATAAAATATTTTGTTCCCCTAATAATCTTAAAAATGGGTAGATGAAATGATCAGGATTTGCAGCAAATGAATTAGGGAGGACATGGTTTAAAGTAATTAGTGGAAAGTGATTGGAAAAAGAGAAAATTAAGGAGAAAATAAGAAAGAAAGAATGGGCAATGGGCAATGGGCAGTGGGCTTGTGCTATCAAACATATAATATGACATACAAGTATAACCAACTAGTAACCTCATTTGGTGCATCTACAATACGACTCACCTGGCCAATAATACGATGCTCTTAGTGCTCAACATAATTGTGGCTGGTGGTCCAAACTGAAGTTAAGTACAGTGGCTATGTATAAGTATTTATAGTCATATTCATATATCAAAGCCCACTTATGAAGGGAATTGGACCACAACTAAGATATTTTATAAGCCAACGTTCTCACTAAAAATAGTTCTGACAGCTCATAAAGAAATTAGTGTGTGGACGAAGAACCTATTTTCATAGGCGATTTAATATTTTCTTTGTTTTAAAATATTTGACACTTCTTTATACACATTTACCAATGCATAGTGTATGGGAATAATAATGACGCTAAATAGAGCGTTCTATATTCCCCATTACTTTAACAATAATATACTGGCCCAATATGAGTATGATCATTCCTCTATTAGGAATAACTCGTTATATGGCCCATAGGCCTTAAGCGGCTCATCAAGTCACCATTATAAATACCCAATTAAGGGTTAAGGTAAATGGATCTCTCTCCACTCTCTACAAATTACCCTACTTTCTCTATGATATTGATCCATCTTTGGATACTGCCTGGAGCGTCGGAGGCTCCGCCATGGGGACCCCACCCCATGTTTGGAGTTCATCTTACAGGCACATTTTACCGGCGAGGTTCAAGGACTGTGGTACATGGCTGCCTCGTAATATCAGGTACCCTCTTATTCAATACCGAAACAATTGGCGCTAGAAGGAGGCGCAATAATTACTTATTGCTCCGGAACCTCAGGGAGAAAGAGTGGTGGAGATCGGTGGATGAACGAACATTAGTTAGATGCTAATCTGCGGCAGAACTAGTAATTAATTATCGAGTTTACCACTCAAAATTAACTATTCTGAAAAATTGAGAAATCATGAAACGATCTCTAATCATCAACATATCGGTGAAAATCTCGAGTTATCCCCGTATCAAGCCCGACAAATATGTATCATCAGCTCGTTCTTTTATCAAAATTCCCAGTTAACAGTTAAAATTGGATGGAAGTCCATGGGAAACATTGATAAAGATGGAGCCTTTCAGCCTACTATACAAACAAATAAGATGAAATTCGTCTCAAGGTCAAGTTGCTTGGAATATTTCTATATCCGAGTAGGAGAAGAACTTGGCTCTCATATTTTCTGCTGCTACTTGGACCCATTCGGCGGAGCTAGCATGGGTCACGTGGGGTCACGTGACCCCGCAATTTAAAAAAAAAAAAAATTAAGGATTTTTTCGTAAAAAAAAAAAAAAATTAAAAAATAAAATAAAATTGTTGCGCCCAAGCAAGTTCGTCGTAGAAAAGAAGGAAAGTTTGGGTCTTGTACAGTTGTAATCCTGTATCTTATCTGCCAATTGCAGACTTACTTTAACTTTGGGTCCCAATTCCCATAATCCCATCAGGCTTTTAATTAAAACAACTTAAAAAAATAAAAAATCTTTCAATTTTTAAAACTTATCACTTTCTCCCTCCTTCCTTTTTCCTAATACTCATCTCTCTACTGATTAAAGTCTGCATTCATATTCATCTACTCCAGTTTTCTATCTCCAAAGTTCAATTTCATATTTCCATTATCAATTCAAGTTACTTCAAGGAAAGAAATTGAAGGATTTTTTCAGTCGATTCAAAATTTTGAAGGTTTGTTTAGGACTAATTTTACTATTCTTAGTTTTAAGATTTTAATTTTGTAGTTTACCATTAGATATTTGAGTAAGAATTCTAATAAGAAATCATTAACTAGTCGGCTAAAAAAATCCAGATTTTTGTATGTTGTTATTATATTCTTTTTGGGTTTTCAAGGCTATTTTGTAATAATAATAAAGATAATATCTTTGAGTTTAGATTGTATGATAAATTAGGCTATTCAAGGCTATGTGAGAATTTGTGAATTTGTATAAATTAGGTGGTGTTAATTAATTTATAATTTTCTATGATGATTTAGTTTCTTTATGATGGTAATTTATTGATTGATTTTCATACAGTTTAATAGTTAGTTCATATGTGTTAATTTGTATTAAATAATGAATATAGGAAACGATGAGTGATACACCCAGATCAAAAAAATCAAAGGCAATGGGAAAACAACCCGATCTGCGACAATTTTTGTGACCCCTCGATTTTGAAATCCCGGTTCCAGCCCTTGCTTGGACCACATTCGCAACTCACACCAGCTTTTCAATGGCTTCTCGTGCACGGACCAAGACCTTCAGTCTTCACCAACAGAGGGCCATTATCGTTGATACACAAGGGAAAGATAAATTCTTTATTTGTGAAATAATTGTTAAATATACATTTTAGAACTTGAATTTGTGTGCAATGACTTGAATATTGGTCTGCATTGGTTGAGTTCATTGTAACTGAACATCAAACGAAAATACCTTATCAATTTGGGGTAAAATTTATCATTCAATGTCATGTAGGAAAGCACACCTCAATAATGCACATAAAGTGTTTGACAATATGCTTCAATGAAATCAGAACATCAAGTTGTCTTTCAATGAAATCAGAATATCAAGTTGTCTTTCAATGAAATCAGAATATCAAGCTAGTGTCATGCGTGCCTCAGTGACCCCACTATTCTATTGAAATCAATATGGTATTAATGTGATAGGATGACTTGAGTTCACCTAGTATTCTATTGAATAAGAATCACTAAACCAAGACACCTTGGTCTCTAGGAATTCCAATCACAGCATATTGAATTTCAATCTAACATTAATTTTCTTATATATCCTTATTATTTGATGGGATCAAGCATTTACTTGGACCTGGTAGTATTATCTGTTTGCACACTAATCATTCGACAAATTGCTCAGGAGAAATTAATTTGCTATTTAGGCACCCATGATCAGTGCACTATCTAAGCAACCATGTGTCTCGAGGAGCAAATGCATTCAGAAATATGTGAACAGCAAGCCAGAGAAGTTTCATTATTTTACTCGATTTTTGTTCGGATTATGTGTACTACAAGTTCCATCTACTTGGAGTTACTCATATTAATCTAGCATAATTAAAGCCGAGGAAAAGACATGCAGCCCTCTTATGGCAGCTTGTATGGCGGAGACCCATTTGCACCTCGCAGACCATTTGCCCTATTAATCATGGCTTACAGAACTTGCTGCAGACTACACCTCGCAGACCCCATTTGTCGGACTATGGCTCAGTAAACTCATATGCAAGACCATGGATGGCAAACTCCATTTCTTTTACTAAAAAGAATAAGGAGCAAAAAAGTAAGGGTGAGGTTGCAATCACAAGGTGAAACCAACTCAATTTCTCCAAACATCTCTTCATCTTAAGCAATAAGATAAGTATTTTTATCCTTACAAGTCAACAAATCATCACATTCTATCTATATGCCTGGGATTGTTGGATCTTTGCCATGAATTGATAAATATTGTGTGTTACATGCTTTGATTGTGATCATTATCTGAATTTGGGTTTAAGTTTACCAATGTAATGTACACAAGCACATATAAGTTGCACTCAAAGTATTTGACAAAATGCCTCATTGAAGTCAGAATGTTAGATGCTCTTTTCCCCCTTATTGAGCTAATGTTGTGCACTCGAGTGCTTGATAGAATGTATTGAGTTTTACAGCTATACAATGCTATCATTTTGTGATCATGATTGTTGTACTTTTACAAGCAAATACCAGATTCAGGCAGAAACTCCAACTAATTGGTCATCTTCCCAACTTCTCTCTAAACGAGACCTTATTTGTGGACAAGAATCAAGTGGAAGAAAATATTTTCAGAACATGGCTTGCATACCTTATTGCAGACCTCATTTGGAGAGTTGACTCACGGATTCTGAACAGTGGAGTTATAATGCCAATGTGCAGAGGCACCTCCCACACATCTGTATCTTCTCTTTTGAGTTCAAGACTCCAGAGACTATAATGCTCTTTATTTGGGCAAATCATCTTTGGTGAGTATAACGGGGACATCTATCAACAGAGTCGAAGTTGCAAGATCAAGAGTTAGTCACCAACAAGGCTGAACTTAGAATCTTCCATTTGCACACTCATGAAGCTCTTTATTTGAGCAGATGTGCACACTCATGAAGCTCTTTATTTGAGCAGATGTATATATCACCGAGTGATTGTCATCATTTGAGCTATATCTGCGCATTTACGTAATAAAGGCAAACATGCATATTTCATGAATCTGGAGATCTCTTCCATCAAGGTCACAGGGGACCAGATCTGATCTTTTCACTCTGTTAGATGAAAAATAAGCTCCTGCTCACAGCGCACTCTAAATGCTCAAACAAAATGCTTGAAAGTAGTCTGACACCGCCGGGAAGAGCCACTTATTTTAATAAGATGAACATCTTCTTAATATTTCAGAGATTTTTATTAGTATGTTTTTGGTTCATCTCAACTAACGATATGTGCATTAACAACTAATCGTCTAGGAGAAGCCAATTTATTTCCAGTTTATTTCCAGTTCCTTGACGGTCAATGACCTAAGCGGATCTGCCGTCAAGAGCAACTAAAGCGAAACAAAACAAATTTCCTTGACGGTCAATTACCTACGTGGATCTGCCGTCAAGAGAAACTAAAAATATGCAAGACAAGTTCCCTGACGGTCAATGACCTACGTGGATCTGTCGTCAGGAGAAACCAAACAGACATGAGACTTGGTGTTGGTCAATGACCTATTTGGATCTGCCAACGCAAGTGATGTCCCCTGTCGGTCAATGACCTTCTTGGATCTGCCGACATGAAACTGTCCCTACAGCTCCCTTGCTGGTCAATGACCTGATACGGATCTGCAGGCAAAAAAGAGTGTACAGGGGCTAATTCCACCCCTAACCGGTCAACGACCTAAGTTAATCCGCCGTTGAGTGAGAAGCATAATATACAGATTATTTGTGCGAAATTCTACTGGACATTCACAGAGGATGGTGCATGCAAACCTTAGCCGAGCACACTTGTCTTGTATACATGCAGACCTCCAAATGCAGAACAAGAGATATTATCAAGCTCATGATTTCTTGAAGCTATGCTCTTTATTTGAGCTCGAGTATGGCCTATGTATTTCAATAAGGCGGATCATAAACTCAACTTCTCCCATTAGAGGAGCAGAGCTAAGTCCTTCTTCCTATATCATTTATGTGAGCACAACTTATGTCTCATTGTGAAATTGTCTGCATTGCTCAAGCTTTGTCTTATAAATTATTGTTCAATGCATTAAAGTGGCCAAATTTAAATTGAGCATAAGTAAAGGTCTAAAATTGGCACAAACTACCCAATGAACATGACTTTATCTCATTAAAGCAACATACATACACAAAACATATGCATTAAATGACTTTATTTCTCATATCCATAGCAAATTTTCTGAATGTCAGACCATACTACTCTTAAGCCGACTGAAACTCAACTTAAGAGTAAGGGGCTAGTAAGTATGTCATAATAGATGGATAAAGTAATATAAACTCATACAAATGTTCACTCATGAAAAAAATATTGATGTCACTCTTAAGCTGACACAACTCAAACGTTTGATTATTAATTATTCAAAATGATCATAGAAATGTAAAGTTAACAAAACGACCCAATTGTCAATTGTTTAACTACATTATTTTCTTTCAAGCTAAAAGGAATCTGTCAACTTCCGACAAGGATCCATGTATTGTCAGCTGACTGATTAGCAACTTGTGATTCGAAAAGTATCAAGTGCAACGGTACAAGCTCGGCACCATGTATTGTCAGCTGACCGATTAGCAACTTGTGACTCAAAAAGTAGCAAGTGCAACGGTACAAGCTCGGCACCATGTATTGTCAGCTGACCGATTAGCAACTTGTGACTCAAAAAAAAACCAAGTGCAACGGTACAAACTCGACATTATCTTTGTAACACTAATTGCCGAGATTGTAATATATTATAAAGTCTCTAGGCACATTCTATAGCTAAATTATAAAGCATCCAGCTCAAGTTCAATCTCCAATTGAACTTAGACCTGTGGGGCTAGTTGTATGGGAATAATAATGACGCCAAAAAGAGCGTTCTATATTCCCCGTTACTTTAACAATAATATACCGGCCCAATATGAGTATGATCATTCCTCTATTAGGAATAACTCGTTATATGGCCCATAGGCCCTAAGCGGCTCATCAAGTCACCATTATAAATACCCAACTAAGGGTTAAGGTAAAGGGATCTCTCTCCACTCTCTACAAATTACCCTACTTTCTCTATGATATTGATCCATCTTTGGGTACTGACTGGAGCGTCGGAGGCTCCGCCATGGGTACCCCACCCCATGTTTGGAGTTCATCTTGCGGGCACATTTTACCGGCGAGGTTCAAGGAGCGTGGTACATCGCCTCGTAATATCGAGTACCCTCTTATTCAATACCGAAACACATAGCTTTAATCATTAATATACTTTCTCTGTTTTTTTTTAGTTGCAACAATTTCCATATTTAGGTGTTTTTATTTAGTTGCAACATTTCCTTTCTTGGTAAAGCTTTTTGGGCAATTTTACCATTTTATCCTCACTTTACCTACTCCACATGCAAAAAGCATGGGCAATTGGGTCAAATTATACTCTCTCTCCTCTTTCCATAAAGTTTGTGCAAAAAAGCAATTGTTGCAACTAAAAAAAACAAAGGTAGTATAACACAAGAAGTTAATATGTCGAAACTCGAAAGTATATGCTGAGAGGAATCTGACAAGATCGCATATAATTCAGTTTTTCTTTGTAGAAATCACAAAACGCGGCAAAAGAGAGTGTATGAATAGTGCATAAGTCAAATTGTATCAAATATTTTAAAACGAAGGAAGTACGATTCTAATTGATTTTTGTTTTAATTGACCAAGAAAAACTCAATAGATTAGGATTTCTTTTACTACTTGGTGATTTATCAGTTTTCTTGTCACAAACAAGGCCAAAGTGCATGGCTAACTCGTTTTCAAAAAAAAAAAATCGAAAAATCTGAATATATTTCACCTTAATTTGGACTTTTGAAAAACTAAGAAGAAAAAATGATTTAATACGACTCTGAAGATGCTTTGGTTCCTATCCTTCTATCTTCCGAAGCCCTCGGCGGCTATTGATCAATGTTGATTTTAGAAAATTTAGCCCTAGCTACCTTAGCCTATTTTCCGCCAAGGCACAACCCCAGAGCCCTTACAGTATGGCTCATGTGGTAGGTAGTCAGCGATGGTAACGGTAATGAATTTTAGAACAATTTTAAAACAAAACTCATGTCCATATCCATATTATGAAACTTATCTCAAAACATATGGTTTTTCTTCATATATTTCCATTACCACTCAATATCACCAATTTAGGGGGCTATTGTGAACCTATGAAGCTTCCCGCATAGTTAACCTATTTTAATTAAAGTGATACATGGGCCCTGGAAAGGATAGCTGATAACTAATAACCAATATCAACGTACAATATAATTACACAAATAGCTATATATTTACTACCAAAAACCTTTATATTAAACTCGATTAAGGGCTATGTCGACGAGGTTTATGGCCCATGTACATGCGTGGCAATCAAGACCCTACGTAATCAACGATAGATCGTCGTACCATGAAGTAGAAAAGAACTAACTACTGCAATTTTAGCTACGTACGTATGAAAGATTTGAATTAACAACCTCGTCCTCAATGACTCGTAAAACACCGTACCTAATAAATACAACGCTCACAATAACTCAACATGCATGCATGGCTTACTTGTGGTCCTTTGATCGAATTCCTATCAGTATCTAAATAGGTTTATATTTAATCTGTATCAAACCCAAGCCAATTGTTTTGCCAAAGGAATTAACTAGACCACAATCTATCGCCATTTGCCAGGCAACAACTTCATCTCTAAGGCATTCATCACACATGCATGATCGTGATCCAATAAACTTGGAGCTATCTGCTAGTCGAACCATGTACGTAAAATTGAGAGAAATCTTTGGTTACCATGTACGTATATACTACGAGAATTTGATTTTCCTACGGAGTAAAAGAATACTTCTATGCAATTATTTTGTTGATAGACATTCGACATACAATAACATTGCAAGTTTTACTTAGCTTGCCATTAAATGGAGGAAGTTCCTTACCATCAAAACTTAAACTTTTACTAATAAACTAGCTAAACGTAGAATATAAATCATGGCACTTCTTAGGAAATAAATTTTCATGGTCATATAGTATTACGTACCCAATTGACCACTAAAATTAAACTTCATGAACTGACAACTGGATATATGAGCTTTTTTTTAAAAAAAAAATCCGGTGACTCCAGTCTCCAGTACAATCTCTTTGCACTTAGTGTCTAGCTAGCTAGTAGCAATGTAGCATTGATGGTATCAGTGATCATAAAAGTAAAAAAGAAAGTACATTTAATTTTTTGCACTTTATTCACCTCTTTTCCCATGTAGACACTTCAATCTTTTTAGAGGCCGAAAGCAAACATTTAATTCGATGAGCAAGTTGAAACTTGAAAGCATCAACCATCTATGGAGTAAAGAGTCTAAATCTCAAGAGCTAGGTCATGCAAAAGTGCGGTTCAACCAATGCAAGGTTGCATGGTTAGTTGTGTTAAAACTGAATCGCTGCGGAGTTTGACAATTTTGATTTGTTTCTTCTCTTTAATTATAAACTTAATGAGGATAATCAGTTTTGTTGATGCATAAAAAAAATGAAGGATGATTAGTAACATTATAGGACAAGCTACAAATTCTTGTAGATTGATGTTGTTGAACAACCAAAATTAATTGGTCTTCTTTGTATCTCAACTATATATAAGTCTATCACTATATTACTTCGTTGTTCTAAGGGAGTTGATAGATAACTATTAGGACAATGTTAATACATGTACCTAGAAAAGATTATTCAGCCCCTTAACAATATATAGTACAAATCGCATGCATGATATATCCCCAAGGATTTATTCTGTTTAGAGAATAATATTGTATGTCGTTGAGCCTGCAATCTGTATGCAATCCATAATAATACACATATTTATATAAGTATACTAAACATTATGTTGATTAGCTTGCTAAGCACGAGCATATGCTTAGATCCCTTATGTTTAACAAAAATTTCATAGCTTCAACTTTTTGAAACATTTCGTAGATCCATTTATTAAGGTTTTCCTCTCGAGACGACAACGACATCCGAATATAAATTTTCTTCTTTAATTTCCTTCCATACATCTTTAATAAAAGGTCCACATTTGCTAACAACCAAACCATATTCAACATTTATAACAATAACGTCAATAAGTATAAGGTCTTAATCTTGTAATCCCGCCCTCTCTAAAAATCTAAAACCCTATACGAATAGATTGTATTATTACATACATTACTAAAATCATGAAAATAGTTTAGATCTTACGTACACCTTCTTAAATAAAAGCCTAAGCAAAAACTTGGAAGTTTCCACTTTCAAGTTTCAACTCAACATCACATTAATGACAACTTCTTGAACCTAGCTCCTCTATATACATTATTATACCATAAGCAAAATATAAATGCTCCCTCAACTAACCTGTCTTTTTCCTCCCAAATATTCATCAATGAAAAATCCACTTCCTTTTTTTTGGTTATATATACATTTCCTCATTTCACGGCTTCGTCCTTATTTTATATACTGTGTGCGCAATCTCATCTTCAGTACAACCTCTAACAACCACTACTTAAATTCATCATTTTGATAAACATCACTCTTTTTTCCCCCTTTAATTACGTGGTTTTGGCTCACACATGCAATTAACATTTTGATTCATAGCTTCTTTTTTTAGGTATAGTTGGCTTAATTATACGAAACCTTTTGGCTTAATGTCCTTAAGCAAAACTGTAAACCAAGAAATAAGCAAGAAACAAGCTTAAGCAAAATCTATGTGATCAAACTAGCTAGCTCTTTTTCTTTTCTTTTTTTCTCCCGAAAAAACAGTCAGTCTTTCAACAACTGTATTAAATGACCTTAATATGTCAGTCTGAAACTTCAGAAATTCCTTTATTATTACTACCTCAACATTATATATTTACATGTAAAGATTAGGAAATAACGCTTCTTCTTTTTTAATAGAAGTTGGAACTATATATTATGATACAGTGTCATTGTATAACCTAAAGTTGAACAATATATTATTAGGATGAAGAGTTTCTCAGTACAAGTAAGTAGTGGAAGAGAAGGACAAGATGGTCGTCCATCTGTGGGTCCCATTTATCGGAATATTCTCTCCAAGGATGAATTTCCACCGCCTCATCCTGAAGTTTCAACTACTTGGGATTCTTTCAGGTATTTTAATTTTTTATATATATATTTTTTGAATAATTCACTGTTTATAATCAAAGAAATTTCCTTTTCTAAAGTTGTTGATGGAATGCGTATATATGTTCTTGAGATAACCATTTGCAATTCTTCATTTTAAACAAAATTACTACACCAGCGGTGATTTTCATGATTTACTTGCATATTATGGGCGACTCTATCGTCTTTTGAATCATATAATTGTCAAAAGTGGGTTTTTTTATTTATTAATAAGGTAAGTTTAAGTCATTTGCAAGTAGGGGGAATTCGGGATTATCCTTTGCGTAGGTGAAGACTTGATCCTAGTAGGGACCAGTCATCTGCTTATCACCCGCTTCGTCAAAAGTGAGTTGTTATTGTACCTTTCATCAGAATTTTTATAGCATGAATACAGAGTTTCTATTATTCGTATTAAGTGTCACTCTGAGTGGCCTGGCGAGGGTTGGTGTGTGAGCACATAATCAAGTGATAGAGAATATAAGGAGTTATGGCACTAATGGCAGGTAGGACATTGTTAATTATTATGAGCCATTGGCCATCGATTTTAATAGATGCCTGAAATTAGAGGAATTCCACGTTGTAGAATTTTTCAAAAACTGTAGAGCATCTCAATCTGAAAAACATCAATATATTTGAATGTCGAATCAAGATCAACTAGGACGGAAATTAAGCATTTTGTAATAGCGTTTCATTTGAGACATGAGGCAAAACGTATATAATCTTATGTTAGAATTTGTCTTTGTTATATAGGCTTTCTGTTGAGAAGTATCCAGGAAATAAAATGTTGGGTTGGCGTGAAATAATGGTGAATGGGAAGGTAATTTTACAATTCATTTTCTTCTAGTTTAACACTTTAACTCATATATATAATCCTTAAATTGATGAGTTTGTGCCATCTTTTGATTTTTTTGATGAGATGTTTAGTGGGGACCCTATGTTTGGAAAACATACAGAAATGTCTATGAAGAAGTTCTAAAGGTTGGTTCAGCATTACGGGCATGTGGGGCTCAACCTGTAAGTTTAATTTTATACTCTCTTCGTTTCTTAATATCATATTAACCTTTATTACTCTATAAGGTTAATAACTTTGATCATATTTAATTATCGATATATAAAGATAAATGTCATTATTTAATTGTTCTTGGATTAGTTTCTATGTATATTTTCAAAATATTTTTCTTTTTATAATTAATAATATATATAACTAAAAATATTAATAGTAAAGCTGTGTATTGACAAGATCCCCTTTCAATATGATACATTTATATATTAATGAAGTTTTACAATTCATTCCCACACATATATAACAAACTATAGTCGTATAAAATATTGCTAGCTTTATCTTAATGTGTAATATCAACTTTTTATAATCATATAAATATGTGATTAAAGATACTAATGTTCAATACGTGTTACGAGGACCGTGAAAAAGATAAAGTTTTTATTTCCTAGCGATAATTTTTTTATTTAATAGTACCTACCAAATTTTTTTTAATTATTTATTATCGTTGACTTTTTTGTATGACAATTTTTTTTTATTGATAATCAAATTATGTTTTGTATAGGGTGCAAGGATTGGTATATATGGTGCTAATTGTCCTCAATGGATTGTAGCAATGGAGGTTTGCATAATATTCTAATCATTCCCTCTTCAAAGAAAAAAAAACAGAAAAAAAACTCTATTTCACTTTATTGCATATTTATATTTTCAATTGTCTAAATTATAAGTGAAATATTATTATTATTTCAACTAACAAATTTCAAAATGTGTATAGGCTTGTGCTGCTGATAGTTTGATATGTGTCCCTCTCTATGATACCTTAGGTAGGGACTCTCTTTTACTCAAAAACTATGAAAAGCATTTGAAACCAAACAAACAAACAAAAAAAATCATGTGAAAGTAAATTTATTTTCCTTATTTATAACCAGGTCCTGGTGCTATAAATTACATAATCGACCATGCTGAGATTGATTATGTTCTGGTCCACCCCGATAAGGTCAAAGAAGTAAGTTCCTTGAAGTCCATCTTCCTAATTAGTACGTGTTATTTGTTGTTTAAAGGTTTGATTTTGACATTTTGTATGCAACTTTTTCACTGATTCCTCTTTTTTTTTTTACAGTTACTGAACCCTGGTTGCACCTCCAGTAAAAGGTTAAAATGTGAGTGATATTTTAACTTATGCACAAGTACCCGCTCCAATCAATTTATTTATACTTATATTACACGCACTCTTCATTTAAACTTAAGGACGGGATCCTACACTTAGGAGTATGCATGATGTGGAATATGCTTCTGGTTCTTTTCTTAATACCTACATGTTCTATTTTCGGACTACTATGTTTTTTTTCTATGTTCTATTATGAGTCTTTTTGTGAATACACTAAAGATGAGATATAATTGAGGTATACGTGTTCTTTTACTATAAATTATATATTCTTTTAATTTGAACCATGTGTGCTTTCGAATTTCGATTATGGCCCTAGAATCCTAGGTGTACGTAGGATCTTATTTATAGTCCCCTCAACTTTATGATAATTCATTTTAGGCTAAAATCATGGAAACTATTCATAAAAAAGTAGTCGAATCACACACTTGAATAACATGCACATGCGTCCAACACGAGTACCCGAGTTCCACTAATAGGCCTTTGACATAAATATTAGGTAAGCTAACAAATTAAAGCTGGCTTTATGTCATTGCAGCGGTTGTTTGTTTTACATCGTTAACTGAGGAAGAAACTCAGAAGGCTCGTAATGCAGGGATAGTGGCATACTCGTGGAATCAGTTTCTTCAAATGGTCAGACTATTATTATAGCATTTCAATACAAGTTTATTTATTCCTTTCTTAATCAACTTGATCTTGTTCATATAGGGAAAGGAAAATCCTTCAGAACTTGTGCCTCCACAAACAATCAACATTTGTACAATAATGTACACAAGTGGTACGAGTGGAGATCCGAAAGGTGTTGTCTTAACACATGAAACTATGGCTATGTTTATATGTGGATTGAATCTTTTCATGGACCAATTTGAAGACAAGGTAAAACTAGCTAACACTTATAGTCTTGACTATAAGTAACTGCTAATTGTTTACCTTCATAATTCTGATCATACATCATGGCGTGAATGATAAGGTAGCCAACCTCGCACATACTTTTGAACTGGTAGTCTCTGACACGATACAACAACACGATACAAACACAATATTATTACTGGGAGAAACCCGAGATCTGATTTAATCAACTGTCATATAATCATTTTATCTTAAACTCTATGTAGTTAATGATATGTTTTGTAAGCAACCGAAGTCAGCATGAGATTACATATTATCCATGCATCATGTATGATGCACATTGTTAGCCATGCTTCTTATTTGGCCTCATATTATACAATGGAGTGATTAATTACGTAATCTTGAACAGATGTCGGTGGATGATGTGTATCTATCATTCCTTCCCCTGGCTCATGTACTAGACCGAGTGGTAGAGGAATATTTTTTCCATAAGGGTGCTTCTGTTGGCTACTTTCATGGGGTATATTCTCTTGTTTCTCTTTGTCTATCGTATAGTATAGTATATTACAGTATGGCTATATTTAGATAAATAAACTAAAATCACTTTGTGTCAAAAAGCTTTTCAACTTTTTATGCACTTGAAATTTGATCCCATTACTTCTGATGTCTGAATGTTCTTGACTTGTGAATTGAAGAACGTTAGAGAAATTGGTGAAGATCTCATGGAGTTAAGGCCAACTTTTTTTGCTGGTGTACCTAAAGTGTTCGACCGTGTATATGAAGGTATGTCCTGATAATACTTGGCCTTCTTCTATGCTACTCGGACTCTCCAACTCATCTCAAGTACCGTGTCAGATATTAGACACTACGACAAGTACGGATATTAACAGTCAAAGTTGCACGTGGGCAAGAATGAGAGTCAAAGTAGAGTAACAAAGTATAGAGGAAGTAACTACTAATGCATTTCTCCTAATTGATAAACTTATATCAGGCATACAGAAGGCAATTGCAGATCTTCTTCCACACAGAAGGATGATTTTTCACCTTCTTTACAAATAGTAAGTTGTTCATGTTCTGTTAAAATTGTTAGTCTCTGGATTTTATACAGAACTAAGTCTTTTTTCTGTTGAAATGCAGCAAATTATTCTGGATGAATTTAGGGTACAAACATAAAAATGCATCCCCTTTAGCAGATCTACTAGCTTTCAGAAAGGTGGTACCTTTGATCCCTAATTTCACATCCTGATCTTTTTAATGCTTCAATTTTGCTCTTCAGAAAACTCTCAATACACAGAAGTTTATTGCATTATTTAAGCTGAAGAACTAGTCCTTGTTTGTTATGATATCTTTCTTACTCGTAAAACAATGTTTGCACTAAATATAGGTAAAGAACAAGTTAGGTGGTAGGATTCGACTAATGGTAAGTGGAGCTGCACCTTGGAGCGAAGAAGTGGAGGAGTTTTTGCGCGTTACTTGTGGTTGTTTTGTACTTCAAGGCTATGGTAATAAATAAATAACTTAAGCCTGCAGCTTCTTCCTTTCAGCTGTAATTGACTTTAATGGAAACTTTATTGGCAACATTTGTCTCTAAAAACCATTGCTTGAATCAGAATTCTGAATTTTCTTGCAGGATTGACAGAAACGTGTGGATTGTCCACAGTTTGCTTCCCTGATGAAATGTCTATGCTAGGATCTGTCGGTGTTCCATCTGTATTCACGGAATTGTGCCTTGAAGAGGTTCCGGAGATGGGGTACCATCCGCTAACTGATCCTCCTCGCGGAGAGATATGTTTGAGGGGTAAAACACTCTTTTCTGGATACTATAAAAATCCTCAGTTAACTGCAGAATCCATCAGAGATGGATGGTTTCACACAGGTATACCCCTCTGGTTCATTATTGCTTATATCAAACATATTTAGTCACTGCTCACGTCCTTTGATCTATACTTAACTGAAAACATTAATAGTATTGTTTTTACTGACTAAAGCTTATTTTTACTGATTGAAAGTTGAAACTAATTTTTGCAATTGTTCTTTCCTGTGATAACTCAGGTGACATAGGAGAGATGCTTCCTAACGGAACAATAAAGATTATCGACAGAAAGAAGAATCTGATTAAACTCTCACAAGGAGAGTATGTTGCGCTCGAGTATGTAGAGAAAGTATACAGCATTAGTCCGATTGTAGAAGATGTATACCCTCTTCCTGGAGAACTTTAAACCTATACCTTTGAGCTTATTGATTCAATTTATTCGTTATGAGCTAATTTCTTGTCTTTCTTTTTGAAGATTTGGGTTTATGGAGACAGCTTGAAATCGATGCTGGTTGCTGTTGTGGTGCCAAATGAAGATAACACCAAAAAATGGGCAGATAAAAATGGATGTAAAGGCACGTTTGCTCAGTTATGCTCCCTCAACGAGTTCAGAACTTATGTCCTCTCTGAGCTTAGAGTTGCTGGGGAAAGAAACAAGGTGCATAAATCATAATGCCATAATAATATCTTATTTCATTGCAATTTATTGTATCTGATCTGATCTTCAATCCTTTTCTCTTTTGTTTTGATCAGCTTAGAGGTTTTGAACATGTCAAGGGAGTCATTCTAGAACCTCAAACCTTCGGAAATGATACCAAGTTTGCTAACACCAACCATGAAGAAGAGGAGGGATAAAGTGCTAAAACATTATCAGGTAACTTATTAAAACTCTCTAGTCTCTTCATTCTATAGCTTCTATGTTTTTGGACTAGGGTACTTGTGTCAGATACGGGTACCGGGTACGTGTCCAAGTGTTCCAAGATTTTGGCCCTAATTGAAATGTTAATAGCTGAGCTGGAAGAGAATCGACCCAAATCTTGAGATAAAGTGAAGAGTCCGAGTAACATAAAGTAGTTCCAATCTCGTGTGATATTTTATGTTGTTTCCTTCAAATGTTGTGCAGGCAGAAATTGATGACTTATACTGCACCTTGGCTAAAGGAAAATGCTGAAATTTTGCTGTTCTGTGGAGGCCGGCTACAAAAAGTTGTGAACATTATATAGTGTCTTTATGTAATTTGAGTAGTATTATCATGTATCCTATAGAAGGTGCGCAAGTTGTTGAACAGGGTGCTTAGCTTGTATGGCTTTCTGTACAAAATCTGTTTTAGGCCAGTGTTTGAAGAGAAAGAAAAGATGCAAAGTTATCATCAATAAAATTAACTTCTTAGTTTTAAAAAAATGTCATGATTTTGCACATTACTGCTTTGTTACTCTACTTCTATTAGCTTAAGCCTGTTAGTTTATACTTTATAGACCTTGAAAAAGAGATGAAAACATGAATCAAATCCTTCGAAACTCGAAAGGTTTACAAAGTTATTTAGGCTCTTATTGTATTCATCTGAAGCACTAGACTATGCCTTCCCATCCAATATGTGGTCCAAGCCTAGCCCATGGCCGAGTATGCATAGGCTCATATTTGTTCACTCAATGCAAAATTTACCCAACTTTGAACAGATCTCATAGCTTGATCAACAAATTTTTTTATAAGAATATGGGATATTCAATACATTAGACAAATTGAAAGTTCGCTAGAACGGTTCAAATATTAGATTTGTTTTTCTTCTTCTTTAAATCGTCCCCTATCACCCTTTGGCGCTAGTCTTCCATAAAAAGAATAAATCATTTGTATATGAACTCAACTTTATCAATAAAACAAGTCGAACTTTTTCGAGAAATAAATAGCTCCTAAAAGATACAAACATTTTTTTTGGTTATTGTTTTACAACTTTGATTATATATCGAATTATATTTTGCTGTGTATTGAAACTAAAATATTAATGGAGACCTATCTAAAATAGTAACTAAAAGATAATCGTAGTACTTTAGTTTCAATTTACAAAATGATTCGAGTTTTAATAAAAAAAAAGTGAGTATTCAAAATACAATTATAAAAATAAGCTTTAACATTTATAAATGAAGAACACTCAAACTCACACATATACTAATTTCTAAACGAGTAGAGCCTAAATAGGTCTTTGAGCTCCAAACCGCGAACTCGTAAAGGTGTGTGCTAGGCTCGGCCGCTCGGGTCAGCTTTGTATAGCCTCCCAAGTCCCAAGTCACAAACTTACAGAAAACACAATAGAGAACCGCATACTTGGTTACGATGTTATTCTTCAACACTACAAACAGGAAATGTTTGATCAAATTCTACTGCCAATTTTCGACCCTTCAACCAACTACTCTAAACCAAAGTATAAAGATAGCCCTTCAAGAGGGCCAACTTAACGATGCTCAAAAGCTCTTTGATGACAATCCCACATCGAGAAATGTTGTCTCATGGAATATGATTATTGCTGGTTATATAAAAACCAATCACAATCATATTGCCCGCCAACTGTTCGATGAAATGCCTGAAAGAGACATTGTTTCTTGGAATACCTGGTTGTCTGCACTCCAAAAAAACCAAGATTATGAAAATACTTACCAGTCTTATCTCCAGCTACAAAGATCTGGTTTACAACCAACTTCACACACTTTTTCAATAGTAATCACTTCTATTTTGGGTACTTCTTTCAATGTTTTGATCCCTCAGCTTCATAGTCAGATTGTTTCTTTGGGTCATTATTCTAGTATCTATGTGGGATCATCATTGATGAGAGGGTATACAGATTTAAGGAATTATTCTTCTTTATCATGTGTGTTTGATGATATGTTATACAAAGATATTAGTGTATGGAACGCGTTGATTTTGGGTTATATGGAATTGGGTTTTACAGATGAAGCTCAACGAGCTTTCGACAGGATGCTAGAGAAGGATGTGGTTTCTTGGACTACCCTGATTGATGGGTATTTGAAAAATAAAGAGGTTGAAAGAGCTAGATATATTTTCGATGAGATGGATGGAAAGAATGTAGTTTCATGGACTGTGATGATTTCTGGGTATGTGGGAACAAACAAGTATTTAGATGCTATAGAGTTGTTTATCCTGATGATGAGATCAGGCCCTGCACCAAATCAGCATACATTTGCAAGCGTTTTGGCTGCCTGTGCAAAGCATTCTGAACTTCTTACAGGACAGCAAGTTCATGCAACCATAGTTAAGCATGATATTACCCTTGATGTTGTCTTGGCAACTGCATTTGTGAGTATGTATGCCAAATGTGGAGACATTGAAGCAGCTTATAGTATATTTGAGAAAACGTCGGGCAAAAATTTGGTGTCTTGGAACTCGATATTAGGTTGTCATGCAAGGCATGGGAGAGCAAGAACAGCTTTGAATGAGTTTGAAAAAATGATTAGTTGTGGAGTAAAGCCGGATCACATAACATTTACCAATGTTTTATCAGCTTGCGCACATGGAGGTCTAGTTGAAGACGGGGAAAGGATCTTTTGTTGCATGGAGAATTGTTATGGTATAAAGCCGGATAAGGAGCACTATGCTTGTATGGTAGATCTATATGGAAGAGCTGGTCGTCTTGATAAGGCAAAGGGCTTGATTGAACGTATGCCATGCGAGCCAGATATTGTTGTGTGGGGTGCTTTGCTTGCAGCATGTGGCTTGCATTCAGATTTTGAATTTGGCAGCAATGCTGCAGATGCAATGCACAACTTGGAAGAGAATCACCCTGCAGCATATACGGTTCTTTCAAAAATTCTGGGTGAAAGAGGACTCTGGGGCTCTTTGACAGATATAAAACAGACTATGAGAGATAAACACATGAAAAAACAAAAGGCTGGAAGTTGGATTGGTTAACAAGAGCTTGAATTTAGTCATCAGGAAATTAGAAGTCAAAGTCGAAGCAAAACGCTGGCAATTGAAGGCAATAAGGAAACCGTTTGTTTGTTTGCCTTTCCTTATTTGGTACCTGCCTCACGAAAATTGCTACATCTACGCACCATTTGGATAGTACTACCATTGGAAATGGACAATTAAAAATACTAAATTCTCCCTGAATTGGACTTCACTAATTTTTTCAGTCTATTTGTAGTGGGTAAATCACCCAATTGATAGACAAAGTTTTTCCCCTGCCTCACAAAGATAAATGAACGGATACGATAAAGAGCCCAAGAGGTGCAATACATTGAATGAAAAATTCACTTTTAAAAGCTTTGCCATCCCGTAATTCGTCACATTCATTATCCCAGAATCAACATTCTTGACCTTGCTTTGGCTTTCTATAATTTTGTCACATCTATACAAATTTATGAGATGGCATACAATGCCCATTTAAAGGAAAGAGAGAATCCATATAACAAAAGAGTTTTCCAACTAATCTAAAACATCTTAATAAAAACCTGTCGCAACTAGATAAGACAATGCATTATAACAGAAAGATGTTACAATACCCAACAAAACAAAACAAAACAATTGGTAAAATACTCTTAATATATCCGAGTTACACGCGAAATAAATAGTAACTGTGCATGACAGGCAAACACTAGTTTACTAAATTTAAGAAGATTTTTTGGACGTGAAATAAGCTGACAGCAGCTTTCAGGCATCAGGAGTGTCAAATCCACCAAGAGATTGTGAAACAGCAAGAATCAAAGGTCTCCTCAACAAGCTGCACTTTCAATGCTCCTCAATGCCCTCGCAGAAGTGTACATGGAAGGGTCATAAGGTAAACTGCCAATCGTCTACCTCCTGTTCTTACTCTCTTCCCTCTCCTTGTCGCGCTTCTTGTAGAGCTTCTCTAGAACCCGTTTTGCTTCACAGTTGGGGAAGTTTTCAAGGTCATAGTAGTGTGGTGCTATATCAACAATCCTGTTCAGAAATTAGAAAGACACAAAAAAAAAAGGGTCATAACACAGATCACCAATACTAGCAAATCAAGCTGCTGTTTCAGAGGAAAGCATGATCTAACCATTCTCCACGGACATCAGTAACAGTACGAATGAAATTCCGGCTAGTCAACACATATTCGTTGTATATAACCCACTCTGGTTTATGGTCCAGGCAATTTGAAGGATGCAAATGAACCACCTGGAAGGACATTTCATAGCACAGTAGTAAACAAGTTAGGGTCACAGAGAATAAAAAGGTGTGCAACAGTAATGTTATGTTTAAAAAACAGTACCACACAAGTCACTGAAATGCACTTCATTGAAAATGGACTTAATAGTTATCTTCTTTTTCCAGAGGGGGCAAGGAAGAAAAAATTCGATGTATGAATAACTCACTTGGTTATCTTTCACTGTCAAATAATGTCCTGTTTTTTCCAGGTGTGCTACTTGCATGAAATATCCTGCCAACATTGCCTTCCTTATGTTGACATAGTAATCCCTGCTGTTGAAATCAGTGCTGCATAACTTTAGGTTGAACCTTGACATAATGCGTACAAGTTGCTGCCTCACATTATCTGCAGCCTTTAACGTCCTCTGGTTGATAAAATTCTCGTAACACCAAGCTGGGTCTTCCTCTGTTATGTGTCAAAAAAGGGTAAGGTCATGAGCAGAGCCATCCAGGAAAAAGAAAGGCCAAAAGAAGGTAAAGTGGGTAAAGTGGATACTCACGATTTTGCTTGTAGGCATGGTATACATTCAACAGCGTGAGGTGATCCCCGTCGATGTGTCCAAACCTAGCTTTCGCTTCATCTGCAGCTTTCTGGGCCTCCCTAGGCCGCACAAAGCAATTGGGTACTAGATAATATAATTGTTATCACAGACGAGGCCCACGGAAGGTCAGCAGATGCATAGAGGCGAGACGAGACCATTTGCTTGATGAGAAAATACTGAGAAATTGGATCTATCTGCATCAGCACTTACTTAGAAAATCTATGGCACATGCCAACCAGGGGCATGGAACCCAGACTAGATAGTGGCTGATGGTGACCTATTTAGACTCACAGGCATGCAAATGCACATATGCTATATGCATCTAGAAGAATACCTAGAAATACATGCACAGACACAACCTATGCTATATGAGGCTTCGCAAGAAGAATGCTGTCAGGGACAATTCTTGACCCCCGACAGACAATTTAATTAGAAAATTTTCAAACTGACATGAGACTCAAAAGGTTAAACAAATCTATTCATCATAAGACAACATTACCTGAAAGCATTGCAGATATTGAGAGGATTTCATTTGAACAGTTGAACTCAGGGCTCACAACTAGCATCTTTCCCATCTGAGGATCCAGTGGAAATTCACTCATAATTTCTCCAAGTTTGGTCAAATTCCCTTCATCATCCAATGCACCAAGATAATTCAACACCTCTAATGCTCGCATCAGTGTCTCTGGAGCTGGGGGATCCATAAAGTCAAAATGTACCAGATCATCAATACCCAACTTCTTCAGTGTGAGTACAGTATTTGCAAGGTTTGACCGCAATATTTCAGGATATGTCTGAGGCTGGAGATCATTATGGAAACTCTTCTCCGTGTATAGCCTAAAGCATTTACCGGGCTGTGTTCTTCCAGCACGACCAGCTCTCTGGTGTGCACTTGCCTTTGATATAGGAGAAACCAACAATGATTCAACACGAACACGAGGATTGTAGACTTTCTGTTTTGCAAATCCTGGATCAATCACAAAAACTATACCATCAATGGTCAAAGAAGTTTCAGCAATATTAGTAGACACCACAATTTTCCTCCCAGGAGGACCTCCCTCTTTCGTTGGCGGTGGAGCAGATTCAAATATTTTCTGCTGCATAGCAGGAGGAAGAGTAGAATACAAAGGGACAACTTTCACGGGGCCGACTTGGTCACCCAAATTTCCCACTTCTTTATTAATTTTACGGCAAGCATCCTCGATCTCCTCCTCTCCAGTAAGGAAAACAAGTATATCGCCAGGAGGTTCACACATGTGTATTTGTACAACAGTTCGGATAGCTGCCTCGAGGTAGTCTCTTTCAGGATCCTGGGTGTAAAAGATTTCCACAGGATGCAGCCTTCCAGGAACTTTCATAAGGGGTGCACCATTAAAATAATCCTGAAATTTCTCAGCTTCAAGAGTAGCACTCATAACAACCAGCTTTAAGTCTGGTCTATTTCTCAACACTTCCTTCAGAAGCCCAAACAGCACATCTGTTGCCAATGTTCTTTCGTGAGCTTCATCAAGAATTATAACTTTATACCTCTCCAGAAGAGGATCCGTCATTGCTTCTCTCAAAAGCATACCATCGGTCAGATACCTGCAATTCAGAACACATGGAAGTTAGAAGCCACATATAGTTGGATCATACTTTCTGAGAGAAAATATAATAAATATATCTTGTCAGAAAGGACATGCATACTTCAAAACAGTTCTTGGACCACTACAATCCTCGAAACGAATGCTGAAACCAACTTCTTCTCCCAGAGTCACATCCATTTCCTCTGCAACTCTACGTGAAACCGACATAGCTGCCACCCTACGTGGCTGAGTACAAGCAACCATGTTCTTCCGCCGTTTATCAGGAGTATCTAAATCCACAGCTTCCAAGACAAATTGCGGAATCTGAAAACGCCATACATCGCAAGTTATATTCTTTAGCGCAGGGTGCGACACAACAAAATGAGTAGACCGTAATTCCTAAACCAATGGCGACCTATTTTAAAAAGTTATAAAATAGAGCGCCTAACTATCTTAAAAAAGGCTATTTGCAAAACGCAACCCACCTTACTAAAACACTTTCACCATCATTCCACACTAATTTTGTACAAAATAAATACTTCCTCCGTTTCAAAATAGTTGCACCATTTGACATTTGGTCACTATTCATCAACCAACTTTAACAAGCTTTCTCTCACCATTATATAAGAAAAAACATAGTCAAGTGGGATCTTGTTAAATTCGTCTCAATACGAGGATTTCAAATATCACATTTTTATAATTTTTACTTATACGCAATTAGAGAAATTCACGTTTAAAAAAGCTTCTTGGCAAACGTGAAAAAGTAAACGGTGCAACTATTTTGAAAGGGAGGAAGTATGAGATAAGTTTAGCCTCTGCAAGTTCAAATTCCTGAGCAATAACAGCAATAAAAGTTTGACATCCTGGCGTGCATTTTACTCCCTCCGGAACCCAGAAGTACCACTAAGGGTTTGTTCTGTTCAACTTATTTTGTCTTATCTGATCTGATCTTATCTTATCTTATCTTATCTTATCTTATCTTATCTTATCTTATCTTATCTTATCTTATTCTGAAATGAGTGAAGATAAGTTGAACAGAACATCTTATTTATCTTATCTTATCTTATCTTATCTTATTTTATCTTATAAAATCTTATATAAGTTAAAATAAGTTGAACAGAACGGACCCTAAGAATGAAAACAAGAACCAAACCATCTGAAGTATTATACAGCTACTTGCAAGTTGCAACTGTATCGCTTACAAGTGCTCCACACTTGACCATCTTCATTCTAAGTTTCCAAACAAAAACCCATATTTCACATTATCTCAACAATGTGAATCGTAGTCCAATTCATATCCAATATACCTATAAAATATACCATAGAATCCACCCTCACAACAACACCCATTTTAACAAGATAAGCATATCATAAACACTGTAACATGTAAATCTAATTTACCCAATCAAACTAACTACACAACATATTCTTACATTACCCAGCTCCAAAGTAACGAAAAACAATGGTTTACCATTTCAGCATATCACAATTACAACAAAAGTATAATCGCGAAAACACTAAGCTTCAATCCAAAATCAAGACGAATAATAAATTTCATATGATAAGTAAGCCAATCATAGACAACCCCACAATCTCCAAACTACCCTATCCTACAAAACATTAAACAAATACCCAAAAAAGATAAAGAGGCAAAAAAAATCCAATCTAGGGTTTCTAACATAAACCCAAATTTCATCAAATCACAAATACTTACACAAACATTGCAATTAATTGAAGAAACTCAAAAAAAAAACACACACACCTGAGTAGTTTTACCACTACCAGTTTCACCGACCAAGACAATAGTCTGACTGGTACTAAGAACCTTCAAAAACTCCTCCTTCTGCTGCCAAACAGGCAAAGATTTTCGCTTCTCCAAAATCTCGAAAAATCGCTGAGAATAAGGTCTTCCATTCCAAGGATTAACGGTGAGATTAGCGCCACCATTGTTCATCAACATCGAGATTCCACCGTTGGATTTTGTTAATTTGCCTGGAGCTATGGCGTTTTCGTCAACTACGTCGAACAAACTCACCTTCCTTTTTCTCTCTGTTCCCATCTGATTCAGATTCTTTTCAATTTGCAAACCCTAATTTTACCACCAATTCTCCCTGATTTTCGGATCCCAATTTTTTTGCGGGAGAAAAGAGGGTTTCAGTGTGTTTTTGGGAGAATAAACCCTAGGAGAGAGAAAATATAGAAGCAGCTGTCGTAACTTTATATATGGGGTGAAAATAAGGGGGGGAGGAGTGTAATTGGAGAGGGAGAAGATTCTGGACTTCCGATTTCAGCCCTGTAAACGTCGGTTATTTATTTCTCAATTTTAAGGGTTTTTTTTTTATTTTGCAACCCTCATGTACGAGCTTGTATAGGCGTCTCATTGTGAAAGGTCAAAATGGTCTCTCATTTTGTTATCTGGGGGTACCAAAGCTCAAAGTTAATACCAGAGTAAGTATAACTGGTACCAAAGCTCAAAGTGGATACTGGATACCAAAGTTCACTTACACTTGGGTACCAAAGTAAGAGTTATTTTTGTATTGGTACCAATTTTACTGAGCTTTGGTATAAGTTGGTACCAAAGTTCAAGGTCAGTTTTTTGTCTTTTTACGCGAATTGTCAAAAATGCCTCTGTGAGAGGTTATTTTGGCCTCTCACGATGAGACGCCAACACTTCCTCCTCATGTACTTCCGCGTTTTTTTTCTTGCATTTTTCCTACTTTTGCAATTCTCTATTTTCTATTTTTGGCAATATATTATCTCTTTCTCTCTCTTAACACATGGGTTTCTTTTTTTATCTCTCTATCACTCCTTCCTTTCCATTCATAACAAACGTGTTTTTATCCCTAATACCTTATCCTTAGATCTACGGATCTACCCCCTTAGGAATAGAATATGAGTGATAAGAGGTCATTTTCTTCGTGCCCCCATACATGGATCATATGAGAGATCTTATATTCAAACCTCGCAAACCCACCCTTCATCTCTCCAAACAAATGTCTCCTTTCTTTTACGTAAAGTCTTAAGAAAACGACCAGATCGTCAGACCATCGACTAGTGAAATAAAAAGTACGATAATAGAAGTTACAAAAAGTAGTTGATAAGTTAACTAGTTATATATAGACAAAATTCTATAGATTTAAATAATTATTGTAAAATACTCAGAATTTTTTTAAAACAAAAGAAGTCAATAGTTGGATGGATTGACAAAAACTATTTGGTCTTTCCACTTGACACAAGAGTAGCTCTTTCTTTTATCGATCTTGATTTTTGCAATTTATACAAAAACATTGTTATCAATATAATATATATTTTCACTGTTTTTATTTATTTGCAACATCGAAGATTTGAAGTATGATCCAAAAATTTAGCAAATGAAAGTGAGAAAAGGACCCCATATGCTAGGAGATTAAAAGATAGAATATATTGCTAAATATATCAAAGTTGTAAATTATGTACACTCTTATGCCAATATTCCAACAAGAAACTGATTTCATGTAGTTCCTGGAACTTAAAGAACCTTGACAAAATCCATCCCACATACCCACACTAGCATATAATCGATTATTCAACACATAATTGTCCAATTGGGCGCATTACAATACCGACTACCGCGTAGATTGGGTCACAAAAAATCATCCATCGGACGTTATACTCTTGTCATCCACGAGCACTCTGTTGAGAAATGAGAGATACTATATGTGACTCCAATAATCATGGTCATGAACTCATGACTCATCACTCATGATGATTGATGATAATATAACAAGACATAACCTTTGCTAACGTTAGTTCTTAGTTGATGATGGTGACGAGTTCATTGCAAGCTAAGTGATATGAGATCTGATCTACTAATACAATTAAAATTTTACTAGATATATCAATATATGAAGTATGTTACACCACTCCCAAAATACAAAGTGAAAAGAATTTGTTTCGGATATATTATAAATTGAAAAAGAAATATTATGACCATTTCCAATGTAATACAAAAAATTGTAATCTAAATATTCAATTAAGATCAAATTTAAGGAAATGTATAACAAAACCAATCAAAATAATAGAGCAACATGCCCACTATCAAAAACTCATCAAATTAAGTCAAAACAAAGTAATCATATTTTAAATGTTGAGACTTTTGACTTTAAAAGCATGTTTGGTTGTACTTATACATGACGCTTAAAATTTTAACAAGTTGAAGCAATATAAGTACATGTCAAAATAATAAGAAGCATGATTAATTAGCACAATTGGTAAGGTTGCAGCCTCTTAGTGTCTAGATCACTAGATTGAGTCCTCGTGGGGACATGGGTTAGAAGGACCATTAATGAACTACCGTGGAGCCTGAGATAGGAAGCCTAGAGTATTGAAGAGGTACGTAGATCAACCTTTAAAAATAAATAGTATATATATTTATATTAAACTTTGAATTGAATGAAACTTTTTACAAGAGGAATGAATGAATTAATCCTAGTAAAGAAAAACTTTACTAGCTTGTAACATGTATTAGTTCTAATTAGCTAATTACACAACTCCATTGTTACCCGCCAAAATCAAGTACTTATCCTTCCTAGTCAGTTTAGTGCACTCAAAGCTAAGAGCCTCTCCAATCTCTCTTTGCACATGATTGGCAACATCAAACCTCGACTGGCCTTGATCTTGGCACGTCGACGAACCGGCGACAGCTCCGAGCAATCGGACAGTGTAGCTAGGGCGAGGGTTCATGAGGAAGAAAATAGGGTCCAAACATTTGAGACCACTAGCAGTAGTTCCATAAAACATGGTCACATGACAGTCCATTGCCACAGGAATAATATGATCATTCATTTCAGCAAACAAAGGACTAAACCTTAAAAGATATGGTTCCCTACATGTAGTCCCTTCAGGGCAAACCACAAGATCCCCTTGACCTAAGAGCTTCTCCATCATGTTACCATCTTGTTCGCGATTTCGTGTCAATCGGACAGTCTTGATTGGTGCTAAGATCTCTGAAACCCTGCTTAAGCTATAGGTGACTGCTGTGAGTGGCTTTTGAAGTGCATAAGATAGGTAAAGTGGATCCAACAATGTTCTATGGTTGCAAACATAGAGTTGTCCCTTAGATGATTTTTCACCCTTAGATGATGATGATGTTTTTGTTGTGGGGTGTGATAAAGAGGATAATAACCTTATACCAGTAAATATTAAAATTGGAGTTGCTATTTTATGAGGGAGGGATAATGCAATAACACCTCTAAAAATGGCAAGGAATATTCCAAAAGGTAGCCACATAAATAGGGCTAAAGTGGATATTGGTGTTGGTCTTAGAGCTAATCTTCCATCATGGAATATTAAGGGTTTTGGGTAATTTTCTCTTGGAAGATATTGCCATTTTCTCTTTGTTTCTTCACTTGTTAAATAAATCTCCTGCAATAATATATTCAAAGCAAAATGTTTAGACATTGAAATTAATATTCGTCAAAATTTTAACTTGTTCATTTTTTTTTTGACAGGAAACTTGTTCATTAAAAAAATATATAAATATATTTGATATTGGAAAAACCGAAAAAGGAAAAAAGAAAATATATATTACAGTAAAGACAAAATTAAAAGATAGTACTACCATACTTTTAATGGTTTAAGTCGGTTAGTTAAATTATTCTTTTTGGCTACATGGTTAGTTAAATTATTGCTTACATGTCTACTGTCTTGATATATGTTGGTCTTTTTAGTGGCAAAGAAGAAAGGGAAGATTGCCTCTTGGGTATTTTCTAGCTAGGCCTTTTAAATAGTGGCGGCGAAAGCAACTCTTATATGTCGAAATACTATGAAAAATTATCTAAGTATATTATGGAATTAATGATAGTATTCAACAACAACAACAAAAAACAGTATACTGTGGGTATAGCTTTAGATCTTATATTAGGGTAATAGAAAATAGATTAAGTTTGATTGAAAGTAGTAGATTCTAGTCCTTTACTCCCTCCGTCCCAAAATATAGTTCCTGTTTCTTTTTGCACAGTCTCCAAGACGTACATTTGACCTACAATATCTTCTATTTTGTATTAATAAAAAATATAAAAAGTTGATAATATAAATGTAGACATTGAGACGAATCTAACAAGACCCCACATGAGTATGTTTTTTTGTATACATTAATGAGAATATTTGGTCAAAGAATTCTAAAGATTGACTCCCAAAATAGAAACAGGAACTATATTATGGGACGGAGGGAGTATTATTTATGTTTTGGATAGGATAAGAATAAGTTTTATCGTAAGCAGTTTTTGTTTGTCGTTTCAAAATGTTATATTATTAGCTAAATTTTATGTCATAAACTCTTAAAGGTATGAAATTCTTTCCTATGTAATGAAATTAGAAATTACGTAATAATAAAGTTTTTAGTATATGATATGATGATGACATGCATACATTTGAATGTAAAATAAGAAGATAAATGCACAAATAGAAAATATGTTCAATAGCTTACCTTACAAAAAGAGAAGAATGAATGACTTAGGGAAGCTTTGGTGCCACTAATTCCAATAACATTTGAATTATCCAATATTTCACCATCTCCCAAAATGCTTTTAAGATCATTCACAACCATCTTCTTATTATCTTCCATTAAACCAATAAAATATCCATGAAAGACTTTTAGCTCTTTTCCAACAACATAGTCAACCTCTAAATACTCTCTCAAAAAACTTTCAACCATTACATGAGGCAAGTCACTAACACCCACTTTTCTCTTAAACTTTTTCACAACTTCAAACCCTTCTAAACCAACATCTTCAAGGAAAAACTTTGGCAAAATTGCCCTTCCCACCATAAACCCATCTTTCTTAATCCCAAAGAAACACACCATTACCATCATCTTCAACCCCATTTCTTTGCTAAACAAGCAAGTAAAAGGGTACAAAATAAGAAGAAGCAATGCCCTTAAAAGACTCCCGGCTTCGAACGCGACGAGCATGAAGTAAGGGAACAAAGAAGATGATTTTAACAATGTTTCTTCCACATTGAAGATCAAAGTTTGATCATTTTCATCACCATCATTAGTAGAGATTATCTCATTTGATGCAAGAAAAGAAGGCCATCTTTGAAGCTTAAGTTGAAAATTAGGATAAAGGACATTGCTGACTTTTCTATGGAGATATCTTGGGGGTTTTAAAATGTTCATGAAGAATTCTAGAAAAGAAGAAAATAATAGCTCTAAACAAGGAAGTATATGTTGCCATGGAGTATTTCTTGTAATATTATGTGTTGCTTTGGTTGTCAAAAGTGTAAGATAATACCCAAGTATTTATAGAGTTGAGACTTAAGAATAGAAAAAAAGGGTCTTAAATTTTTTGGGTTATTACGAAAGTGGGATTATGAGAAATTGTGTCAAATGTGACGAGGTCCAGCTAGTAGGGCGGTGATGAGTGACCCAATGTGAGTTTGCATTAAATTGAATTTTCAAAATGGGAATAGATTTGGTCAGACATTTTAATTAGTTTACTCGGTTAATAGCACAAGTAGTAGTGAATACTAAGATCTAGCTAGTACACTCGTTTTTAATTTGGTCAATTGTTTCCTAGGGGCTCCGAGCATCTCGCTTTCTGATCACCTAGTGTAATTTACAAGTGGGTGCTACCGCCTACCATCTTGTTTCCTTAATCTAGCTATCAAATTTGGATGCTAACTCTTAGAAATTGTCAATTCTAGCTAGAGAGTCATGATCCGATGTCTCCGGTCAATGCATGTCCGCGCGCTATATACATCTGATAAACGATAAACAACTGTTGTAAATTTGAAATTATTTTATAATGTAGTGTGAATTTCGTATAGAAAATATGCTTAGGGCATGCTTGGATTGATGGTATTGTATCAAAGGGTAATAAAAGTCAAACTGACAAAAATCATGATAGTTAAAGGTGATTATTATGAATGAGAAGAAATACTGGTGATTTGTACATCTAATTATGTATTTGTAAAAGTTATAAAAAGTTGATATTATGAAAATATTTATTGAAACTAATCCAACAATATTGTACATGTATAGAAGGTTGTGATGTAGATGAAATTCGATCACATATATTAGTACCACCTCACAAACCCTTACCAACTAATTAAGTTAGACAACACTCGTGAACTTTTCTATTATTAATATTGGATATTCTTAGACTTAATCAAGTAGAGTCAACGAGTCGAGATAATGTTAACTCCATAAAAAAAAAAAATTTGAGCAATTATCTCTCTATCATAAACCAATCGTGTCAACTAATAATAGTTTTCCTAGAAGAGAAGAATCATCACCGGTAGTCCGGCACTTCTCATGGGTGAGGAAACAACCCGCCTAATGCCTATGACATTTTACATCATCCCTCAATTTCCAAGGTTAGGCTGTGTCGTCAGTTAAGCTTCTAGTCTATTTAGTACAACTATTATTAACTACGTACTCTATTCCCTCAAAAAAATAAAAAAATAAGTACTCTATCACTCAGCATGATGTATAATTGGATGAGTGACTATTCATGTAATCATATGATCACTTAATATAGTCATAGTATCAGGCCCGTCCCTGACAATTTGAAGACCCTGAGGGCTGGGGCGAACTAAGAAAAATGGGCCCTCCCCAATGTCAACTATTATTCTTGACGTATATTAATTTAAACATATTAATGGTCAAAATTCGGTTGAATATGGGTTTCATAGCTTACATTTTTTATAAGGTACCCACTGGATTTATAGTTAATTGGTTATACTTTCATGATCTAACAACCTAAATTGAGTTATATATTGCTTCTTAAATTTATCACGTCATCCTCTACATTGTGTTGTCAATTGGAGTCTGGGTTTTGGATTACGAAATTGTGTAAGCGCTTTGACCGTTTCGATTATATCTTTATATATTTTTGGGTTTGAAATGTGAAAAAAGAAAAAGGAAACAATAGAACCCCCAACTTTTTAGCAGTTCCACTTTGATATTTGCGTTTTTTAACATCTAATATATTTGACTATCTTACTTTATTGATTCGTACAATTTTGGTAAAATCGAACATTTTGAATGTAATATACATTGAAATAAATAACATTTCAATGTAAACATAAGAAGTGAACAATTATACAAAATCGAAGGGGGTGTGAAATAGCAATAAGCATAATTACTTTATATGAGAAGGGAAAAAACCACTTAGTAAAGATTAAGTAGCTATTTAAAATCACTAGAAATAAAAAAAACAAAAAAAAGACAGGAAAAATAGAAAATTGAAGCTAATTTAAAATCATTGAAAACAAAAGAAAAAATAGAAAGTTGAAAGACACAAAACACTCGAACCTGAGATGTAGATGAAATGGAATCTATTATTATGTCAAGCAGCAAACCAATGAGCTAAGTCGACAGTTGGTGAAAATAATGCAAGCAAGTTTATTAACGAGAAAAGCAGTTACAGAAGAGTAGGCGCGGGCGCTTTTCAGGCCTGGGCGACGGCCTCCTGCCCAGGCTCAGGGACGGGCCTGCATAGTATATGACTCGAATACATATATCAAACTTTGTAGTCAATATTGTTTTTTTCAATTCTTCTTTTTTTTTTTGGGGGGGAGGTTGGTTTGAAGAGGTGGAGAAAGTTATTGAAACATTATGGACCATGAAATATTTTGTTAAGGAGAGGATAAAGTCCCAAAGCTCTATGGTGCATTCGAAAGAATCCAAGCTACACGGATGATGTCACCCAAGTCCCAAGCACATGCATGGTACGTCGCGAGTAGAGGGGCTTGCATTTTTCACAACACTTGTCTAGTTTTTCTTAAAAAAGAAAGAAAGATAATGATTTTTTTTTTTGAGTTTGGTTTAATTGAAAGCAAGCCAATATGTATATTTGGTTAGCTCATAGTAGAAAGAAGAAACTTTTGGCATCAAACTAATGGTTAATGACAACATTAATTAATTCTATTTGTTATTTTGGCCTAAACATCTTGTTGTGACAGATGCAATTAACGAAACAAATAACAATGAACAATAACACAGAGAATTAACGTGTTTCACTAACTAACGATGTGTTAGCTACGTCCACAGGTAGAGGAGAAACAATTTTTTATTAGGTTTAGGAGAGAGTACAGAGTACAGAATAATACGGAGGCAGAGGTTAATAATAGGGTTTATATATTACGCCGAAAGTAGGTTAATCTTAGCGCCAGATAAATAATTCAAGGCATAGTTCAACACATCTCGCTTTTGTTGGGTGTATGGAAATGTTTGGCTGAATGCATATGGCCGATGTCCTGGCATGTACGCTCGTATGCAGCTCATGGTTGCCCAATGTAGTATCTTTTAGGATGTTTATATGTATGTTGATTTCTGCAGGTCGGACTTTACAACGTGTAAATTCTAATTGATTGCGAAATTGGTTTTCTAAACTAATCTACCTTAGGCTTTTAAATAGGATGTTTATAAAGGTTTGTCGTATACTCATATGTACGTTATTTGTGTGAGTACATGTCTTAGATTTGGGGTTCTAAATGATTATAGATAAATTTTTGGACTTCCTAAGCATTCTCCATATATGTTTTCTTTATTGTTTTCTTGTCTGTTAATTTCGCATTATTATTCATATTTAATTGCACAATTTTGAGATCAGCACATAAAAATAGACATTTTAGAAAGGGTTTTTAGTTCCCTTCTCCAATGCATCTTTTAAAACCAAACATAGAAGTATCGTACCTCCTTTCTCTTTTTTCTCCAAATAAAATTCTTTCCTGCTAAACACACTTATATATTATGAAATTTGAACACACTTTTAAGTTTAAGTATGAGATGTCATCCTAAAAGCAATTATTAACAAAAGAATTATGTAATTCTCATTCGACTAATATGTGGCAACTTAATCATTATTTGTTCATACACATAGAGTCTCTTTATGTTTGAAGGTATAGGTTATGAAAAAATTAATTATTGATCATGTTTAGTAATTAGTGGATAGTTGTTAGCTGTTAGTTGATTGTATTAGCTGATAGATAATAGCTGATTGTATTAGCTGATTTGACTAGTTAATTGTATTAGATGTTTGTATAAAGATGTTTGGTAAGTAGCTGATAGCTGATTGCTACATAATTGTGTGAAATTAAATGACCAACAAGGACATGTGCATGATCGTCTATTGTTCTACCTTTTATTATTTATTGATGTAATTTTCAACAACTTTAGGACATAAATGTAATTGATCCACTCATTCCCAAACCTCTAATGTCAAAAAGCTCACCCCCCTAACTTTTTCAAAAAGAGTTTTTTGGACTCAGTAAGCTAATTGAAACCTCTCTTTACAAACACTCAAATTAGAGGATTGACTAGTCAAATCCTCTAATATGAGTTCAAACCTCTAATTTTACACCAAACTTCTCTTTACCAAACAAGGCCATTAAGAAAATTTATTTATAAGTTTTATAACAAGAACTTCAACAGGACAATCATGAGTTACGAATAACCCCAAACTTGATACACGAATAACTCAAAACTTGATCATGAGTCCTCCGTACTATATCTCTCTCCATTTCGAAGTACGATATAGGGCATTAATGTTAGGAAAATTTGTCAGAAACCACCTTTTATAATCACTTTTTTGTGAGAAACCACCTTTTAAAAAAAATTGGTTAATTATCCACCTTTTTGGTTCTTTTTTTTGTTGGAAGCCACCACTTACCGAAATCCGGCGTTGACCTCGCTTTTCCGGCGTTGACCATCATTTTTTCGCCATTTTCTCGCCATTTCTTCCACCGGGATGCCGGCGGATGCGAGGGGGAGAGGGGCTTAGGGCTAGGAGGGTGGGGATGGTCGTGGGGGGGGTTTCCCGGCGGGTTGCGAGGGGGAACGGGGTTTGCCGGCGGATGCGAGGAGGGGGCGGGGTCACGGGGATGCGAGGAGGGAGCGGGGGTTGCTGGGAGATGCAAGGGGGGAGGAGGGAGAAGGATAAAGGGGCAAAAATGGCGAAAATATGATGGTCAACACCGGAAAATTAAAGTCAACGCCGGATTCCGGCAAGAGGTGGCTTCCAACAAAAAAAAGAACAAAAAAGGTGGCTAATTAACCAATTTTTTTTAAAAGGTGGTTTCTCATGAAAAAAGTGATTTTAAAAGGTGGTTTCTGACAAATTTCGCTTAATGTTATTTATGGTCAACCTTCAGCAAATAATTTCTTCAAAATTATATTAATTAAAATATAAAGAATATATTGGTAGATTTATTATAAAAACTTTTATTGTATATTTCTTTAATAATATTCAGTAGTTAAAGAAATCAGAGAAATTGTCAAGTTTGATAATTAAAGAGTTTAAGTATCTTATATTATGAAAATAATGATAACGAAGAGGATTACTATAATATAATGGATAAGGTACAGACGTAGAGTCAACTTGTATATTTCCTTTACAAAGATACTCGATCACTTTTGCGCCGCAAGAGTATCATTGGTGATTAATAGGTTAAGTGGTGATGAGGAAGAAAGTAAATTTGATTATTGTAATTGATGCATGTGCTTAGCTTTCCCCATGGAGCTAAAGCATTTTAATGCCTTGTCCCTCGTAACGCACGTACGTTCATGAAGGCTACTTAGTTTGTTAAGATGAATATAGAATAATATTGAGGATCACCAAGAGTTTCACAGCTTGAAGCAATGTATCTTTTGAAAGCATTAATTTCTACCCATATTCTTCCCATAAACTATACGATTTTCTACTTTAAAGATCGTCCCTTTCTCTATTGGATAAACACACACCCCCCCCTCCTTGAAGTTTTTTGGGAATTAATTGTAGGAACTAAAACTGGAAACTAAATTGATACACTTAACTGACCACCGTGGCGTGAGAAGATCACTGCCCTAAAGTTGAATTTGCCCCGTAACAACACACGGACTCACAACAATCAACCTCCAAGGATACACGGTCTCTGAGTTTCCGGTGTTGACAGAAAACCAGATTGAGAATGTTCTTGAGTATTGCCCAGGAAAACCGAGGAGAAATATAGAGAGAAGATGTAAATGTGTTTCTGTTTTTTTGTATGCCTTTGAGAATCTCCGAACACTGATATATATAGGGAGAGGAAAACCAACGAAATCAGAACGTGGTTGAGATCGTGGAAAAACGGTCACATCATGGGAAGGGAAATGGCAGAAAATAAGGAGAGAGTTTAGGGGAGAAAACGGCATTAAAAGAGAGATTAAGGGAAAAAACGGTAACTTAAGAACTGATAAAAACGGTCATAAAATGCCAACATATTTCTGACCCAAAACTATAGTTAAGTTAAGTTTATTCCCCAAAGCCCAAAGCCCAAAGCCCAAGGCCCAACTTGTTGATGTCAACTAGGAGTCCGTGCCGTCCAAATTGTTGCGTTTAATTTGGAACGGAGGAAGTATAATTAATCTTTCCTCCATTCACAAACCATGGAGATCCGGGATCATATACATGCATGCATCTGATGCGTGCTTATAATGATACAGCTAATATTATCTAGGTTATGGTACTATGGTAGTATAGGTCCAAGACGTACATATTGATGGTGGTATACATACTTTGATTCTTACAATGAGATGAACCTCAGTATAATACCTTAGTTGATTGCGATCATATCTTTGATTTTTGAAACCACTGTGATAGATCAGAGGTTTACGCAAACTAAACTGATATTTCAGGAATTGTTGATCTTATCTTATTTTTATTATTACTGCACAATACACACTACAAATCAAAGAAAAAAAATTGGGGAGGATGCAGTACTTTGGCCGGTGGAACATGGTGCTAATGAAATGGACATATCATTCTAACAATAAGTACGCAACTTCAAAAACATGCATGCATATAAGTGTATGTCCTTAGTTTCGACAAAGTCAACGCGTCCTTTGCCTTAATTTGATACTAGGACCCGCTTATAATGTATCTGACATTGCTCATTGGCTTCACATTGTTATATTATGGCTCAAAACTTGTTCTAGAAATTACATTTCATGTTTTGAAGCAAGAACGTTTGATTTCACTTGCAATGGATGAACTTGTCAACGATTCATGAATGAACTTGGATAAGATTGTCAACCTCATAACATTAGTGATGATTCTCATCAAGATGTAGCTCTAAGAAAAATTTCTTTGCATTGGACTTGGGTTGTCCTTTTCAGTTTGGTCAAACTAATATTTGATGGTTTTGTGACTTAGGATCGAGTTAAAATTTCATGGTATCTAAAACGTATCAGGTGAGAAATTAAACATATTGTCTTTAAATCAAAAGGAAGGCATAGGCATGCACTTTATACGCGTATATAAGATCCCTCATAGATCATGAATTTTCATATTTCTACTATATTCTAGTTAATTCAGTTGAATTCCACTATGTTGTATTGTTGAACAACAAATTAGAAATTAGCTCCTTCCCGGAGGAGATGCTAATTTCGGAGGTTATTGTATTGATCTCAAGTACATAAAATTGATCACCTTTTTAGTATGTTAAGTGATGCAAAAGTATGTCGCAACTTATTTTTAAGAACTCGTGTAAGAATCAACATTAGTGGTGACATTATTCAACTTTCTCTCTAAAAACCTCCCAAAAACAAAAACTAACCCTAACAAAACCCTTCTCCAAGCGCCGCTACAGAGCAGGCCAGCCGGCGGCCGGTTAGAGCGTGCGCCGCTCACCTGGTCGTCGGCTGCCTGCTCCCCCTCTCTGCCGTCGTCAGGTCTTGAGTTCATTTCCCCTCCCCTGCCGTACGTCCTTTGTCGGTTAGTTCCCCCACCACGTGTTCTTCCCCCTCCCCCGACTGTCCCCCGCCCCAGTCCCCTGTATCTCCGCCGATCCTTTCTTGTTTTTCCCCGTAGATTATTACAACCAGTGTTTGTCGTCTGTCCCAGGGCCTCCCCTCCTCCTTCCCCTAGTGTTTGTTGTCGGTTCAAGGCCTCCCCCTCCCCCATCCCCTAGTGTTTTTCGTCGGTTCAAGGGCCTCCCCTCCCCCTCCCCTAGTGTTTTTCGTCGGTCCAAACGCCTCTCCTCCCCCATCCCCTAGTGTTTTTCGTCGGTTCAAGGCCTCCCCTCCCCCTTCCCCTAGTGTTTTTCATTCCTTGTTTTTTAGTGTTGTGTCGTTTTCCCTTCCCCTCCCCCCCCCTGTTTTACTTTTGGGCTTCCCTCCCCCCCTCCCCGACTTAGTGTTGAGTCTCGGTGGTGTGCGTTTCCTCCCCTTAAGTTTAGTTATTGTATTCCGTTGGTTGTGTTAGTATGGTTTTGTTGTTTGTTAACTTAACCTGCTTGATACTTTTGTTAATTGCTGGAGGTAGTCTTTGTCTTCAATATGTTGGATCTGGTTTATGTGGTTGGTTAGGGTTTGCTTGGCAAGAGATTTCATGGATGGGATTTGTTTTATCCGATTTTGAAAATCGGATGGTTCTTCGAGATCTAACAATGGTTAGATTTCAATCTCGCTTGGTAATGATTTTATCAATCATTGCCTTGACAAAAAGATATCTGAAGGCGGCTCCCCAATTTGTCAGTTGGGTTTATAGCGCGTTAACTCATTTGAGCTTCTCATCAAAGGAGAAGCCTGAAATACCCTTCCAACAGGGTATTGAGTCACGAAGGAATGTGACTCTTCCAGGAAACCCGGTCGTAGAATCTTATGTGACAGTAGGTCACTGGGATTGGACCTGCTGCGAGTTCCTAATCTCGTTGTTACTTTGTTGCCCCGCTTGTGAAATCAGCCCTCTCCTCCCTCTCCTTTCGTCAAGGTTTTGGCGATCGTCATCCACCAGCAAAAGAGTTTTACTACAGTTTTCTATCAACTCAGACCTCCAGATCGAGCAGTTCTATCCTAGTTTAAGTTATTATCGCTCAGTTTAGTTTCTTTGTGTTAGTTTGGTTGTATTAGCGTTAGGTTGTACTTCAGTTTTTATTTAATGCATATTTTCCCGTTGTAAAAAAAAAAAACTTATTTTTAAGAGATCTAATTTCATGGGGTTATAATCTATAGCATCACTAGCTATGATGTATTATTGATAAAGCTTAGTTTTTCTTTAGAAATGAGTGGTTAAATTTGGTGTTGATTAGTATAGTCGTTGCGCGTAGAATCTTCATAGTTCATGTGCATTTCATACTTTGCTAGCATAGATTCTTTATAGCCAACCATTTTCTACGCAAATGTTAATTATTGTCCAACATAAGAAAATTGACTTCTCTGGCAAAATGACAGCTGATGGATGAGGAATTAGTATAAAACCTGTATCAAGTCAATTTACCAAAATACCTCCAAATGTTCACCAATTTAGAGGACAGTTTTTCAAATAATGTTTGTAGAAAAATATGGGACTCTACGCTATCATACAAGAATAGTTGCATAAAAGAACTGATCCCCCTATTTTACCCTTACCTTAAACCGATGCTAGTATTCAGACACTAGAACAAAGAATAAGTATTGAGGCACTAGAAGTCTGGAACAAAGATAATCGGAAAGTTGCGTAACAAGGTGAAGTTTTCTGGAACATAAAACTGCAATACAAAACGCTCCATAATAACCACATTGAGCAACGCATGAATTTCGAGTCATATCTCCTACAAAAAAGTGGTCTAACAGATTTCAGGCACCAGCTTGCCTTCCAAACAGCTGCATTGCGCTGCATTAGCTAAACGCCTAAACCTTTCGCCATACTAGAAAATACGATAAGGCATGAAAATCCTAATAGCTACTAATGGGGGAAAAAAGATGGAAATTGGAATGGAAGGCTAAAAAAAATTGCTCCTTGATCTGAATATCGGAGTCTGGATAAGACACGGTTCAAGTCATGCAAATACCTATACATCCTCCCAGATATGCTCTATGAATATTTACAAATGAGCAGAAGTTTGGAAAAAAAAATGAAATAATTGATCAGAAGTTACAAAAAATCCATCTATCAGAAAGTGAAGTGTCAGATTAGCCTGATGATTCTAAGAACGGATTTTTACCGGGCATCCCTGCCTTCTTGCTCCTTGGGACTAAATCCGGAAGCCAGCTCCAAGGAACTACATTAAGAAGACAGAAACAGAGTTGAAACACCTTTTAACTAACGTATGGAGCATATATAGTAAAAACACGAGTAGAATGACTAACTCACCTAGGAGGCAAAGAAATGGGATGATTCATCTCATACGTAGGAGCATTGTTGAAGAGTTGAATTGAAATTAAACCCTCATTTGCTGTAGCCGGTGCAGGAGACCCCTGAAACTTCTTAGCAAAGTTATTTCCGGAGAATACACCTGCAAGATCAAATCCTAGTGATGTTTAAGAACAATTCTCAGTTGCCTTAAGCGACTGAACTTTGTAGTCATAAGAAGAATTCTTCTGGATATAAGTTGCTAGTTAAATTTGAAATGGGGCGCTGATACTCGTATTTGAACACGAGTATGTGTCCAACTCTCCAACTCGGCTATTTTATGAAAATAATGAAGTGTCGAAGTGTCCATATATGTCTAAGTGTCGAGGATCCGACACAGTTACTTGAAATAAAAAGTAATAGTCCAAGTAACATAGGTTAAAAAGTTTTGAAGTCAAAGCGAACAGTCTAAAGTCCACCAAAGGTTAGGAAGAACCAAGACTTCACAAGAAAACAAATGGCAAGAAACAAATATTATAATTTCAAAAGCAATACACGACCTAATTGTTCACAAAAGGGAGGTTAGTGGCAGAAGCGATACATGATACATCAGCCATACAATGAATGGGAACTTTCAGATACAAAAAATGAGGAAGGGCATAGGAATAGAAGAAGCTGGAATTAGAGTTGATGAGTATATACAGGTTCATCTGTCACATAGACGTGCCTATGGCATCAAATATGAGAACTCATATAACCTGAAAATTGGAAAGAAATACACATGTAACACAATTGTGTTGTAGTAGTTCAAAATAGTTAAAATAATAAGCTAAAGGCAGAAGAAAATGTTTGCTATCATGGAGGCATAACGCAGAAACAGATTAATATATGCCAGACTACAATAATAAGTGCAAGTATGAAAATTTCCATTAAAAAAAAGCACTTTACACAACAGCAGTATGACCTATCTTTACCTAAACAAAGGATTTAATTGTGGAAACAAGTTCTCTAAACTGGAATAGATACAATATTACATCCTAAGTCATCCTCGAAACTAACATGGTATGAATGCAGGAGTTAGGTTACAATGACTGGCGGATAACAGATTCAACTTTACAGTGGATGCTGGTATGAACTCTGGAGTATTATAGAGGATAAAGCACAAATGGCTACTTCTCTATCTAACACTGTATTGACAATATCGTCCTTGCGTATCTAACCCAACTTGGGTTTAATATGGGTACTGATGTCAAAACTCAATATGCCGGATGTTAGATGGAGAACTATTATGCCATTTAGCTGGACTCATTTTTTAAGCTTCAACATAATTCTTGTCTAATAAACAAATCTCTATGTGACCAAACAGAAACTTCTGACAACAATACATATCAAAAACTTCCACAGGTAAACAAATAACAATGAGAGTACATACAGTTTCAGGAAAGGATGCAATATACAGACAGAAAGCATGAAAGTAAAACGACATGATTACTCAGCCCTAATAACACCAACTACCCATTAGCATGCAATATCCTTCATGATCCTCCCACGACTACATGGAAATTTTGAGAGACAAGCGTTTAGTGCCTCTTTGAGTAAAGTCTTTTTCTCACTCTCTAGTAATGCCTTGACATATCAAAATCCATCTTTGGTCCCAATCTCACATTAGATATATTCAGTAAAATAAAATTATATTTTTCATAAACATCAACATTCAGGTCTCTTTTAAATGTGCAGTGAAAACCAAAAGGCTTAGTAAGTTCAAACCAGCACAACTAAGAGACTTATTTTGCATTATTATAGAAGAACATGCTGCAGAGTCCAGAAATTCAACCACCATACCTTGAAATACTATTATAAGGAAGAAGAGAACAGTTATCACCATTGCAGTTACACTGCTGCTTGGAGACGGCCGCTTGGCATCTTTCATCTTCTTAAACGCTTTAATCCGTTCAATTCTTGCACGCTTCCTAGCAGCAAGCTCCGAAAGCTCCTTCACCAACTTTAGGTCCGATGCAGTCAATGATGGACCTTTAGGAGGTCGTGGTGGTTTGGAAGCATTTTTCGAGCTCGGCTTTTTTCGTTGCTCATTTAAATTCCTCTTCTCTAAAAGAGCTGCAAGATCTCTAACTTCTTCACCTCCCAAGCTTTTGTCAATGACCAACTCTACTCCATGACCACCAACATCATTCAATTTAGAGAAACTATCACTTGGGTCAATATCAATCACACCGCTTGTCAATCCATAACTTAAAGCCCCGTTGTGGGCCCTGCTCAACGTTTTTCTCCCTCGACTATTACCAGAAACAGCATCCCCACTTCCCTCTTCCTCTGAGGTAGTACCACCACATTCAATATCAATCAAAAACTCCCCTTCTCGAGAAGCCATATGGCACTAATATAACGTCGTATTAACACCTAAATCTTCCTCGTATATATCATAAATAAATCTGAAAGTACTCAAACTAAGGCTTATAGTTCCAATAAAGACTCGAATTGTCAAATGAAATTACAGCCAATTAATTATATAAAGTGGTAATCCTCTCACTTGATTCCCAAGCTTAATTGCCTTTTCAAGAAATGAAATGCACAATTTCTTTTCGACAAAAGCTACTTAAATCAATCAAGAAATTCGAGAAATCCACCTCAAACTTTGGCTGATGATTCGGAAAGACAACCCTGCACCTCTAACCACCCACAATCTGCAAAAATATCAACCATATCATAAAAAAAACACACAACATAACACCAAAAAGTAAGAACTTTCAGCAGAAAATGTCATTTATAAACAAGAAAAAGAACACAAACTTCCATTTAATTGTACTATATATTTCCTACTCTTATGCAAACAGTAATACAAACATACAACAGAAAAGCTAACCCAGAACAAAAATAACCCCCATATAAATAACAAAATGACACCCAGAAAAGAGCACACATAAATACATACAAAGAATTTATCTTTAAGAGCAAATAATGAAAATAAGCATCAAATTTAAAAATGGGTAAAGTATAAAATCATATGAAGAAAATAAATAACAACCCAGAAAAAAAAAAATTAAAAAAACTACCAACCTCAAAGAGAGCAGGGAATAAAAACCCTAGATCACAGGCGAAAGAAGCAGAAACAAAATCAAAGATCTTTTTGAACAAAGGGTGCCTATAATTAAGGAACAAATTATTGGACATGAAATTAGTTTCTCCAAAAATTTAGCTCCTACCCACTTTCAATTTCTCCTCATTTATGCGAAAATTCAAGCATAGAGCCAAAAATAAAATTCTTAATTGGGTTAAATCATGTTATGGATAAAATGTGACATAAGAGGACAAAATAAAATTTTGAAACTTTTGTACCTTTTAAATGAAATTAAGAAAGGATTGGATAATAACAAGACGACGATGAAAACAACAACCCACAAAAAAAAAAAGCTGTGGGCTTTTTTTTCGTGTTTGATGCTTCATTGGTTTTGAGGGGAACGTGTCAGGGTGCGCATAAATTCATTGATGGCCGAACGAATAATAAAATTAGCCAAGGTTGAATATTAGTTGACGTGTCAACTGTCAACGGCTAGCCATTAATAGATTTTAAAATGATATAAACATGTATATTACTCATAAATAATGTTAATAATATAACACACCATCTAACTTATAAAGTGACTTGGAAACCTGTTAATGCTGAAGCGGTTGCTTTTTATAATGGCGTTGTTATAATCAACGAGATAAATGTCTCTCGTCTCATTATTGAAGGTGATAATCTTGTGGTCATAAACAGACTTTGAGGATTATATCAATGTTCTTGGAGCATCTGGCTCATAATTGACTATATTCGCCAAATCATCTCCCTTTTTACTTCAATATATTTCATTCATGTATTTTGGAAAGTTAATCAAGTCGTTGAGTTGCTCACTCTATTGCAAATACGACGTTGAACATTAATGTTTATTCTAATAGAGATTTGTTTTTTTCTTAATATGTTAGTTAGATTAATTAGGATCTTCCCTTGAGAGAAAGTCTCCTATCTTTCCTTGGACGCAATATTACAAATAATTTTATATAATTATCATCTATTAATGTCCAATGATTTATAATTATTAGTTACAATACACGAATGAATGCAATAAAAAAACCATATATGGGTGAATAACTCCCTTTTACAATCTTTTAGAGTAATTATTATCAGTATGTCTATGTAGGTATAATCATTAACCTCATTAACACTAATTATCAACCCATATCATGCCATCAACTAGTAGCATGGTGCAATGCATATAAAATTTGGTATAGGTGTAAGACTACATAGTTTTTTTCGGATATAAAGATAACAATATAAATGATCGAGATCAAATCTTACCATTCAGGAGTACAATCAAATATTATTGCTAATTATGGTTAGTTGTATCCGAATATTTAGTTATACAAGATAGATATGTATATATTGAACTTGTATACTTGGTATGAACAAGAAAGATAAAAGAACTAATTTTACCCAAAATTTTTACATATCTTTCAATACAACCTTTACAAAATGACCTCTTAAGAATGTGATTAAATCGGCCTATGTGATCACTACAAATAAATCTCGACAGTCTTTTGAATAATATATAAAGTAATTAATCATCGTATTCTCTAATAAAAGAATCTTTTAAAGCTTTCCCTCCATATCAAAATACAATTTATTTTTTGACATCTTTAGTTTGTTGCATATTAATTTGCCGAGTAATATTCATATACGCACTATGTTCAATCATAGTATTATTTTTAAAACCCCAATATCTTTTTGATAATTCATTCTATATGCTTTTTAATTTTTCTACCAAAAGCAAATGTTAAATATATTTTGGAGATGGACTAATATAATGTTATTGTCTTGCGTACTTTTGTAGTAGTAGGATACAGTGTATTTGACGCATTTGTGCAAAAGAACAAATATACTTTTGTGGGACTATGGGTTATTATCGATGATTGAGCAGTGTGATAAATCCAAGAACAAGACAACCTTGGAAGAATATACGCTTAAACGTGGGCTACTGAGTTCTTGACTTTAGTTGCCGGCCCCGGCCATTTGACCGGCTAAATTAATCATAAATACTATGAAAGATTAATTGACTTCTCTCACAAAAAAAAAAACAAGAATGACTAATAGCAAATGTCAGTCGTGTACTTTGTTATATAAATATCTAAGTTTAATAAATTATTAGTGTCAAAATGGATCGATGATATTCACATTAATCCTTGCCATTAGGCCCATTATAAGGCGGTTCATACTTCATAGAATTGTGATTATATGTTTTTTCCCTACTTCTCTCGTGGATTATTTGAAGGGTCAAGAGCCATGTACACAACTACCACTGTGATATGTTTTTTTAAACAATGTTCTTTATGGTCTATTACATAGGTGGTAATAAATTAAATATAATATATATAGTAATATAAAAGTCCCATAACAATGTTCATAATTCAATTGCATATGAAGTAAGTAATAATAACAAAAATTCATAAGGAAACAAACACATTTTCGAGGATAATCAAAGAATATCATTACATTACCACAGAATTTTGATTATATTGGAATAGAATTTTCCTTGCAAAAAGATACAAGTTCGTTACTGATATTATCATATACAATCAGTTTAACACTTATCAACACATGACTATATGATTAACATTAGTCTTCAGATCGGGTGAAAACTCTACAAACGCAGTTCTATGGTGCAATAGTGACAGCGGAGGCCCATGAAATCTGAATTTTCACCTTAACTTCATCAGGAACGCTCGCTTAAGAGACCTTGATATCTCTGACTAGTGATGACTGAGACCTGGCACAAGTGTCTGCCACCACCTGCTTGGATGAAGTGTTCCTTGGGCAGCGTGTATAACCACGCATAGTTGGAGGAGGGGCTGTTGGAGCAGCGTCTTGAGGTGGTTCAATACTCCCCCTATCCACGGAAATGGAGGATGTTGGCATGGTTGTAGGAGATTCCGAGGAGGTGTACGGTGCAAAATCTAAGTCTGCATATATGGCATTATCTGATGCATGAAGTTCCTCTCTCTGCACATTAGCAAAAGGAAAAGAATCCTCCACAAACCGGACATCACGTGAGACAAAAATCTCCTTTGTTTCCAAATCCATGACCTTCCACCCTTTTGTACCAAATGGGTAACCCAAGAAAACACATTTACGACTTCGGGGACCAAACTTATCCTTCTTTCTAGGCTTGTTGTGAGCATAACAAAGGCATCCAACCACTCGAAGTAACTCCAAATTGGGAGAAGAATCAAATAAGATTTCATATGGACACTTCCCTTCAAGTAGTTTTGTTGGTGTTACGTTAATGACATGTCTTCTTGCCCGAACACAATCGCCCCAAAAACGAATAGGAAGAGAAGCTTGAAACATTAATGCCCTTGCAACCTCCAAAATATTACGGTGTTTGCGTTCAACCCGACCGTTTCTTTGAGGAGTCTTGACACATGATGTCCGAAATAAGATGCCATTTTCAAGATAAAGCGTAGAAGTGAACCCTTGGTGAATTCTGTACCATTGTCCGATCGAATTACTTTCACAGTTTTATCAAATTGTGTTTTCACCATGGCACAAAAATTTCTCAAACAGGAAGGAACTTCACTTTTCTCCTTAATTAAATAAATCCAAACACCACGAGAATGATCATCAACAATTGTCAAAAAATAGTGAGATCCAGAGGATGCAGACTTAGTATATGGTCCCCATAAATCACAATGAATTAAACCAAACAAACTAGCTGCTTTATTCTCACTTAAAGGAAACACCGTACGAGTTTGTTTTGCTCGAAAGCATACATCACAAGAATCTAAATGCTTCTTTATTTTGCTATTACTACTTTTACTGGAAACATAAGAAAGATGCTGACTTGAAGGATGTCCGAGTCGTTGATGCAAAAGAGATATGGTGTCTACAGTTGTAGAATGAGACAATATTTGCTGAGTCACCGGCAGAAATATATACACCCCATTCCGAAGTTCACCTAGGCCAATCGTCCTCCTCGACGTGCGGTCCTGTACAATACACAAACGATCAGTAAATGTCACAAAACAATGTGAGTCAAGGATAAGCTGGCCAACAGCAATTAAATTGCACTTTAAATTAGGAACATAAAGAACATTCCGAAGCACCAATCCGGAACTTAAATGAACACTTCCTTTTGAGACCGCTGTAGTTTGCACACCATCCGGCAACCGACGGGACAAGGTGGCACAATCAACAATCATATAAATTGTCCAAGTTTCTGTCATATGGTGCGATGCGCCACTGTCAAGGAGCCATAAACTATCTTTATTAATTTCCTTACCAAACATTTTATCAGAGGCCGAAGAAGACTCAAGGAGTGTTATAATACGCTGCATTTGCTCGGTGGTGAAGCCCGTAGGTGCGAGTCGGCTGTTGGCCGGGGCGCGAGGTCTTTGGAAGGTGCTCGCATCATTGGATGGTTGTTGGTGTGGAACACGGGCAGCATTGGGCGATGCTTGGGCTCTTTGTACTCGGCCTCCAGTGGTTCCCCCTCGACGACGGCCTCCACGACCACCACGACCAGCCTTAGGAGGAAAGCCAACTCGTTGATAACACCGGTCATAATCATGTCCAAAGCGCCCCTGAGAAAGAACATCTTTGGAGTGGCCGAGTTGGTAGCGGTAGTCACTGTGTGGATGAATGATTTGTGGCGGGGGCCGCATTAGTAGCTTGTACAAAGCAAAACCGACAACTTCGTTTTATCATCTCGATTGCGAATAATGCTACGATGACGTTCTTCCCGGGTTGCTAGAGAAAATGCCTTATTAAGTGTTGGAAAAGGATCCATACTCAAGATCTCGAGTCCGAATTGTACCATCTTGCTCATCATCAAGGCCCAAAACAAAGTCATGTGTTTTGTCTCGTTCAACACGAGCACGCAATTTTGGAGCCGCAAAGCACATGAACAACCACAAGTTAAATCTTGGGACCCATACAATTCATCCCACAACGCCTTGAATTTATTATAATATGAAACAACACTCATAGTGGTTTGGCGAAGCGGTGATATTCGGCCTTGAGTTGATTTAAACGAGGCCCATTATTAATGGAGTAACGTTCTTTTAAATCCAACCACATTTCCTTAGCAATCTTATGGCCAGTGAACACTAGGTTGTATAGACTCGTCAACGAGAATTAAACATCCAGGGAACATATTGTAGAATTATTCGATTTCCAGGCACTAAATTCAGCACTAGCCTCATCACTAGGCTTCTCAAAATCACCGTTAACAAAACCAAATTTATTACGTCCTTCCAAAGCATTAATAATAGCCTTTTCCCAAACATCAAAGTTCTCACCCTTTAACATATACTTAGTGAGTGAATTGCTAGGCCCTTCAGAAGGATGTAAATAATAAATGGAAGATGCATCATGAATAAGTTGCACCTTCTTACCGTTTTTCCCGTTACTTTCACCCATAATATCAACAGATCACAAAGCAGACTACAGAAAAACACTGACCTTTATGACTGAGAACAGAACAAACCACCAAGATGCAACCTTTGAGGTGCACGAACAACCACCAGTTGCTGCTGCCTTCCAGAATAAACCACCAGAATTAATGCCTACTGCAGGGCTGCTAGATGGAGAGGCACGCTGAACAAACTTGGGAATGGGTGAGGGAAAAGAAAATAAAAAATTTAACAGGGTCGAATTACCATTGGCTGAGATACCAGTTGAGTCTCCCATGCCACAAAATCATCAATTAGCTTTGTCCACAAGTAAACTTCTTGAAGATCCTGCTCGATACAGACGTTTGGTGGGGCGTCTAATTTACCTCACTATTACTCGTCCGGATTTGTCTTATGCAGTCCATATTCTGTCTCACTTCATGCATTCACCAAGACAAGATCACTATGATGCTGCCATCCGAGTATTACGGTACATTAAAGGACATCCGGGTCAAGGATTATTGCTTCGGGCAGATTGTGATCTTCAGTTATATGCATATTGTGACTCCGATTGGGCTAGTTGTCCAATTTCGAGGCGCTCGATTAGTGGTTATTTTGTGATGCTGGGTAATTCACCTATTTCATGGAAGTCAAAGAAGCAAAATACGGTCTCTCGTTCATCAGCCGAGGCCGAGTACCGTGCTATGGCTCATGCTTGTGCGGAGGTGAAATGGCTTAAAGTGCTTCTTACTTCTCTTGGTGTGCGACATAGGAAACCTGTGCGTCTATTTTGTGACAATCAAGCAGCCATTTACATTGCAGCAAACCCGGTTTTTCATGAACGGTCCAAGCATATAGACATTGACTGCCACTTTGTACGCGAGTTGCGATGCGGGGGTCATTTCAACAGCTCATGTACGAACAAAGTTTCAGTTGGCAGATTTGTTTACTAAGGCCCTTGGCGTTCCGGCCTTCACTTTTTTACTCTCCAAGTTGGGCGTTCGTGACCTTTACGCTCCCACTTGAGGGGGAGTATTGTAAATCTGTTATTTATGGTAGTTTACTTTGGTTTAGGAAACTAGTTATTTGTTTCCCAGTAGAGTTATTCTGTAGCCAAAAGTTTATGGCAAGTAGGTTTTGCTTAAGCTCCAAGTCTGTGAGCTATATAGGTTGTAAAACGTTTCCGCTAATTGGACAGGTCAATTGACAGAGTTCCTAAAAGTTTATCAAAAAGAGTTTTGTGGAATGTGTTTTATGTCTTTTACATTGGCTAGGCACCAAGACTTAAATACAAACTACAGCAAGTGACAGCACACTTTACATCTAGGAAAAAGCTAAACTAAGAAGCTAATGAAGCTAAAAGGAAAGTATAGCTAATTTACACCTAGCATAATCACACGCCTAGGATATTAACATAACTAAATTATTTACACAATATTTTCCTCTAATACTCCCCCTCAAGTTGGAGCATGAAGATCGGTAATGCCCAACTTGTGAAGAAGAAGATGAAATTGGGATTTGCCGAGGGCCTTTGTAAAAATATCGGCTAATTGAGCTCCTGTACGAATATAAGAGGTAGCAATTGTACCATCTTGGATTGCATCTCGAACAAAATGACAGTCCATCTCAATGTGTTTGGTACGCTCATGGAATACTGGATTGGCTGCAATATGAATGGCAGCTTGACTATCACAGAATAAGCGCATGGGACGCACATGAAAAATCCCAAAACAAGCCAAAAGGGACTTTAACCATTTTAATTCACAAGTAGCACTCGCCATAGACCGATATTCGGCCTCTGCTGAAGATCGAGAAACAGTTGGTTGTTTTTTCGTTTTCCAAGAAACGGGAGATGAGCCTAAGAACACAAAATAGCCCGTCAACGATCTTCTAGTTAAGGGGCAACTGGCCCAATCACTGTCACAATAACCATAGAGCTGAAAATCACTATCACCGCGCAACAGAATACCTTGTCCAGGACAACCTTTCAAATACCTCAAAACTCTTAAAGCTGCATCCCAATGCTCAATTCGTGGGGCACCCAAAAACTGAGCTAGAGTATGAACAGAATAACATAACTCAGGTCGAGTAAGAGTCAAATAGATTAGGCGACCAACTAACCGCCTATACTTTTCTGGATCATCAAATGCAACGCCATTTGTAGTAGCAAGTTTGTGATTCTCCTCCATTGGCGTCGAAATGGGTCGGGCTCCTAATAACCCCGCCTCACTAATAATATCCAATGCATATTTTCTTTGAGACAAGAACAACCCCTCCTTACCACGAGCCACTTCTATACCCAAAAAGTATTTGAGTGTACCCAAATCCTTCATATGAAATTTCGCACTAAGCTGAATTTTGAATTTATTTATGGCCGAAGGAGATGAACCTGTGATAATGATGTCGTCAACATAAACAAGTACATGTAATTTGACTCCACTCTTGGAATAATTAAACAAGGAATAATCAGCATAAGATTGAGTAAATCCAATATCCCTCAAAGCATTCGAGAGCTTAGCAAACCAATTTCGTGGAGCTTGGCGTAAACCATATAATGACTTCCTAAGACGGCACACTTTACCTGGAGCAGGGCAAGTAAAGCCAGGAGGTAATGTCATATATACCTCCTCATCAAGATCGCCATGTAGAAAGGCGTTGTGCACGTCCATTTGATGTAGTTCCCACTCTCGAGCTACTGATATTGCCAAAAAAGTACGAACCGTGACCATTTTAGCAACTGGAGCAAAGGTCTCATTAAAGTCAATGCCTTCGACCTGCCGATTTCCATAGACAACCAAACGCCCCTTCAAGCGTTCAATAGTACCATCTGAACGATATTTTACTTTGTAAACCCACTTGCAACCTATGGCCTTCTTTCCCGGAGGTAAGTCTTCTATAGTCCAAGTTCCATTCCGTTCAAGAGCATTTATTTCCTCTTGCTTAGCTTTGCGCCAACCCGGGTCCTTAACGGCCTCCTTGAAAGATTTTGGTTACATTCTGTAGTAATTTTTGCCAAAAAATTGTTGTGTCTCACGTAAAACTTGTCACGGTTTACATAACAAGCAATGGGAAAAGGAGTACCCGAGGACGTCGTCGTTGAAGCGGGCATAGGTGAAGAGACGGGGTCTAAAATACGCACAGTATTGGTGATGTAGTCTCGAAGCTTGGATGATGGTTTCTTGATTACGTGACCCCTGCCGGTGAGATTGCGTAGCTACATTTTCACTAGCCAAGTCATGCCTAGCACTCGACTATCTTAGTTGAAGGCAAATCTGTTATATCATGTCCTTCCATATTGATGTCTGTCTTTGTACAACACCTTCATCACCAAATAAAGGAGCTTGTGGAGCATGTGGAGTCTCCACAACTCCTTCATTAAGATGTTGGGTCTGCTTGTCCATTATGACCAACATCTCCACCATCCTTAAATTCTATATTAGACATTATACTCCCCCTTGCTAAAGGTACTGACGCACTAGTAAAATCATCATCCTCAAAATATGAAGGACCACCATGCACATCATCCTGTACACACGCATACTGAGTACTAGTAAATGGAAAATTATTTTCATAAAAAATAACATCTCTAGACACAAAGTACTCCTCCTTCTCCAAATCATAAACACGCCACCCTTTCTTACCAAAAGGATACCCAATAAAAATGCAACGACGAGAACGACTAGCAAATTTATCATTAGTTCGGAGTTTTATTTTGGCGAAACAAAGACTACCAAAAACACGGAGGGTATCATATCGAGGGGCCGAACCAAAGAGTATTTCATAAGGTGATTTTCCATCTAATAATTTGGTAGGAGTACGGTTTATGAGATGAGCGCGCAGTCAATACACTCTCCCCCCCAAAAGAAATGGGTAAATGATCTTGAAAAAGCAAAGCACGTGCCACATTGAGAATATGTCGGTGTTTTCGTTCAACCCGGGCATTTTGTTGAGGTGTGTCGACACAAGAGGTCTGATGAAGTATACCATGGTCAGCATAAAAACGTTTTAAGCACAAAAATTCTAGGCCATTGTCACTCCTAAGAATTTTAACATGCTTATTAAATTGTGTTTTCACCATAGCACAATAATCTTTAATAAGTTGAGGAACCTCAGATTTAGCAGACATCAAATAGACCCATACAGCTCTAGAACAATCGTCAACAATGGTAAGAAAATAGTGAGCACCATTACTTGCAGCAATAGTATAAGCACCCCATATATCACAGTGAATTAAATCAAAAATATCTTTTGCTTTATTTTCACTTAAGGGAAAAACATTTCTAGTCTGTTTTGCTCTAGGACAAACACCACAAGGTTCATGAACATCACTAATGTCCTTATTTCCACTACAACTACGAAATTCTGGCAAAAATAATTCTACTTGTCGAGAAGGGTGTCCCAGCCTTCGATGCCACAGTTCTCGTTTCTCCTTTATAGTGGCTGCATGAACCCGAAATTGACGCCAAGGCTGAAACCAATAGACCCCATCCCGTTGTTCACCCGCTCCAATCAGAGTCCTCAAAGTGTGGTCCTGAATTACGCATAGCTTATTAGTAAAAGTGACAGATAAAGGCAAATTTTCAAGAAGGTGAGACACTGACAGCAAGTTACATGTGAGTTCAGGAACAAATAAAACATTGTGTAATACTAAGTTATCATTTAAGATAACCGACCCTTCTTTACTTGCAGCAGTAGTTTTTCCATTAGGCAAGCCGACGACAGTGGGAGTAACATCAAATAATTTGGTAAATAATTTAGCATTACCAGTCATATGATTCGAGCATCCGGTGTCAATAATCCAACAATCCGGGGAAGTAAACTTACCATTTAACTTTTCATTTGAGGAAGACTGCCCTTTAGAAGAGTTAAACATGTTTACCAGCGCTGCCCATTGATCATCAGAAAGATTCGGAATTCCAGTGCGGTCTGTTTCTTTAATAGCAGGCTGAGAACAACCTGTTTCGGCAGATTTTGAGGTGGCTGCTGCATTGGCAACCACGCGGCTACCGCGACCACCCCCCCTGCCACCTCCACGGCCAGTACGACCGCCTCTCCCTTGTGCTGCTGCGTCACGGTTTTCAGAATACCACCACTCCGGAACCCGATCAGTTGAAAACAACTATCTTTGTCGTGCCCAGACTTAGCACAATGAGAACAAATTCCGTTATGACGGGTTCGATCAGTGTCACGCCTTCCTCTTGAACCCCCTTGTGCAGCAAAGCCTACAACATCAGTTTTTGGTTCGTGGGCACGAACAACACTTTGGTGACGTTCTACAGATATGGTTTTAGCAAAAACCGTGTTGAGACTTGGCAAAGGGTCCATCATCAAAATGTTTGACACCGCATTTTTATAAAGACTAGAATCTAGGCCAATCAAAAAATCATGTACCTTCTCATCCTCCTTCTCCTTGAGGATTTCACTAGCACAGGCACACGTACATGCCGAGACCTTGGAGTATCCCCCAAGTTCATCCCATATCTTCCGCAAGTTGTTGTAATAGGTAACCACAGGTTGGCCTCGCTGCTTGCAATCACTCAAGAGTGATTTGAGTTCATTAATTCTGGGTCCGTTTCCAATCGAGAAACGGTGTCGTAAATCGTCCCACATATCCTTCACATCATCTGGTTGGGGAACAGACGAACGTAGGATAGGATCTAGAGTATTATGGATCCATCCCACGAGTGTTGAATTCACTGTTACCCAAAGAGACTCCTCTGGAGTCCCCGTTGTCGGTTTGGGTATGGTTCCATCGAGGAAGACAAGTTTGTTCTTAGCACGAAAATTATTACGCATCGAGCGCACCCATTCGTTGTAATTATCTCCACGTAACACAATAGGGCAGATTGTGATCTGTGGTCCGTCGGCGGGATGAATGTAGTATGGAGAGGTGATGTCGAGTGGTTTTGTTTGTTTGGTGGCATCGGTATTGATTTTGTCGTCACCCATGGTAATATGGAGGAAACGGATGTGTGTGGGAAAAAAAAAATTGGTCGATGTGTTTTAGGTCTCCTGTTCTTGAATGGCTCTTGATACCAAAAAGAGTTTTGTGGAATGTGTTTTATGTCTTTTACATTGGCTAGGCACCAAGACTTAAATACAAACTACAGCAAGTGACAGCACACTTTACATCTAGGAAAAAGCTAAACTAAGAAGCTAATGAAGCTAAAAGGAAAGTATAGCTAATTTACACCTAGCATAATCACACGCCTAGGATATTAACATAACTAAATTATTTACACAATATTTTCCTCTAATACACCTTAACTTCATCAGGAACGCTCGCTTAAGAGACCTTGATATCTCAATTGTTCATAAGGGGCGTAATGCAAATTTCGTGGCTGACTCTTTGGCTAAGCAGGGGCTGCATCGACAATCAGAATTTATTGCATGGATGTGAATCTTTCCCAAGCATCTCTGTTCAGTTCGCTACTCCCTTGGGTTTTAGAGCTTTGATAGGATTCTTTTAGTCCACTGTATGCAATTAATTTGTATAGCCTGATTGGATTTATGTGCTTTTGATAAGCACTATTGGCTTGTATTCAAAACATGGAATGTAATATGTTTATGCAGATGGAAATGTACATCCTCAACGCCGGGTGTGCTTGACACTATAAAAGTTATCGTCTTTATGAAGGGATACCTTGCTTGAGTAGAGGTTATTTTCTATCTTGCTTGATTAATGAGAATATAAGCTTAATTATAAAAAAAAAAACATTAGTCTTCAGATCTTCTCGGTGTAGCGCTTGTCTTAATTTCACACCTTAACAACCCCTCAGTCTCAAGTTGTGCTGCAATATCGTCATACTATTTGGAGTCAAAGTTAGAAAAACTTTGATCGTAATCATCACTAATATATATATTAGAAGAAAAAAAACATTTATTACATGAGTTCTTGTTGTTGGATATACTCAATGTTGTAGTTCAATCATATCACCTTCATATTTTATATTTATTCAAATGGTCCATTATATTAACCCCCAAATTATGATTTTTATTACTTAATTACTTTGAACTTCAATATCTTAAGATTTAGATATATATAAAATCATCTTTAACTTGTTTTTGTTCATAAGTACTTTCATACAATAATCTATGAAAATTGATATCGCAAATGGTGTGTTCTTTTTCACCTTGAAATAAAAGTTTCAAGTCCAATTAGAGTTGATTAATTCAAATCAGGTTTAATAAAGTTTAGTTCAAATAAGGCTAGGTGAAGAAAACCCACCCTGAGAGCAAGTGCATTGCTTGGGAACCATCCCATTTACCCCTTTGTTCTTTTGGGCACAATTTCAATTTAGTTCAATTCAACTACTTTTCTCTCACAGTTTCACTTCAGTTCAGTCTAGATCAGTTAAGCCCAAAAGAGCAACGCAACAATTATTAGGCAAGCCCATCAATGTGCTTGATTACTTGCTTTAGTCCTCCTATTCCTCAAAGATCCTCCATATTACTTTCATTAGATGCCCCAAACATTACCATATGTTTTCTTGTGAGGTAAAATGTTTTAGTTTGGGTTTAATCATAAAATTATTTTGTTATGAATTTTGAAAAAATTGAGTTTTGAGTCACAAATTTTAGTGTAGGCCTACAATTCATGTTCAAGCTATCTTGGACAAATTTTTAGGACCTCATAACAATGATCATGGGTGTAGTTAGGCTGACACAAATACCAACATGGCCCAATGCAATTTTGGCTCGACCGATACGAGCCTTACCTCAAGCTTACCACGACACGAGATGCATGCTGGTGGATTACATGTCATGTACTAGCATTGTTTTCAAAATCCAGTAGTAGCCCTACGAATATGACGAGTCGTGTTGCATGTTGACCAGCTCCTTTTCAACGATTTTTTTTTAAAAAGAGCATAAAAAACTCGTAAGTGGGTCCCACATGCACATCACGAATTCACGATCTCATTCACAAGACAACAAGTAAGCTAAACGGTACATAGACCCCTCTTTACGAAATTAACACGAGCATAACACGACTCTACTCTTTCTCAGGCTAGGCTAGACTTAAGTCAAAGTAGCACGAGATTAACTGACCCGACCCGTACCCAACTCCAGAACCCCCCTCACAAACTTCTACAAAAAACAAAGAAAAGGAGAAGCCAAAAAGAAGGGTTTAAGAATTAAGGGGAGGTTTTAAGTGTTTAACCTACTTTTTCTTTTCTTTTCCCGAATTCTCGTTACTAGACCTCCTCCTCCTTCTTCCTACCGCCACCATTCTTTTCCCATCGCCGCCATGACTCTGCTCGACCTAATCCTTGAAGCTTCAACCAACCCACAAATAAACAATGATCCCCTCAAATACCCATTTACTCTCAGCTCACAACCCATCTTCTCAAATCTCAAACCCATCTCTGAAAACCCTTTCTCTTCTATCCAACCTCTCAATGGCTTCCAAATCTCAGAATCTGATGCAAAACTCATTGATTTCAGCTCCAACTTCTTCAACAAACTCAAGCGTAAGCTCAAATCTCCTGACTCTCTCTCCTCCTCATCTTTCATTGAAATGCTCAACTCTTTTCTTGAAAAAATTGGGGAGATTAAATTTGGGGGTTTAGATGGTTTGATGATATCTAAAGGTGAACTTGATGTTGAAGCTCATACTTGTAAATTACTTCAAAAGTTGGGGTCTTTTGTTGGGAATGATGTGTTGGGGTTGGTGATTGAGGGTTGTTTTTTATTGGGTGATTGGAAAATTTTGGAAACCCTAATTGTTAACAATCTTGTGGTTGATCATATGCTTCGTTCTGATTTGTTGTACAATTTGGTTTGTAAGGGTAGGCCTGATTTGTTATGTTTGTGTTTGAGGCATTTTACTGATGTAGAATCATCTGATTTGGGTAGAATTTTCAAGTGTTTTTTGTCACCCTCAAAAGATGGTTGCTTGAATATGGTTGTTGTTAGGAATGAGTGGGAGAGTGAAGCGACCGCCGCAATTGAGAAATTGAGTGATAGGATGTTAAGTGGGAAGAAATCAGAGTTAGCAAAGGAGGCAGCATTGTTGCTTATGATTGCCTATGATGGGTTTTCATCTGCGGAGTTGTGTTTACACTTTTTGTTGTCGTGTTCGGATGTTGATGAAGTAGTGTTTTCGAGTGCGTTGAGTAAGCTCAATGCCGAGGAAATGTTGGATTTTATTAGGTATTTGAGGAAGTGGTTGAGCAAGTATGAGAGGTTTCCTCAGGTTGGTCCATGTCCTAAGGCCGCGACTACATTGGGATTGATCATGTGTCAATGGGTGCCGAGGCTGGAAGATGTTGTGAAGTCTCTTGGTTTTGTTGTGGATGAGCATTTTTTCTTCTTTGGTTTTGCATTCAGAGTTTAATGAGGAGTTCAAAGCGATTGAATCAATAGTGAATTCTTTGGTTTCTGAAGGCAGATTGTGTTACTCTGTGGCAAATTTGATTGGGGTTTTGAAACCAGAAGTTAGAGGTGCGTAGCATGGATGACTGACTTCCTTGTTCTTCTTTTTTGTAGTTTATTCTCAATAGAATGTCTATTTTATGTTATAAATCAATGCAATGTTTGAGAATTTTGTCAGATGCTGAGTAAGATTTTCCTATTACTATATGTGATGACTCCTTGACAATTTTTGCTGTTGGAATTTTGTGCTATTTTTAGTTTGCTTGTGAATTTGTGATGTTTGATAGTGTGACACTCTGTTATTCATCGTTCTGTTAGAGTTTCATACTCAGTTTGCTATCATATCCATGTATGAATGTATGATCATGGTTACATTTGAGAAGATGGTGAAAAACAGCGCAATAGAAGTTAACAACGACATAGATACGACTCAATATGAGTGTTGACAACTTTGTTTGTTTGTGTATTTGTTTTGTACCCTTGAAGCACATGTATAAGCTGAATAGTCTGAGCCAATTTAGCTGGATGGATAATGATCTTGTACCCAATTGTGTTGAAAGTGAGCTGGAAATAATAGCAACATTTTACATATACCGATATTAAACTAACAATTATGGATTCGATAAGCTACTTGCCATCCTTTGATTAGTCTACAACCAGACAAAAAAGAAGCATATTTATTATGTTTTGACAAATCTAAGGAGGTTGAAAGCTTGCAGAAATCTGTCAAAGGTATCATATAACTTTGTAAATCACTGAAAGTTTATTGATGAATTCAACATATTGCATGTACTATTCAAAGTATATTGATAAGATTTGAAATTCAGTTGCACTCTTACAATCCATGTTACTCAGACTTTTCATCCTACTCTTCTTCCTCCGACATGAGTATGAACACTTCGACACTTCATATTGTACCAATTCATGTATCTTTTTGATGAAATAGCAGAGTCTGACACTTCAACTTGTCCAAATATCATAGCTTATAATTACTAGTAATGAAAATGCTACAAAGCTCTTGCCGGTGTTCTGAAATCTTTGGAGTACCCACAATAAAATTAGTTGCCTATTTACAGAACTCATACTGGACTGATCAGAAGTCTTGGCAGTAACCAGCGTATAATTTGTTGCCTATACAGAAGCAAAGGCCAACTCTCCAAGCAGTGTTATCAATTTGCCTTTGAGATAATGTAGCAAACCCCAGTCCCTAAGAGCCGCAGAGTTACAATTACTTTATATCTTTTCCCTTTCAAACACACTAGTGACGAAAACAGTCAAATCCCAGTGTGTATATTATATGTTCCCAACATCTCATCCTGTCTCACAGTTGCAGGCTTGCAGCCAAGTCTCACAAATCGACTGCGTTCCTGCACTTGATTTTGTAACTTGACTGCAGTGCCTCAAGCCAATACTTGATCCTACACCCACAAATGTGAACTCTTGAATTTAGAGGAAATTGAGACAGAACGAAATGCGGAAGCGTAGCTTGTTTCATGAAGCTGGATGATCAGGCAATAGTTGGCACAGAATAACATCAGTGCAGCCACCTTTTCAGTGACAGGAAATTGACTTTCAGAAGAAGATCCTACTATATGCTTTACACCATCGCGTCTGGCACCGCCATATCAAATCTACGAGGCTTTGATCAAACTCAGCTACAGTGGTGATTACTCTACTCGTCCTATATGAACCTGGTATACACCTGACATCTTTTAGAGAGGTTTAGAGGAGAATTTATACTTGTAATATTGGAGGCTTTGATCTGCTCAAAGTTCTGATAATGGACAAACATATCGAAGGTGCTGGGGTTGAGTATTGAAAGGTGCAGGAACGAGTTTGTAACGGTCATTAATTTTGAATCTTGGAGATTGACAAGTTGAAAGTCTTCTTGTTTTACTATTAGCTGGTTCCTGGCAATGCATAAGAAATTTTATATTAAGCATATCTTCTTCTTCCACGACCATTTAAAGGCATGAACACTGGTGGCCCTGTTCTTTTCAACATACTTTTGCTTATCTGTACTTATATGAACTTACTAAACTTATATGAACTTATTAAACTTTATCTAAAACTTACTGAGACTTTATTTTGTGAGTGTGAAACCTTATATTTCTTTGAACTTATCTGAATTTATCAGTCCTTGTTAGACTTTATGATGAACTTATTTTTTCTTGTAAGGATTGGAAATAAGTTGAACAAAACATGACCTTCGTAGGATTGTGCATCGCGCCACTTTCTGTGAACCAGTTGAATATTATTACTAATAGTTAATACGAGGAGAAATTATAGATATTTAATATTTAAATATCTAAATCTAAATTTAAAACATGAGTGTGTAGTACCTTTTGTAATTTCACTAGAGGTGGTGCACTGATTTCTCTATTTTACATTTAGCCTTTCTCTAATATGAGTAGCTTTACTAATCTAGATTCTAATGTACCGTTGCGAATTCATTACACCAGCAATTTCCAAGCCTTTAAGTAGGAGTACTACAGATTATAATAGCTACTGTCAATTTCCAATTAGACTGTTCGACTTTGCCTGAGGAAACTTGTTCCTTCCCTTTCTAACTTGATAATACCAACAGTTTCAAGTATGAATAATTCCACATTCTAAGAAACGTTTAAAACCAAGTTCATTTACAATAAATTACAGTACAATGCATCTTCACATAAAAACTTGTTTTGCACCTTTTCACTTCTTCTACCAGCAGTTCACCACTTATATATATTAACCATATATTCACATCACCTTTGAACATAGTGTCCTATCCTTCCTATTCAAAAATTCCCTCTAACAAAAACATGTCAATGACCTATGAAGTAAGGACAAAAGGTGGAGTACTGGTGACAACTACGGTTATTAACACCGTAGCTCAGCTTGATCAATGTCTTACGGACTTTATCTCTGTAATTCACCAAAACGCGCACGTCTCTGAATGTGTTGTAGGATTGGACATAGAAAAAGACTTTAGATCGCACCAAAGCTTTGTTGGTTGTAAAATTAACAACATCGTTGCTGAAAAAGTTGCCATACTGAAGCTGTGTTACGGCAACAGTTGCCTGATCATCCAACTACTATATCTAGGAGAGGCACCTTGTTCTTTGTCTAACTTCCTGCAACTCAATTGGATATCCTTCGTTGGTGTTGGGATCAAGCACTGCGTCGAGGCGTTGGACAGGGATTATGGTATCAAGTGTAGGAACGCCATCGATTTAGATCAGTTGATAGTAAGTACTGGTATAACAGAGGAAAGTTATAGAGGGTATGGCTTGCTGGATATACTGAAAATGTTCCAGTGCGGAACTTTAGAACTGACGACGACGTTTCTTAGTCATTGTAAAGCTGCAGCTCTGAGCAACTGGGGTGTTACTACATTATCTGGACAACAGATAGAAGCTGCCACTTTTGAAGCTTTTCTTTGCTTTAAATTAGGCAAGCATGTACTAAAATCAAGAAGCCGCCCTGGTTATTATTTAGAATGATTATGGATGATGCCTATCTACTGTCTATTGGTTAGTATTGCTGATAACTTTTGTTTATGAGAAACTAAATCTATTGAGCAACAGGTGAATCACAATGTATCATATTTTGATATTATATAGAGCTTTTAGTATTTGCTGTTGGTATAATCATGAGTAGATATTGTCATAGAAAGCAGTGTCGCATGATTAATAAAAAATTGTCCAAGTTGCAAAAATTATACTGTTCAGATGTTGAGAATTGATTCCAAATCAATCAATAATCTTCACTTAAATACCATCCATGATACTGTTAGAGAAATTATTTGCACAAGACATAAATGGGCTTTACTTATTTGGTTCTGGACTTCTGGTGTTCTATTGGCTATATAATTCTCTTGTATCACAACATGTATTTATAGGTGCCTATGTCGGTAACTTTTTTATCAACCGACTCATAAGAGTCCTTAATCTAGGTATTTCATCGACAAGAAATTAGAGTTTAAAGTTTGTTTTCACAAAATGTCGACTTTTAAAAGATTATTTCGACAAATTTTCCTATTTCATATGCATCTAACCACATAATTCTAGACATCTATATGTCGGCTAAGACATAGTGTTCTCCCTTGATCTTTTCTGTAATATTGTAGGTTGTTCTAGGTAGTCTTAGTTAGAGTACATGATAGATTTTTCTAGATTAGTTTTTAACATATACTCTCCCCTGTTAATGTCGAGTTTGACCATTAATTACTCTCTATAAAGCCTTTGTACACATTTTTAGCATCTTAGATGCACTTTTAACTTCTCAATTCGTCATTAATCTGACTTCTATGGTATTTAAAATTAATGGTTAAAACAATTTAGTAGCATGCCAAAAAGGTCAGAAATGTACATTTTTGCAAAGATTATATAGCATTTGGCACAAATTTGAAGAGGTGTCTACCACAATAGTCAACACGATAGATCAGCTTGACTAAAGCCTAAAAAATGTAATAGCAACCCAAGTGGATTTTCTAATTATATAATTGATGGGATACAAAACTTCCTTGATGCATTGAACAGAGGTTGTAGGATCAAGGGTAGGAACGCTTTTGATTTAGGTCAACTGACTGCTAGTGTTAATTAAGAAGTCTGAAACCTCTTATTATTATTAGTCTATTACTAACGTCATTACTTTTATGTGTTGTGATGTGGGGATGAGTGGATGACTTTTCATCTAAGTTTTGCACAATGTTTTCATTAAGTATCAATAAACATGAGTTGCTATAATGTATTTGTGTTATCATTTGGATTTGACGTAGACTCTTGTATGTAAGTATCAATAAGGGCCCATAAATAGGGAAGATATATAAGTCTGTCCGAATATGATAAAAAACAAGGATAACATCAGGAATTTTCCCAGAAGATTGCTGCGTAGTATAATATACTTTCCTTAACATAAATGATACTTAGATATAATACACTTCATAAACATCATTGACAGGCATAAAAAGCATATAAAAACTTAATTTTCGCATATATATATATCGAAGTGTCTAACATATAAATGGATTTTCTAATTATATAATTGAAGTGGAACGTTAAGTCGATCGGAGAAGGTTTTGGTGACAACACCTGCAGTTCGCAGATATCGAAGTGAGAATGATGACATGTGTAACGAGAAATAATCATGTGAAAAACAAGATCGTCTGCCTACTTGTAGCCGCTAATATTATATGTTTTATTAGCAACTCAACTTTGTGAGATAAAAAAAATGATATATATATATATCAATTTTATGTATAAAAAAATGATATATATCAATTTTATGTAGTCTAATAACTATAGTTTTTTTTTTTCATTTTCAACATGTTAATAAAAAAAATGTTATTAAAGATCAATATTTCGTAAACATACTTTGATAATCATCTTTTTGAAAGATCGGTCAAATCTTCTAATAGATAAAATTTAGTAAACTTCATATATATCTAATAGCTGTCAAAAAAAACTTAGTTAGCTAGGATTCTCTTGTATGGAGATAAAACTTTGACTTAGATAAACTTCTAATCTTTTTGACACAAATTATCATCGATCATCTAATTATTCTATGATTTCTATCCAAATGAAATTAGGAAAAGTTTACCGATTGTTTATAGATAATATTTAACTTAGGATAACTTTTACCTAACACTTAATATAATTATTATCCAATACATATATATAACTTCACACCCCCCACAGGCCACATACGTACCTTCTCATAATTCTCTCAACTCCAACGTCCCAAACAACAATGGCCGCCATGAAAGTGTTATCCATCTTCTTGATATTCATCCCATGCCTTGCAAGTTTTTGCCATGCCGGCGAAACGAGTTCATACACTCGATCAACAGTCTCCTCAACTGACATGCCGGCCGAAGCTTTCCCTGCTCCGGCCGGATATAATGCACCGGAACAAGTTCATATCACACAGGGCGACCGAGGCGGCCGAGGCGTGATTATTTCATGGGTAACTCCTGATGAACGCCACCCTGATGTTGTTAGATATTGGAGTGCAGAAGATCCTAGTGATGTTAAAAGCGCTCATTCTCAAATTTCTACATATCGTTATTACAACTATAGTTCTGGCTATATTCATCATGCTACCATCAGAAAACTAGAGGTATGCTTCATCTAATGTTAATAATACTCCCTCAGTATTCTTTTAATTTGTTTGTTTGCCAATGTGTACAGATGAATCAAACAAGACCCACGTAATATTGTTCTTATATATTGAAAAGAACTTTAAGGATTATTTTAACTGTGTCAAAGATTTTAAGTGAACGAACTAAAAAATACAGGATTGCACTTGCAGTTTATGAATTATACTTAATAAAGCGTATTATAACTCACTAACAATTTACAAGTTTTAACTCACTAAAATATTCACTAGCTCACATATTATAATTCACTATTAATTTACAAGTTTTAACTCACTAAAATATTCATAGATATGTAAAATTTTCATTCAAAACTCACAAATTTACAAATTTATTACACACCTCATAATTTATATAAGTTTGTTCTGTTCAATTTAATTTTGCTTATATAAATTTATTTGAACTTATCTGAACTTATTAGAGCTTATTAGTTCTTAATTATTTGAACTTATTTAAACTTATCTGTACATATTAGACCTAAAATTAGTCTTTATTAGACCTCATTAAAGATAATCTTGTATGGTGTTATACTTAGTTTAGGATATGTTTTCCTAGCTAGTCCTACACAAATTAGGTTTAATATTAATAATCTAAACTTTTGACTTCAATCTATTTTGTCATCTATAGTAAGCACGTACATTGTCAATGGAGTTTTCTACTTTGTGATAAGAAATTCATCCAATCTACGATATTAATGAGATCAATCTTGTTTTTGTTTGATATTTAGTGAGAGTAATCTTTGCATAAAAGGGACAACTAATTTTAAAACGGCTATTAAGAATTCGGCAGTGCTCGACTTTTCTTTATTTTTTTTTAAAGCTCAAATATATATATAAGTGTGGCCATATAATATAATTTGGTGGTATTTTGCAGTACGATACTAAGTACTTTTATGAGCTTGGTAAAGGTGATTCAGTTCGACAATTTTCATTCACTACTCCTCCAAGGTCTGGACCTGATGTCCCGTACACATTTGGTATCATTGGTTAGTATCAATTCCTTCAAATAAGCTTAAGATGGATTCTGTTTCACTAGTTTTCATGAGTACACAAATATAACAATATTATGAAGGAAGATTGAAGAAAATAAGGGTTTTAGTTATTACTTCATATACTTTATTTATTAATGTGTTATCTTATGGAGATAGGAAATGAAAAATATAGATGAAGTTGCGTTGTTTTTTCTAATCTCCGTGTCATGTTTTATATTGTAATAATATACCATTTCTGTCTTGTTGAACAACATTGGGACTTGGGAGGCTCAAGGATTAATAATATTCATCCTTTTGCCCTAAAAAACATTACCCGTTTCAATCTTTTTTTTTTGAAAGACCCGTTTCAATCTAATGATACACTGAGAACCTTATAATGGAAAATAATAAGGTTGTATTCGAGGGTGGAGCGGGATTCCCAATCGAGTACCAAATAGTGGTGATAATCTTGAAACATAATAGACGTTAAACACTTATAACCTTTTTTATGATATTAGTATAGGACATTATTTCCCATGACTATTTAATTGTTTCAATTGTACTTGAAAGTTTGGGGTACTCGAAAGGGGTTATTTAAAGCTAATTTTTCTTTATTCATACCAATTATATAATGTTTTATATTAATTCATGGGTTGTGTTCAACTGATATTGAAAGTGGTCCAATTTGTATGTACTATTGATGGTAAGAAAATGTTCTATTATGTTACTAACTTTAACAAAATATCAACCTTTCGAAATACTTACTAGTTTATTTTTAGATATATAGATAGTCAAAACTGTGTTTGACAAATGTGAAATGTTTTTTATTAAGTGGAAAGAGGGAATTTTACATATATCAGTAACTTTATGTAAGAGGACATGGCATTAAAAAGAGTGGGTTTTTACCCCCTTGTTTTAGCGTTTTCTTTTTTCTACGTTGACCCTTAATGTTTTTCTTCTTTTAAGTTTTGCTCATCTGTTTATATTAGTACACTTGTATTTAAGCTGATAACATCTTAACTAGCATAAACCATTTACTAATAAGGGTTAACTTTTGTTAACTAATGTTATTAGCAAGGGAGAAAACTACCATGCCCCCTATATAAACAATTCCCTCCATGACTTCTCTTTTTTTTTTTATAGCAGTAATGGGAATTTTCCTTAAAATAAAGTTTGTTTTAATATGCTACTTAGAATTTATAAGTGTATTTGAGACTTTGAGGAAGATGGAAAAGATAAGGGGGGAAAAGGAGAAAAGGGCAAAGAAAGGAAGGAAAAAAAAAAACTAGAGCTAGATGAATGCGGGAATTGAACCTATGATTTTTGGGAGTTTGGGACATCATAAATGCATGTTGAGAAGACAACAAACCACTACGACTAGGGCTGTTCAGAGTGCGGTCTGGACCGCACCAAACCGCAACCCAAACCGTTTTTTCGCGGTTTGGATTGGTTTGCGGTTTCAAAATTGCGGTTTGGGTTATGATTTCAAGCAAACCGCGGTTTGCGGTTTGGGTTGGGTTTTAATTTTTGTAAACCGAAACCGCACCGTAAACCGCAATTTTATAAGATTTTTTTTAAAAAAAAAATTATATATTTTGGTTTTTTTAAAATACACTTGACAAGGTGGCATACAAGTATACAACTGAAAAAAAAAGTTTGAGGTAAAGAACTTGGACACTTTTGATAAATTATTATTTATGTTTAATTATGAAGTCAACTTCATATTTATTTGGACTCTTTATATTTATTAACAATTTTTTTTTTTAATCTTAGAATACAAAATTAATGTCGCGGAGGAAAAAATGGTTAAACCGCACCAAACCGTTTTGCACGGTTTGGTTTGGGTTGGTTTGGGAAAAGGTGCGGTGCGGTTTGGGTTGGGAAAATGTCAAACCGTATATTTGTGGTTTGGGTTGGGTTATATCCCAAACCGCACCAACCCAAACCGCGAACACCCCTAACTACGACACGCTGAACTGTACCAACAAATATTCCTGGTTTGTTTTATATACTATATTTACTCAATTTTGTTTCCGGTTTTTCCCAGCCAATTTTTTTTTTTAATAGATCCGCCTCTGGTTACCTTATATTATAAGGTGCTATAGTTTAGAGATACATAGGGCTGTTCTTTCTTGGCATAAAACAACCGGGCGAAGCGAAATAAATTATAACTAATTAATTGTAATGATTACGGTATCATTTAGGAAGCGGAGCGGCCGAAATTAGTTTGGGGAGAACAGGCCCATAGTCATTCAAAAAAAATTGGAGAAAAAAACCTAGACACGTCAATTGCTTTTTTATTTTTCCATTTATCATATTTCTCACCTTTTTTTTTTGCTCTATTTCCATTTATCATATTTTTAATATTTTTTTCATTATAGGTGATTTGGGACAAACATATGCATCAAATTCAACACTAGGCCATTACATGGCAAATCCTAAAGGCCAAACAATGCTGTTTGTTGGCGATCTATCATATGCTGATGATTTCCCTCAACACGACCAAAGAAAATGGGATAGTTGGGGTCGTTTTATTGAAAATAGTGCTGCCTATCAACCTTGGATTTGGACGGCTGGAAATCATGAACTTGATTTTGCTCCTGAAATTGTAAGTCTGGTTAAATAATTATACTTTAAATTTATTTTTCATTGATTAATTTCATCAGTTGTGAATATATTTTCCATATATTTTCTATTATTTTATGTCTCTACCTAATAGAAACAATTATTTTAAAGTACTACTTGATTATTATAATAGTTGTTTGATTTTTTGTGTGAAATATGTCCAAGTTTTAGTTTGAATCTAAAACATCAAATAATATATTTTTCAGGGTGAATATATGCCATTTAAGCCGTATTTACACCGTTATCACGTACCTTACAAACAAAGTGGAAGCACATCTCCTCTTTGGTACTCCATCAAAAGAGGACCCGCGTACATCATTGTGCTATCTTCCTACTCCGCCTTTAGTAAGTGAAATTAACTATAGCTCATTCTTTATTAGTGGTTTTATTAGTGGTTTAGGGGTAACTAATTTGATTTTTTTTTTGTTTAAGAGTAAATTTTTTTAATTAATTTTCTCTCTTTAATGTAGCCAAATATACGCCTCAATACAATTGGTTCCAAGCTGAACTCGAGAAGGTGGATAGGCACGAGACCCCTTGGCTCATCATTTTGATGCATACTCCATTATATAATTCAGACAATTATCATTATATGGAAGGGGAAAGTATGAGGGTTATATTTGAACCTTGGATGGTTAGCTCAAAAGTTGATCTCGTTTTAGCCGGTCATGTTCATGCATATGAGCGCTCGGTATGTATACTATTATTCTATACTAAGCATTGATTATAATCTACATGAATTATTTGTTGCTAATTACAAAAGAAAAGTAGTTAACAATAATTGATCTATCCATTATTTACTTTTGCCAGAATGAACCAATACCTTTGATTCTAGTTAATCTTATATACTACACCAATACCATAAGGAAAAATTTAATGAAACGACCTTTTATAACAAAAAAAAATTTCATGAAATTTTTCCATACCAAAATGTATTTGTCTACTAAAAGATACTACGCCTATATACATCAATAGAAGTCATTGCTAATTCACATATTTTTACTATTGCTCAAATGTATTTAATAGGCACAACTATATGTACAATTGTGTCAATTAGTTTTTATAAACCTAAATAATAAACTTTCAATTGAAACATAGTTATACCGACCAATTGGTTCTACTTAATTATTGATCTTTCCATAGTTTGTTTCCCTTTCAAAAGTTTCATAGTACCCCTAAAAAAAGTTCCATTTTACGTATCATAATACCTTTTCTGACATTTTATTATATAAACTGAAATTTGCTTGGATTTTACCTAAACCCTTCTAAAAAACCCATTTCTAAAGCGGATAGTAAAATTTTCAAGTTATTTTGTTTTAATTCGTGAATGTTTTATCATATTGACTAAACATCTATGTCTAAACTAAATGATGTTATCAGGAGCGAGTATCAAATATTCAGTACAACATAACTGATGGATTAAGTACTCCAATAAGGGATCTATCTGCACCAGTCTACATCACACTTGGTGATGGTGGAAACATTGAAGGAATTGCTGACAAGTAAGACTTTCACTTCCTATATATGATTATACTACGTCATAATTTTATTAATTGTCACTCTTTATAGTAGTTGTATCAATTCTTATAATAATCTTATACACTTATAGACAACGAGAAAACTTGCATTAATTATAGACACTTATATGTAACTTTGTTTTATGCAGTTTCATTTACCCACAACCTTCATACTCCGCCTATCGAGAAGCAAGTTTTGGGCATGCAATGTTGGAGATTAAGAACCGAACACATGCTTATTATACTTGGCATCGTAATCAAGATGATGAAGCTGTTGCATCTGATTCTACGTGGCTCTACAATAGGTTCTGGTACCCCAAAGATGAAAGTGCCTAAACGAAAATGATCTTTGATAATAATTAGGTAGCATTTAAATTTAATAATTTTGGTTATAAGATAATAAGTTTGAGTTTGGTCAAGTTAAACTTGTTTTGACATACTTTAGTTTGACACTATCTCATTAGTTTGGTAGTTAAGACAATCAATAAACATCTGTACGTTAGTATTCGTAGTTTTTATAAATAATAGCAACTTTAGAATCATTATATTGGTTGATTTTCTTTTTGATATACTCATATGAAATTAGATTTCTGAATTAGGGTTATGTTAACCACTTGGATACATTGTTATTTTTCTATCTACTTTTACGGACATAGAAACTTTGTATCATGATATTAGCCTACTTAGTTACCAAATAAACAACAGGTAAATGATTGAAGCAAAAAGATCTTCAACATCAAAAATCTTTAGATCAGTATATATACTGCTGAATGAATCAAGGGTAAAATGCATTGATCACGTGCTCATAGATATGTAAGATCTTCTTTAAACGTTTTGGTAAATTTATTCATACAAATCACGTCTATCTTCATTAATGTCAGAAACCATTATTCAAACCAATCATCTTCATAGGGCGGTAGGGCCTGTTCTCTTCGGCATAAAACAACTGAACTGAATTAAATTATAACTAATTAATAGTAATGATTATCATTTAGAAACTGAACTGAACTGAAAATAAGCTGGGGAGAACAGGCCCATAGTTGTATTTTATTAACCTTAAAAGTTCTACTATTTTCAAATCGATCGAATTAGATACACTCAAATTCAAGTCACAAAATAATTGTTCAAAACACATTATTTTTGGATCGGGTTTTAGAACTGATCAATTTTGGAAGGTTTATGCCATAACTAATTTGCCTTCTTCATATGTAATATTAAGAATTCCCGTATTTTAAACCATCTTTGTCATATAATTGGATACATAGGGTTAATTTGTGTTTTGTTTTTAAAAAATGCTTTCTCATTTCTTCACAAATCAAAGAATGTTAAAGCAAACAAAACAAATTGATTGAAGCCTAAAGGTAAACATTGTCAATTAAGCTTTTGTACCCGGATTGAGCATAAGATCAAACATCACATATCCAAAATGGAATTATGAAAACTTGAGGTACTCAAAGACTCAAAGTAGAACTATGAAACCACGATATACTCAAAGTAGAATTTCATGAAACCTCGAATATCCAAAGTGAAAATTTTCCTTTCTCCAATGAACACACTTCTTTGTGGGTGGTAGCCAGTGGCGGAGCCACATTGCCAATTGTGTGGTCAATTGACCCCACAAACACCTAAAAAATATGAAACTTACCCTTTAAATTTTTGAGATTTTGGTGTAAATTTAACCATTTTGACCCCACTAAATATATTTTCTAGATCCGTCACTGGTGGTAGCGCTGGAGGAGGGAGGAGAGATATTTTTTCCCCTAAAGAAACAATCAAAAGATCAATAAATTTGTGCCATGTGATACTTTTAATTAGTTTAGTAGGTCAATTTACGTTACAAACTGTTTTAAGCAGATACCCTTCAAATATCAAATATATCGGAAGTCCAGATTTCAATGCTGACCGAACTTAATTAGAATTAGAGGCATTAATTTCTTTCTAAAAAATATTTACAACAATATTACTCTTAGCTCTACATCACAGATGAATGAAAGCGTAGCAGTAGAATATTCAAGGTATCATTCTTCGGAGGATTAGTTCTAATTTCTCCGAGTTCAAAGATATAAGTAAGCGATGACCAATGCTCTAAAAATGGATATCATACAGAAAGAGATGTTAAGATTGTACGCAAGTGTAGCTAAAGTTTAAGACTACCCCTTTTTCAAGGGTAAATATATTAATATGGCATGTACATTAAGAAATGTTATCAAACATATACTATATGAACAATCAGCACAATATATATATATATTCCAGTTCACATGATTGCAGGATTTGCAATCAACTTCAAAACCATATAGACCAAGTAAGGCATAATAAACCAGTCACAGGCTTGCACGTTTCAATCATAGCCACCCAAATCAGTAATAGAGCAGGCCGAGCCAGCTCAGTGCAGGCGAATAGCATGGACAGCCTGTTAGCAGGCCAAATTGAGCCAGACCATGCGGGATGCAAATAAACAAAACCACGAGTATGATCATAAAGTAAGCACAACCTAGCTATGATCGGATTTGGGACACAACTACATACACCCGTTCGTCTTCTCTATTGTGCCTGGAACTAGAAGATGGGATATGATTCATTGCAATTAAATGATGTGTCAAGTATAGCAGCACAAGGCAATCCACACTAACACATTGACCTTCGAAAAAGGCTCGGAGAAATTTCAAAATTGTTAAACCACCTAAACGTTACTACTAAGAAACTAAAGATGGAGTAGATGGGAGCGGATATACGAACAAAATTCTCAATATTTATAAAATGATGTCCTATATAGACTTTCAAGTTAACCCACCAAAACATTACTTCTCACTTCTCACTTCTCACTTCTCACTTCTCAATGTTGACCCCCACAAAGCATAAAAAAGTCTTTGAGAAAGGGAAGCCAAAGAAGGACAGAGGCAGACACAGCGAGCACATAGCAGGGCAAGGACGAAGAAATGGTTATTTTAAAACCACCACAATCGTAATTTTTTTTATAAAATATACATCAAGTGCTCGTTTAATTGACAAAAAAAATATGGTAAATAGAAGTTTATGAAAAGAAACAATGTGCGGTTGTTTGGTTGGCAGACATAAAAAAAAGTGCAGAAGATGAAGAAAGCTGGTGTGTAGAATTTTCCAAGATAAACAAACAAGATTTTGCATTCCTATATGGGAAAAGAACTTCCTAGAAGATAATACTTCTTATGTAGAAGATAATAGAAGTTCATAAGAAAAGCAACAATGTGCAGTAGTTTGATTGGCAAAGACATTAAAAAGCGCACGAGATGAAGAAAGCTGGTGTGCAGAATTTGCCATGTTAATTTTCCATGATAAACAAACAAGATTTTGCAATCCAATATGGGAAAAGAAGTTCCTAGAAGATAATACTTCTTATGTTCAACCAAAAGGCCACGAAATTGTGCTCTAAAAAGTGCAGTGTGCAAGTGCATCTGCTTTTCTTTTCAGATCTCTGTCCAATATCCTTCTTGCATTACACTCTTCAAGCAAACAACTGTGCACGAACAAGTTGCTAAGATTTCCAACTTCCTTATGGTTAAACAAGAAGCCTAAAAGGCTGAAAGGGGATTGATCAATCTAACTGCAAAAACTTCCCACAACAACAAACAAACTAATAGAGGAGTCAGAAATTACTTAATTACTCCATCACTTCAAAAGGAAAACAAACTCATGACTCGAAAAGGATCCTTAAAAGTTGTGATCTTGGCAGACTTTGTCTACTAAATGCAAGCTTGCACCATTTTCTATGAGGGACAGATCTACACGCATAAAAGGATACATCCATCTACGGCCAAAACATCCTCCATTCCTTCAAAGCAATTTCTTGGCCTGATAAGCTATCTTAGCAAGGAAAAGAAAAGGCATCATCTAAAAGCCGGAGAAATGCCAACCTGTACACACACTTTCATTAACTTCATGAGTTGGGATATTACTTATTACTTCCATCACTCATTAAAAAAAGAACTCATGAACAAAAAAGGCTCCTCAAGAGATGATCTTGGCAACTTCGTCTACTACCTTGAGATGCAAGCAAGCACCATAAGCTCATGAGAAATAGGGTCTACATGATAAAATGCATTCATTGATTTTCAGAGTCTAAAACATCCTCTATTTCTTCAAAACATTTTGCTTGGCCTTATAAGCTGTCAAGCAAGAAAAAGAAAAGGCACCACTTTCTTTGGCTTGATTTATACCAATAATATGGTGTACCACTTTACAAGTATGGATGGAAAACGAACGTAAGCAGAGGGCGGAAAGGAGCCAAAGACAGCTGGACACCACAGGTATGCATGGAGTAAGCAGAAAATTTTAGAATGAAACTTTTGCTCTATAAACTCTGATTTCAAAATGGCTGAGGAAAAAGTGTTACTCGAAAGAGGGGACCTAGGGTGGTTGATGAATAAAGGGTCGATATGATGGTTGATTTCCCTAAAATTAGAATTCATTACCAGCAATAGAAGAGACTTTATGGCAAAAGAAAGTTGAAGCCATACATGTTGAGAACCTCACAGAACGGAAATTTACTCTGAATGACCAAATCAAATCTAGTACAGCAGAAAGATTAATTCAAAAAAGAGCGCAAGTACTTGACCTTACTGCCAAAGATCACAGCAGGAAAAGCTTCTTCTCCAAGGTTTGTACCTTAAAAGTTGGTACAGAAAGTTCACAGAATCAATAGAGCTAGGTAGATACAGTAACTTCAGTGGCAGGCAGATAGAAAATACCGAATTTCAGAAGCAATTGAAGGGCAGAAATTTAGCTACCATATGTAATGGACACACTTCCGGAAAAAGATGCTTTTAAGACAACAAAACATGTTCAATCATGCATTATGACATGGATCAGGCCTACCACGAGTTGAGAGGGGAATTAAATCCCCCTTGGCTTTTATGATTCCAAGAACTAAATTCCAGCTCTTAAGCTGACATGGAAGATATAAGAGGGCATGAAAAGTGGATGCAGTCTTTGTGCGAGTATTAAAACAAAAATAGATCTGAGAAGATATACAGTCGGAGGAATGGAGGAAAACCAAACGAACATTGAAACACCATAACATTAAACACCCGTATGATAATTATGGTCAGTAGAAGAAAGGACAGCACATAGTAAAACAGCAGAAACTGCTGGAATATAGATTATAGAACATCAAGAAAGGAACGAAAGATCCTAGCTAAAGTAAGCCACCCCACAAAAGATGAGTAGACTAAGTACTAAGCACCCATGAAACCTAGGCTCCACTTAGATAGATCTGGGCGCAAATCTTCTGGCAAGATCTTGAATGGCATTTTTATGGAAGGCATACAATCTGGTGGAATAACCTATTATCATGGAGCTCTGGTGGAATAGCCTAGAGAAGGTATAGAGGACAACAGTGAAGAGCGAACCCTGAGTGTCAAATTTCAACATTTCTATCAAGAAAACAACCTGAGAAGCTAAGTTGCCATAATAAAGGCTTGAATCAAGTTTTCGGCTGAACGCTTCTGCTCAGGTGTACCAGATATATGCGCCACACGATCTCCACGGGAAGATTTTGGCTCAGAAATCTCTATAACAGCTCCTGATATCTGAGAGACCAAACAAAAGCAAATTCCAAAGAATGTTAAATACTCAGTGGAAAGCAGTGAAAGAGAGCATAAGATAAGCAAACGCAAAGCACAAAAAACAATCACATTTCAGTGGGTGTACTTCTCCACACACATACTGTTCACGAACTTGCAAGGTCCATTTGAAAAAGTAACGAGGTACAGTTCCTTGGTAAAACCTCACTCAAGTTTCAGTTTGATGAATTAATGAACACAGCTATAGTGTATTCTTCTACTCATCCTAGAGATGAGATAAAGCTGAGTTCAGCAGATGAGGTACTCCGGTCCTTAAGTTCATACACTGCTCTAGCAGAAATAAGGGCAGAACACTACTGATATTATCAAAAGCTTATCTTGCACTGACTAATAAATAACAAGATCTAGACTAGAAAAAGGTATGGAACGATGAAACAATATTCAATCTTGTCAAACATGGCTTGAGCTCCTGAACCCCACTCAACATAAATAACTTGTTTAATGAGCAAGAGTCGAGCTGCGCTAAATCACTTAAAGCTTACACAATATGAAGTTATAAATATAGACACAGCTTGAGTAGTATATCTACTGCATCTTAAGCAAACATCAGTCACACTAAAGCTTGACTCGGTCTATAGGCCATAAAAAGATGCATATCAAATGGCCAAAGAAGTAGTAATAAATAGCTACATCAAGATGAGGTTGTCAACGGTTAACTATAGTATATAAACCTCCCTAAAGGAAAAGTAAACACTGAATGTGGAAAAGTTTCTATGCATACCGGATAAGCCTTAGCTATCCACACAAAAATGTAAGCCACGTCAACAAATGTATCATACTCAAGTCAATCACACAAACAAAAACGAAATGAAAATTCTCACATAAAAACAACATAATATACCTGACGGATATTGGCAAAATTAGCCCCATTTTTCCCCAAAACTTTACTCACTGCATTAGCAGGAATCAATATCTCCAGAGTAGAGGAAGGCAGCAATCTGATTATAAGCAGGAAGGGGATAAAAATATAATAAGTACGATATAGCTAGAATAAGAAAATAAATTCTAGTAGAGAAACTAATGATAATCATACCCTCCATAAAGCTTCGATGAATAAGAGGATCCATAAACATCATCTCCCATCTGGAAAAAAGAAACCAAGAGTTTGTATTAAAACACACAAAGGGAGAAACATATTTTACAATAATAACAGCAATTAAAGCAGAGACCTAAATCCAGACAACAATTTGACAATGTAACATAAACTATTAATCCATAGCGACTAACATTTATTTAAAATCTACGAGGGGTATAAATAAATAAAATCTTTAAAATCCATTGTTTCTATACCGAAACACCAGAAACTTACAAAAGGATAATGAAAGAGAAGGGGACACAACGACACACAATATACCCATAATGGAAGATTGTCAAATAACGAGGAACTATCCACTGCAACTCAAGGACAGTACACCAGTTTTACCAGAGCAATTATCGTACCTAAATCTGCAATGGGAAGCACATATCTCATCCATTTATTTAAAACGTGGGCTTTGATCCACACTAACCCCAAACACTCAATTAAAACATTCAGCCTCCTAAGCTCCAAAGAAAAACTAAGAGGTTCTCCACTTCTATACATAAAATTAGACCTATAACAAAACCTGGTAATTGCAGCCAAGGGGAAGGAAGAACTGCTCTTACAATAAAAAAAGTGGATCAACATACCGATATAGATCCATATTTGTAATGACCATTTGATGAAAACATGCCAGCCCCACTCGCAGACTCATTTCTTGGTTCATACCCCAAAGGGTTGGCTGGGGGAACAGATTGTAAGACAGGAGGCAGTGAAAGACCACTGCTACCAGCATATAAAGAATCAGGAGCAACAGAGTGATTACTAGCACCATCCTTATCTTTCAGCGAATCATCACGGAGCCTTAAAACAATTTGTATAAGTGCATCTCTGACATTTTTTACTTCTCCAGATACCTGACAACATGATAAAAGAAGTAACAAGAAAATCAATTCACCTACAGAGAATCACACCAAAACTTCACAGAAATAGGAGGACTCGTACCACAACATATTCATCACCATCATCAGCAATCTTTGGCTTATCTCCTTTCGAGATCCGTATATCAGCCCTGGTTCTTTTCCTGATCTCATTGATGATTGAACCACTTTTCCCTATGATGCACCCAATATTCCTAGATGGAATGAGAAGACGCATGGCAACATTTTCAGCATCTTCATTGATCTTCTCTTGAAGTAATAGAACAGCTTCAACTGCCTTCGACTGTAAATCATCCAATGACTGCCAGGAAACAGAAGTTCCATGATTAGAATTCCAAAAAAGATCAAAGAATACACTTACAAAGTCTAGCAAGAAGTCCAAGGAAAAAAGTGACAATTTCCCAAGTCAAAGACAGGCAAAAAGCTGTTATATTTGAGAAGGACAACAGCAGTTACAACCACAAAAAAGAAACAGCACATTTCAGTATTTATTAGATTTTTTATAAAAAGTGGTTAGGAATAGAAAACTATATAAACTTCACAGCATTTCTGTTCACTCTAAAGTACGAAACTGAATTTTGAGAAGGGAAAATATGGATGGGGTAAGAATTCATTGGTGAACAAGAGGTACAAAGAGTAATACAGAAAGATTAATCAACTTCTATGCAATAAAATAAGCAACCATTGAATTCTTATGATGATATGTCCTCCTAGAAAAACAGACACCCAATTTACAAATTACAAGTAGAAAATAAAAGAAAAGAAATGCTTTGCTAAGCAGGGAACCTAACAGAAAGCTTATGTTAAATCACCACATTATACCACAAGCTTTTACCTCTAATGGAATAAGATAAAATAAAAAATATACCAACATCCTGCAATGATCATCAGAACTGAAAACACCAGATTTTGAGTATATTTAACTTGTTTTAGAGAGAAAATATTTCAACTAACTGATTTGCTATCATACACTAAAAGGGTATCAATGTCTAACTTGGTGAGGAGTACATTAAATAAACAAGAACAATATTCTTTGGGGGATAAACCATTAGAATGTGGAAACTATTAAATATGATTGATAATCATACTGGAACATAATAGTAACAGAAAAAAATATAGATAAATAAAGCAATACGTCAGTTGAAGTAAAAAAATAAAATGGGGCATACCTCAGTTGTAGTTATGGTGATCACACATTCGCTGCACTTATCTTTGGTAACCTTAGAATCATCCACCTCAATATGTGCACCACTGGCCTGTCTTACACTTTTAATAGTACACCCTCCCCTCCCAATGACACGTCCGATCATATCAGAAGGGCATAAAACCCGTACTGTCAACTCCTCAGACCGAGTGGTTCCACCATAACTAGGGACAACAAGAGACCACATGCTTCCTGTATCTGCAAACCCTGGAACAGAAATTTCGGGGGCACGAGCATCAATTAAAGAAGGTGCAGACCTAGGAGGAGCTATGGGATCTGTATAAAATCCACTGGCTGGATAAATAGGCATGTCAGCAGGAATAATAATGCTTGGTGCAACGTCTGGCACACTAGTGTCAAGGGGGATTTCTTCTTTAGAACCAAACTTGTACATGATCGCAGAAACAGCAAACAGCGCTTTCTTCACAGCCTCAGAATCTCCAGAAATCTGTGTAAAGACAAGGCTTCTAGATGAGAAGCAGAAATTGACATCACCTGACACAATTACATGATCTCCAATCTCAAGGGAAGACCTTAGTCATCAAAGCCAGAAAGCTTATCAAGCTTTTAGGACCCTTAAAAGCAACTTCTCATTGTATGCAACTTTCAGCTATTATATCTAACTGTCATATTTCGGCGGTTTCGCTACTTAAAATAACTGTAGCTAAAGTAACCCTTCATTCCCCAAGAAGATGTGTTGCAACAACATTACAACAACAAATGATAACAAACCAAGAAGAGTCAGGAACCTAATAAAGCAGGCTTGGCAAGTTCAGCCTACACATTTCAGTAGCATTCCACCACGACTCTTTAAACTATATCCCTTTATTCTAATATCAAAACTAAATGCAGCAAAACTATGACCCTGCTTGAGATAAGATTGGTTAAATTTCAAGAATAATTGAAAATATACATGCTGATGGACACTGGTAAGTTAATACATGCTACATAGCCTTACTAAAAGGAACCACTAACCTGGACAAAATTGTCAAAACTCATAGCACATGAATGACTCGGGTCTGCATCGTCCTTACGAGTGACCTTAATATTAGCCCTGGTTTTGCTCCTCAATTTCTTTATAGTGATCCCAGACTTGCCAATCACATTGGCCGACTGACTAGCTGGGACAAGAATGTTGCATTCCTCTTTATCCATTTGCCTCCTCTCAGGGTCACCCAAGCTGCCCACTGCATTAGCAATGGCAGCATGCATTCTTAGAAGAGCATCTTGTGCAGGGCAAAGCGGTGCATCATTGTTATACTCCTCATCAAATTCAACTTCTACCTTCTCCTTTACATAACAATAGATAGTGATAACCCTTTCCTTGGCACCAGGAAATGGGTCCACCACCTTCACCTTCGCTCTAGTCTCCTGTCTTATAGAATTTATCACTTTCCCGGCTTTACCAATCACGCTACCAATCACCGTATCAGGACACAATATCCTGTATGCAATTAATTCATCACCACCCTTATCTTCCTTGTCAGTCCGTCGTCTCTGATTCTTGCCATCCCCATAGTTGTCCTTCTGACCTCGGTATCGCTTTCCTGTCTCACCCATAGACGAACAAATTTCTACAAACAAAGGAGAAATACAGTTCAAATTTTGATCAATTCCTCTCAACAACCCATGAGAAACTGATAACAAATACACAATTTCGTGCTAGTGTTAGTTGTCCTAATACTTCTCCACATACACATGTTATAAACCATATTCATCCACCATAACATCAGCTATAATTCAAGAAAAAAAACCATAAAAATCAACAAAACAAAAAAGGTGCTCCTGAACTTACAACAACAACCAAGTTACCAACTTTGATTTCCTCACAAAATCAATGGTTGAACTATTTGTAATCAGACATCTTTCTCTGCAATAAAGTACAAATCTTTATTTACAAATTTCCATTTTTACCTTAAAATACTCTTTTCTTTCAATCAAATCTTGATTCTAGCTCTAATTTCATGAAAAGCCCACATTATAAAATAAGATACCTCTAAATGTTTCACCATCTCAATACAACCCTCCATTAAATAAATTTTACCTCACAAAAACCCAAAAAAAAAGTAAAGTAAATTATTATAATCCATTATTTTTCCACCCAAAAATCGAAAATAAGTATAACCAGAATTGTGGAAACCCTACATAGCAGAAAAGTCACCAAGAAATAGGAATTATGTAGAGAGAAGAGAAAAGATACTAACCAGAAACAAAGAGAATTTGGAGAAGAAGGGAACACGAGGGCTTCAACTCAAGGATTTCCGAGGATCCTATGAAGGGAAAAAATGAAGGTCAATTTGCAAGATTTAATTTATATGATGCCATTTATTATTTTTTAGCATATGTTATAATTTAGTATATACTTATATGTGAAGTCACAGAAGGTCGGACTATGGACTTTTTTTGGCTATGGTTAGGCCCATATTATTTATGCCTTGTCCATGTTAAGAGATTGGTCCATGTTATAATTTAGATTTTTGAACTTGTTTAGCAAATGTAGCCAATAGCAATTAAAAAAAAAAAATCCCTATTAGTGGACGACTACGTCTACATTATAATTGCAATGAACAATTTTTACTCATCTTTCATATAAATTAATAAGGCATATAAAAAGGGATTTTTTTAATGGGAATAATCCCACTTTCAGCCGATCCTCCCAAAACAGTTCCACATTTCATAAAATTGGGAATAATCCCACGTTTGGGGTGTGTCTGCTCAAAATGGCCCACTTCACTTTGTTGGAACCCGCAAATGCAGGGTTATCTCATTTCTCCCTCCTCTCGCTTCTTTTCCTCCCTAACCACCACCACCTAGCCACCCCACCCCCCACAAGAAACCCTAGTCCCCCACCCTCCATCCCCGCAGCGGCCAACCCCCCACCTCACCCTTCGTCTCGCCCACCCCGACGCCCCTCCCCCCTTCTCCTCTCCTCTCCCTCTCCCTTCGTCTCTGCTCCCCCCCTCCGTCGCCCACGCCGCCGGACCCAAGCCCCCTCGCATCTCCCCCTTAACGCGCGGCCCGGCCCACGCAAACCCCCATCCCCAGCCGAACCCCCGGCTCGCGTGCTTCCACCTGGTAAACCCCTACCCCTTCTTCTTCTTCTTCTTTCTCTTTCTCCCTCCGAAAATTCAAAAAAAAAAAATACTATTGTTATTCGGTGGGGATGGGGCTAGTGGCGGATGCCGAGGAGGAGGAGGAAGGACGTGGAGCGAAGGGGGAAAAGGGGAAGGGGGGAGGGGAGACGGGGGGGGGCGACGAAGTGAGAGGAGAGGGGGGGAGGGGCGACGAGGGGGTGGGCAGCTGACGAAGTGAGAGGAGAGGGGGAGGGGCGACGAGGGGTGGGCAAAGAACGAAGTGAGAGGAGAGGGGAAAGGGGCGGCGACGACGAAGTGAGAGGAGAGTGAGGAGGGGCGACGGGGACGGGGAAGAAGTGGGGAGGGGCGACGGGGACGGGGAAGAAGGTGGAAGGTGTGGCAGGGGTGGGCAGAGACGAAGGCTGAGGTGGGGGGTGGCTGCCTGCCTACGGGGGGTGGGGGTGGATGGGGGTTTACTGTGACTGGGGGTGGGAGGGGGGGCTGGTGGGGAAAAAATGTCAACAAGTTTTTTTTACCGGTCAAAGAGGTTATAGGTTAAAAGGGCCCATTTTTAGGAGACACACCCCAAAGGTGGGATTATTCCTAAAATAATGAAAGGTGGGACTATTTTGGGAGGATCGCTCAAAGGTGGGATTATTCCCATCAAAAAATCCTATAAATTAATAAGGCATATAAAACTTATAATTGCAAAGAACTTATAAAACTCTCTGCTAAATATGTTTTATGTTATTTTTTAATATTCTTAAAACATCTTCGGGATGAACAGAGTGTTCACCATATTTTTGCATTGGGTAAAGTTCTTTTTAGTACTGGTATTTCCGTAAGTTTTTTTTTTGGTGAAATAGAGGGGCACAACCCCTAAACAAAGAGAACAAAACACAGTAATAGACGAAAGGAAAAGCTAAAACAGATGACTAAAAATGAAAACACACGCTAAAACTAAACCAAAAAAAATAGAGAACTATTAGACTACATCAAAGCCATCAGCAACAGGTACCAGCCGAGGTAAGGCCACTACTCCTAAGTCCTCCAATAAGACGATCTGAAGATCCTTCATCGCCTCAAAGATCACAACATTCTGGGTAGAGTTAACTCCAAAGTTAGCTAACCAGTCAGCAGCTCTATTCGCTTCTTTGTAGCAATGGGAGATAGAGACTTCCCATTTTCCGACAAATAATGGACTTGCATTTGCAGATGATGTGAATATAAGGAGAAGAGGAAGGAGAAGGCTCCACCAACCAACGTACTACTAGTATTTCCATTATAACTAGTTAAACTTTAGTTGTTGGAGAAGTATAATGGATTTAAATTAAAGTGTTAGACAAAACAAGCAATTTGGAAAGTAACTAAGAGCAAATTGAAACGAAATGCGGTAGATAACTTGAAGTATAATTACTATACAAGAATAACAAATTGGGATGGCAATTGAGTCCAAATTAAAAAAGAAAGTTATTAGTTGTAAATTGTTTTCTAAGACTAGAGGATTGAAAGGAAATAAAAAAAAACTAAAGGACAATATAAATTAGTTTTTTTCTAGCCGAGACAACTTTGATTTTCAATCTTATCCAAAATATAGAACGTTTTTTTTTTTTCCATATATTAAGAATTTAGTTGAATTGGTATTATGATCTATAAAACTGACAATTTATATTTTGTTGATATTAAACCAACCAATAATATCGTATAAATATTATAAATCACAAGTATTGTCAAACGACTTATGTTTCCAATATAAAAAATAATTAGCTAAAACGACTAGGGTATTAATAATATTATAGATCACAAGTATTTTTTTAATATAATAAACCAATTTCTTTCGGTTAAGATGATAGAGAGGAGGATCAAAGTTGACCTAGTGGTTGTAAGAACCTCCTTCCACCCCTGTGACAGGGGATCGATTCTCACCCCTTGCAAGAAGGATCCCCAATTCCCCTTCCTTGTAAGGAAATTCTCCTTACCTGTATAAAAAAAGGGTACGGTTAACATGGTAGAGAGAGAAGCAAACAATTGCTCGTACTTCACTTTGTGCACATATATCATGTGTACTTGCATGCTAAGGCCCTTGTACTAGCAACATATGCATTAAAAAACACCCCACTCCTCCAAACATATAGTACTCTACTCACATTACTATATCTAATCATGTCTAAATATTCTCCATTGGAGTCATGGAGGCCAGAAAGCCCCCTCATCTTTCTCTCTCCTCTTATCACTCCTAAACTTTCAAATTTATCATTTATATTCCTAAATTCCAGCTTGATCTTATCTTTTTCCAATTTTATATAAATGTTCTCACTTTATTTTATTCCTTTTCTTTGAACTTGTAAAGTTGTACTACTCAATGTTTTGTAGTACTCCCATCTAACGTACTTATGTACATCAACATTTTTTTACCTCATTTTTAATTTTCTAGCTTTCTATTCAGCTGGGTAATGAAGGTTTGATGAAATATAGCTCCTAAAAGAAGATTCAATCCATTTTACATGGTATTTTTTACCAATAATTATTGGTAAGCCTCTATTAATTCCTCTCTATATTGTGTGTTCTTTGTTGGTCCACCTCTAATTAACCAAAACTTATATTTTATGTTTTTTTTGCCACTTTTTAATTTATGTTAATACATGCCATCTCATCCTATAACAAATGATGTTCATTAGATTGTCATACTAATAAAAGGGATATTTTTTCCTTACATCTTCTTCTAGTTAGATTCTAGCTTTGTCGGCCTTTAATTTGTTTTTCCATAAACATGGATTTTGCAACTTCCTTTTAAAGATTCTTTTTGTACTCAAGTAATTATATACTAATATTTCTATATTTTAACCATGTTAAGTAACTAATTAAGTAGATAATTTTTGAATTTTTAAATTTAAGGTATGACCGGTCTACCGTGTTATAGTCAACAGGATATAGATAACATAACTTAATTTTAAAGAACGATTCAACTATTCGTCTTATAAACGATCTGTCTGCATCTAGGAAAAAAAGAGAAAGATCCACTATATTAGAATCAGAAGATTCGTGAAAGAATTATTTTTATTTGGTAGCTGATCTGTTAGGGTTTCTTCAAACTACTCTTATCTGTATATCATAACACGCCTTATATGATTCAATTCCTTTTGTTTTATCCCTGGTCATCCCTAATTCCCTACCTACAATTATATAAAAACATTGATTATGTGTATTTTTTGGTTTTATGTCTAACCCTCCTTTTGGAAGTCCCCTCTATAACGAGGAAGATGACTTCTCTTTCCATTTTCAACTACCAAATGATGATCCCATTAATTTCCCACCTCTTATTGAAGATCATAATACTTTGGCCTCTACATCTTCATTACCCATGGCAGAGTACCAAGATTTAAGCATGTTTATTGGTGATCATTATGAGGAAGACCATACACTAATAGGGCAATATAATCCCAACATACAGGAGACATTAAATTGGGCATGTCCAATTGAACAGGTTGGTCTTAATCAGGTGCAGCAGGGTGCAGTAGAAGGCTCATCTCTAGGATATCATGAGATGCAAATGCAATACTATTGTCCTACCACCACCACCACCACCACCACCATCGATGTCGCTGCCACCGCCGCCACCATGATGATTAATGATCAAGCTACTGCACCACTTGGTGTTGGTGGTGGTAGTGGTGGTGGTGGCGGCGGCGAAGGATCGTCCAGCAAGAAACTTGATCACAATGCTAAGGAGAAAGTAAGGAGGATGAAGCTTAATGAAACATATTTGGCATTTCGCTCCCTGCTCCCAGATTCTAGAAGAGCTAAGGTATTGCTGCTTAACATTTTTACATGCCAAAAACTGCTAAAAACAGTACTTTACTACATTTTCACTTATGCTACATACATATCTAAATCAAAGTTCTTCATTGAGTACATTTGACTAATAAATATCATAGTATTCCTAAAACATAGGCTCATACTTCCTCTTATCCAAATAAGTGTCTTTCTAGCAAGTTTATTCCTATTTCATCAAGATATATATGTCATTTTGGGGCCTGATTTTTACAGTTGTCACTTGTCAGTTTTGAGTTTTTAGTTTGTATCAAGTTCTTGAAAACTAAAAGTAGTCGCCATATATGATTTTCCTAGCTTAGCATTTTGTTTTTCTGTGAGAATGACTGAGAAAAATGTTCCAAGAATTTACTAGCCTAGGAATACTTATGCTTGAGTAGTTGAGTGTAACAGAAGTTGGAATGGATAATTGGGTGATGTACATAACTTCCATATCCAATCACTTTGATTGTCTTTGATTATCCAATCAAAGCTCTCTAGTTGATGTGATGTGTTCCTCATGGAAATAGGGGCATTTATAGTTTTGAGGGGGCATGCTTCGATATTTATCTCTATTATACTTCCTCCGTTTAGAAATAGTTGCACCATTTCTATTTTGTGCACTATTCACATCTTACACTTAAATTGTCTTTGGTGATTTATATTTTAGGAAAAACATAGTCATGTGGGGTCTTGTTAGATTTGTCTCGATATAAATTTTTTTAATATAAACTTTTTATAATTTTTACTTATTGATAATTAAAGATATAAATGGTTGAAATCATACATCGGCATGCGTGAAAGTTAGAAATGGTGCAACTATTTCTAAACGGAGGAAGTATATGAGAACTTTTGAGGACTTTGGTGTCCATCATTGTGACCAATATGCCCTTAAGCTAGAAAAGAAAAGCTACAACACCTTACCACTCTATTATTTTAAAGATTAAAATAAAAAGGAAAAAACCTATCTAATAAGAAGCGATTCTGGTAAATCCTTTGACTTCGCACGCATAGCGTGCATATGAGTCTAGTCTAATTAATCAAAACTCAACATCTAGACTTCTCACATTTATACGAGGACATTGCCGAACCAAATGAGCTTTTCATAGGTGTTTAGTCATGCCAAGTCTAACCTCTAAGGCAATATATATCATTAGGAAATTATCCTATAAGAATATTAGTTTTGAAAATAAAACATAATTTCTAGAGTTATTATACAAATAATGCAAATAGGTCAATAAGTAAAAGATTTTTAACAATGCCTACAACCAAAGGATCGAAGGTTTTCCTCTAATCATCGAGATTGAAGCTCATTCTACATAAAGGTGAAAATAAGCTAAATCTAATGCACCAATTTCAATTACACCTTAAATATACTAGGTGGTAGTTTGTTAAACGAGAAAATTATGTAGGCAATGGAAATTTCCATGATTTTTCGATTTTGGTAGTTGTTTGGTTCACATGAAGTGGGGAAAACGGGGCAATGAAAATTCTAGGAAATTGAAATTCTCACAAAACGTAGGAATTTATTCACTCACCCCCATTTTTTTTTGGGTTAAAGGGAACGATATATTAAAATAAACAGTCTAATACATAATCAAGTTTCGCTACCATCGGGAGATACTCCCCCATCATTACAGCATAAAATCATTTGTTCATAACTAATATCTTCCAAGTTAATGTTTAATTTCACCCAAGGGTTTATACAAAATTGGTGAAATACATTATCCTCCCTGCTTCCCTTACGAGTTGTTCTAGCCAAGACGTCGGCATCCTGAACTTGCGCCCGTTCCATTTTCTGGACCTGGATTTGGTTCCTCTCCTGCAACAATTCCCTGCACATGGTAGTGTGATGGAGTGATGGTTATAACGATGACGTATTCTTATGTTTCCATTTACACTATCCACAGCCACTAGAGAGTCCGAGAGGACTATGCAATTGGACCACTGTTGCTCTTTAATCCACAGCAAGGTTTCAGTTATCGCAATAATCTCTGAAAGATTAGCATCATTACTCACAAAGATACCACAGATCCCTTTCACCCACTGTCCTGAGCTAATCCTGCATATAGCTCCCATCCCTGCATGAAGGTTAGAGGAACAAAAAGAGGCATCCACTATTATAGTGAAATCATGGTTATGGGATACTTGGAAGGGCATCGAAGGTTGGGGAGTGGAAATTAGGTTAGGGCGAGAGTACTGAAATTCCGCAGCTAGGAAGATTGACTGGCGCCAAAATTGCTCAAGTTTAAGATCTTTATTATTAAAAACCCACTGGTTCCTTCTTATCCAAATCCTCCAACAAAGAAAGGTGAAGAGAGTGGGCCAAGATATATTATCTTTGGTCCTTCATAACCAAGCTGGGACTTTAGGTTTATATTTAGCCGGGTCTTAAAATCGGTAATGAAAAAATCCCTAGTCATTCAAAATTCCCACATCAATTCATGGGAAGTACAAATTCCTTGATATCAACCAAACACATTAAGTCTATTTCCTATGAATTACATAAGGGAAATAATTTCTTAGGAAATGGAACTTCATATGGGAATCCACTAGGAGTAATCAAGTTAAGATACCTAGGAAACCAAAACCACAATACTCTCTAAGGACAATGTCATTTCATATGCTCCCTCCGTTTCGTTTTAATATACTCACTTCATGACTTTGGGGGAGAACAAAGAGAAAGTCCCAAAAGTATGAGAGATTAACCGAAAAGTGAGAGAGAAACCGTGGTTTAAAATATTAAAAAGGAGATGGCATGGGTGGAAAAAGATGAAAAAATAGATGGGACGTATTCAAAGAATAGAAAAAGCGATAGTGTGTAGAATAAAAAGAAAGCAGATAAAAAGGAAAATGTATAAATTAAAAAGAAACCAGGGAGTAACAAACACTTCTGCTGAAAAATCCTAGCTTCAGACCCACTCGACCCATGCCCCAACTCGAAATATAGAACATACTCCAAAAAGTAGTTTCTATATGAGATCTCGGGTTGTTAAAAATCAGATGATCACTTGTTCACATTTCATATCTTCAACAAGAAAACAAGGGCCTCTAAACCCTGGCAACACCATAGAGTGAGATCTATTGCTTAATGATATTTCATATATCTCATACCAATATACCATTAATCTTTCTTCATGAATCTTATGATGGACACTCCCCCTTTTAATTATGTACTACAACTGATTATATAAATCCTATAAAATGTGATTTTGCACCAACTATACACTCTTGCTTACATAACATGCATGCACTTACTCTAGAGTCTAGATCATGAATTTTCTAATTTGCAGAAAAGATGGAGTGCACCATATATAATTGACAGAGCCCTGGATTACATCCCTCAGCTTCAAGCTGAGATAGAGAAGCTAACGCTCGAGAAGAAGAACATGCTATCAGTACTAGAGAAAAAGCAACAACTCGCTGAACGTAGCGATGATCATAATGCCACTGAAGATAAGAAGACGCTAACAGTATCAATGAATGAAGTAAAAAGTGGTGAAGTGATAGTCCAGATTTGTGAACAGAATAACAAAATTGGTATCCTGCCTACTTTGATCCGAAAACTCGAAGGAGAAGGCATGCAAATATTAGATGCCTCTTCGCAACGTGCATGTGAAGATAGATCCTGCTTTCATATTCATGTTCAAGTAAGTTAACTTTTACTGTTTCGGTTAACTAATAGTCCGGGTCGGACTGTCTAATACGAGAATTCGTGCTGATATTATGTCGTGGAGAGATTCATACTGTGTAATAAGTTTGCAAATTGCATGAAATAATGTAGAAATCTTCTAGTGGTTAGGAGTGTGATCCCTCAACTGTGAGGTTAAGGGGTTGATGTGTACAAGGTCCAATAGAAAAATGTAATTAACGTGGCTCTGCTCTGTTGGACTTATTTTCAGTTCAGTGTCGGTTAATTTCATTCGGTTTAGTTACTCTGTGTAGTTTAGTTTCTCCCAGCTCAGTTCAGTTCAGTTTCTCCCAGTCCAAAAGAACGGGGCCGTAGTATTAACTAATGAAGTAAAACTATATGTAATTAACTAGTGTAAGATCCCTGAAGAAACATTAGAACTCTATTTTTTTACACTTCTACTGATTAATTACTAATGAATGATTTAGCCATTTAGGTTCTTAGGTGTACTCAATCAAGCTCAACTTTCCTCACTGTAATTAGTTTAAGGGAGATAAATTTGTATAATTTGTTGCCCAAGTTTAATTCATAAGTACCATATTTGTTAATATAAGTTTAGATAAGTCAAGTGAAAAGAATGCACTCTTATATTTTTATGAATGCATTATGTGATGTGCAAAATGTTCCGTGTGAATATAATATCAAACTAATATGTTTTCTACTCTTGCGCAGATGGGTAAAAATCCAGTGGAAGCTGATTATGTTGCAGTTTTACATAAGAAGATAATCTCTTGGCTGTCTTAGTGTAAAAAAAATCGCTCATAGGAAATTAGACTAACTTGAGATTCTTTGAATATGAAATTGAAGTCTGCCTTTTATTTTTCTGTAAAGGAGTAGAGAGCTGCAATACAGCGTGCCTTCATGGATGGTAGATCAGTTCTTTGAAGAGAAACTGCAGAACAAATGAGAAATGCAATAAGAATAACATTCTCATATTTGTAATGTGGTCATTGACTTAGTAGTAATTAATTCGGTTTTTTCACCTGATACCCCCGAGTTTTCAAAAAATTCACCTGGTACCCTCCATGTTTTCAAAATTCACCGAGTACCCCGAGTTTTGTTGTAATACACTCAAATACCCGTAATGACTAACGGCGGTTAACGCCGTTAGTCATTAACCCCTAATCCTAACCTTAATCCTAACCCTAAACCCTAATCCTAACCCTAACCCCTAACCCTAAACCCTAACCCTAACCCTAAACCCTAACCTTTCCCATCACCCCTCCCCCCCACCCTCTTACCACCCCTGTTGCGGCCACCCTAGCGCCAGCCCAGACCCCCACCCCCGCGGCCCCAGTCGCGACCCCGGAACCACCCCCCCACGGCCCCAGTCGCGACCCCGGAACCACCCCCTCCCCCCACCCTCCCACCACCCCCGCTGCGGCCCACCCTAGCGAGCGGCCCGTAACCTCCACTCCCCGCCCTCCCCTTTCCCCTTTCACTGGTACCGTGACCCGGAACTCCCTCCCCCCTGCCCCTCCCCTTTCCCCGCAACCGTCACACCCCGAAGTATTTTTACGTTTGATTTGCGTTTGAACCCACCACCCCGCCGGTACCCGTAGATTTGCGGTTACGATGGCTACGGGGGAAGGGGAAATGCGCGACGGCGGGGAAGGGGAAAGGGGATGGGGCTGCGCGCCACTGCGGTGGAAGGGGGGGGGAGGGAGGAGGGGGTTCTTGGGGCGCTAAGGAGGGAGGAGGGGGGTTGCGAGGATCTTGGGGGGAGGAAGGAGGGGGGCTGCGGGGGTGGGGGGAGGGCTGCGAGGGGGTGGGGGAGGCTGGTGGGGGTGGGGGAGGAGGGGCGGGGGGGGGGGGAGTGGACCGGGGATGGTGGAAGGGTGGGGGAGTGGGTGGTGGGGTGGTGGGTTAGGGTTAGGGTTAGGGTTAGGGTTAGGGTTTGGGTTTGGGGTTAGGGTTAAGGGTAGGGGTTAGGATTAGGGTTAAGATTAGGGGGTTAATTAGGGTTTAAAGCAGGAAATTAGGGTTAATGACTAACGGCGGTTAACGCCGTTAGTCATTAAGGGTATCTGAGTGTATTAGTTCGAAACTGAGGGGTACCTGGTGAATTTTGAAAACATGGAGGGTACCAGGTGAATTTTTTGAAAACTCGGGGGTATCAGGTGAAAAAACCGTAATTAATTTAGTGTAACATATATAAGTTTGTTGCATATAATAAGTTTGAGTAAAACTTATGTTCATATGTGAACTACTCGTAGATTAGAGATATCATTTTCCCTTTTTGCACGATTGATTGTATTGATAAAGAAGGTAGAGAATGACTTAATTAGGTATTGTTATGTTCAGCCTATTTTGATTTAGGAGTTATCTATCCTATCCTATGCCACAAGGCATAGGATAAGAACGTATTCATTAATCAAGGAAGATGGAGGTCGGAGGGTTGATAAGAAAAAAAAAATGTTAAACTAATTAATTTAAGAAGCATTAAATAAGCCCACACTTACATTTCTTGATTAATAAATAATTCTTATCCTAAATATGCCTTGCGGCATAGGATAGACCAATCCTTTGATTTATATCTGAATAAAATAAGTTTTAAAATGTTAAAATAAATCAATATAAGTTGAATAGAACACATCCTTAATGGTAAAATAAATGTTAATTTGATGGATGGTTAAAAGTGAAAAAAGTGAGCATCTCTTTCAGCAATAAGTTATTTTATATTTTTCTCTGACCAGAGTTCATACATCTCATTTATGTAATGGGCATTTTATTAGCATTGTTTAGGATTAGATGATTTAAATCCAATGGTCAAATCGAGGAGTGACGGTGATAATAATCAATAGGCCATGCAAATTCAATAAATTCAAAAGACGAAATACAAGAGGGAAGAGAAAAATTGGTTCTTTATAATTGTGTAAAATTATAAATAAAGACATGAATATAATCCATTATTGTACTTTTATTGTTTATTAATGTAATTTTCAAGAATTTTATAACATGGATGTAAATTGAGCATTTGGGCCACTCATTCCAAACCTCTAACGTCCAAAAGTTCATCCCCCAAGCTTTTTTTAAAAAAAAAAGCTTTGTAAGCCAAATCAGTTATTTAAAACATCTCCTTACTAAGGCCCTGTTCTTTTGGACTTATTTTCAGTTAAGTTCAGTTCAGTTCTATTCCGTTCAGTTCAGTTCAATTCAGTTACTCTGTATATTTCAATTTCTCTCAGTTTAGTTAGTTACTCTCTACATTTGAGTTTCTCTCAGTTCAGTTCAGTTCAGCCCAGTTCAGTGTAAAAGAACGAGCCTAAACCCTCAAATTAGATTTTTAACTAATCAAAACCTCTAATATGAATTAAAAACTCAAATTTTTTCCGAAACCTCTCCTTACCAAACAACGCTACCCCAAATCAAATCATATAGTAATCAACACTCTATTCTTCTCCTTTTTCTTCTCCACAGTCAACTGCTGAAGTGAAGCAGCAGCTTTCGAAAATGGAGTCACATGGAAATCTTCCACCTTTCATCCCCAACCCATGGGACCCACCTCTTCCACCACCTCCGAACTTCCAATGGGGAAATCCTGGATTTTCCGGCGACGTTTTCCCCCAATTTCATCCCTATCACTCCCCTTCCGATCACTCTTTCGTCGCCGGCGCCGGCGCCGGAGCTGGAGCTTTCTGTCCTCCGAAACCTAATTTTCCGAGGAAACGCAAGTTCGGTAAATTTCTCCGTTGTTTTCGGTTCACTGTGTTGAATATTCTAGTTTGATTTTTGCTCTTTTGTTCTGAACAAGTGATTTTTCTTTTTGATTTTCATGCCTATATTTTATAGGTTACTGATTTTTATGCTTCTTTGTTGGAACAATTGTTTGATATTTTTGTCGAATTCGTGCGTAATTTCGAATGATGGCTCCCCAATTTAGTTTGCAGTGGTAGATTAGGGTTTTACTGAAGAATTGATTTCTTTGTAGTTTTGTTATGAATTTGAAATGCTGTTAGGAAATAAATGAATTTGGAGAGTGCTTTCTCTGAGGAAGTGAAGTTATATGCTTTTTGAAATGTGATATATGGTTGGTGATGATATTGCTTTGTTTTTGATAGATAGAGCTGATGATGGCAACTTTGTAAAGCTCTATGTGGCCGGGGTACCGAGAACTGTGACCGAAGAGGAGGTATGTTATTGTGGAAATCGTAAGTAATTTATTTTGCTCATCTAATGGGCTATGTCAATTCTACATTGTGGTACATTATAGAGATTATGAGAATTGCCAAAATTGTCATTTTCTAATAAAATTACTCTTGACTCCCTCCACCTGTCCACCTCGTGGTGAATTCTTATATATTTGAAGGAACAGTGCAAAATTTGTGCACAACAACAGTAAAAACATCCTAGCATAAATTCTGTCAAGGGATCAAGGCAGTGCTTGGGGAGGTCCAGATTTACACAATCTTACTTCTAAATACTCGAAACTTTTTGCACTAGCAATAGATATGCCTACTAAATTATCTCCAGAATAAGGGGTAATAATGGAAATTGAATAATTGTTGTGTTGTTAACACCTTGAACTATCAGAATAAGGGGAAATGAAATCAATAAATAAAAAAAAAAAAAAAAAACTTCCCAACTATTGTATTATCTTAGGACGTGACAATCGATTTAGATTCAATTCAATCATCAACTAAATAAAGAACAAGTCTATTAATTTATTTCTGTTTTTAGTTCTAAAACTCGCAGTTCAGTATACATGAAACTCTTTTACAATGTATTGCAATAAATTACCTTTTCTATCTGTTGTTACACAAAATGATGTGGCTTTTGTTCTTGACACTGTAGATTGGTCACTTGTTTGAAGTTCATGGAAATGTTGTGGAGGTTGTTCTTCTTTCTGATAAACGAACTGGTAAAAAACAAGGTATATTTACATGTATGCAACCATTATCTTATGTGCTTTAGCATATGTGTTGACTTAATACTCTGTTAGTCTTTCAGCGTCTTCTCCCCTTTTGATTCTTGTAACGTCCCAGTGTGTTGTCCACTTTTAAATTTCTGAAGTAAATGTTAAAACTTCATAAGGTCTCCAGATTTCCCTTGATTAATAAAAGAGTGCACACTGTATGATATATTTATCTAGTCACACATGTAATGAAGGATATGCATTAATTGTGGTTGATAACTTGATATGGATCATCATAGCATTCTATTACAATTGGGACCTTTTTCTATTGGTATCTCTTTAAAAAGTTGGATCTTTCATAAGGGGCAATTTTTTTTAGAGAGAGAGTAGTAAATAGTGTTTCACCTAACCACCATCAGCTGGAACCATACTTCTTATAGTTTTATTTCGACAAAGATTTATCTTGTGTTTATTCACCATAGTTTTGGATTAGTTTCTTTATGACTTCACCACTACACTTTCTGGATCATAATTATAAAGATTTGTGTTAGTTTCAAGTTGTTCGCTTAATGATTCTCCTCTCCGTGCCATATTAGTAAGCTTATTTGACTTTTTCTAATTAGAAGTTGTTTTGACACTGATTTACTCTAGAAGTTAGACAGCTAATAATATAAGAGAGATCACTGGTCAAAGATTTGCCTTGAAGATCATAAAGTATCAGTTGGGGAGTTAATATGGGACATAAGTAGTAAACCTTTCCGCTTGATGTTTTCGAAACTCTATCTTTTAAGTTCTTTTGAAAATAAGGTCCCTCTAAAACAAAGAAGGGAGGTTAAGGTTTTCTCTTTTTTTTTTTTTTTGGGGGGGGTGGGGGGAAGAAAAAAGGGACATGCTAAGGGTAGAGTACTGTATTAGTTTCCAACTTAATAACTGTGATGCTAATATTTCAATGATTGCAGAGTATTGTTTTGTGAAGTATGCATTAGTTGAGGAGGCTAACAGAGCGATAGCAGCTTTGCACAACCAATTTACTTTCCCTGGAGTATGTCAATACTCAATAGAACTTGTTATTAGATTCGTTTTTTTTTGCTTGCTGCATGAAACTTGGAGGAACCGCCTTTAAATTACTTCTTTTTTACAGGCAGTGCTTCCCATTACAGTAAGATATGCTGATGCAGCGAAGCAGCGACGAGGTATTTCCTTAATCTGTATTATGTCTATGTTTTCTCTGATACTTTATGTTATAATTACCGTGGTCTTCGTGTATGAAGCCTGCATCCTGGGTCTGTCAAGCAGAGTATTCTTTGACTTACAATTTCTTTTTCCTAGTAAATTATTCTATTTGTTATCATTCCCTACTTCAACTTATCCTATCTTGTCTCTCCTATTTTGTTCTTTAACCCATTGAAGTATTTGATTGTTGGAGATTCAGGATGAAGTACTACTAATAATTATTTGAATATGATTGTTCTTTTAGTTTCTTTGACCATTTGAAAGCATTTTTAATTGATCATCTGGTGGTTTTGTTTATAGAATAAATAGGAACAATATATGGTTTCTTAATGTACTCTTGCTTTGTTTTTCTTCCCATACTTGTTTGTGCGGGAAGTTTCTCAAGGTTTGGAGCGTGCGATGCAAAACGAGTTATGCCTCTCTAGATCAGGTACGTTTCTTAAGAGAACATGATTTATGTTCCCTCATTCAGTGATTAAATTTTTTTCTTTGTTAAGTGCTACCTTTTTGTGGGGTATATGCTCTCCAGGCTTGATGCAAAAGGAATCACCCTTTGCCGCACCAGGTATCTTCTTCTTTAGAGCAGAGGAGTTATGCTAATCTATTACTGATGTTACCTGCTTATTCTGAAAAGTTGAGGATATATTGTCCTAGTATGTTATTTGCAGAGCAGTTATCTTTGTTGTTTATTTATTACAGAAATTGTTGGAGAGACTCTGCATAAGCTATATGTCAATGGCCTGAATAGAGAAGCATCAAAACAGGAGATTGAGGATGTATGTGTTCTTTTTGTATTTTTGGCAAATTGCTTCAGAAATAATTGATATTATAAATCTGATGGGTTTTACTGTAAGAAATATCTTTTGTGGTGAAGGCCTTGTGTTATCATGCCGAAAGATAGTTTAATTCTATGATGATAGGATCCCTGACGCCTTTTGCCTTTTCAAATTATTTTGATGTTGGTATCTTTAAAAAGAATAGCTGTTTAATAATTCTTTTCTTTTTCAGATTTTTCTTCCTATGGTGTTGTTGCTGATATTTACATGATGCGTGATGATTCAAAGCAAAGCCGTGGTTTGTTTTTGTATCCTTACTTCCCTGCGTTGATACTTTTCATTTTTTGTGAATAAAACTATAAGAGTGTTAATTTGGTAATGGTTTTTGTTACTATTGTTCTCAGCAGTTCTCAGCTGTCCCCCTTAAAGATTCACCTTCACATTTATCTGTCCCACATTACTCCTTACATTTATCATAGCATGTAGAGGATAAGTTGTTATTTGGTTAATGGTTGTCGATTGGATTTTATTGAGAAAGTAGATGTGATAGGAGTTAGTGGAGCATTATTTTATATTTATATTAGGATGAGAGAGTGTGGGCTGTGGTGAGTCATGTTTGAAAAGTAGAAAGATTAAAATAAGAGTGGGCCATGTCCAAAAATAGAAGAATAAATAGTAATGTGGGATGAATGAAATTGGTAAGTGTAAAGAATAATGTGGGACGGAGGGAGTGGAGTACTTTTTAAATGATTAGAACTTAATTATTTACAAGTGCTACTAGCACTTTCGCATGATAACTTTTCTCTATAATGATAGCTCATGATATGGAATATGTAAATCAGTTTGTTATACTATTGTCTAAGAGTTTCATTTCTATTGTTGTTCAATGTGAGGTACTATAGCAGCTATTGTTGTTTGAAGTTTTATTGAACCTCTATATGTTAACTTGGGTCAGAGTTCTCCACCATGAAAATGAACACTATATGCTTTTACTTTCTACAGTAACGTAATAACTTTTAATCTTGCTTGACATGCCAGCCCTTCATCGCCATCAGGATCCTCATTGGTGGTGTGGTGGTTTTTTATTACAAAAATCTGTTGTAGATGTGTATGCTTTCCTTTGTTGACTTTGTAGAACAGTTATTTTTCCCCTTTACTAATTCCCATGTTGTCATGTTTAAAACATGCAGGATGCGGTTTTGTAGGCTTTACTCAAAGATATATGGCAGTGGCAGCAATCAACGGGTTAAACGGCAGTTATGTTATGAAAGTACACCTACGTGCTTGACTTTTCTGTTTGTTCCTAGTCCTCTATGTTGATGATTGAACTTACTCATATATTATAATTTTCTCAGGGGTGTGACAGGCCATTAGCTGTTCGTTTTGCTGATCCTAAGAAGCCAAAGAATGGAGAATTCAGGTGGTCCTTTTCCTTTCTCTTACTTGGATCTTTCCCCTGAAATTCAGACTGCTTTCACAATCTGTAAACTTTAATTGTGCAATGCTATTGTGTAATGTATGGATGCCCCTAAATCTAGTGAAAGGGATGTTGAGTTCAAGTGAATCTTCAGTTGTAGAGCACATCTAAACAGCTTATAATGGAGTAAAATGACTTTCCTTGATTTTCTATGAGCGTATAAGGGACTTCACATTATTTCCACGAGCACATGTGCTGAGATATATTTAGAGTGGCTACTAATCTCTGGCTTTTTATTCCCTGTTCCTAATGGTTGTTTTATATTCTTTGGAGACCAGCTTGTTCTCCTACGTGTACCCTCTTCTTTTCTATCTGACAGATTTTTTTTTTAGAAGATGCAAAAAAGGGTAAATAAAGGATTGAACTAGCATTTCCTCTGTTTGGTAATTTGGTTTAATTGGTAAGAATATAAATGATTCCCTATTTAGTTACTTTCTCTTTTTGAAATAATAATTAATTCATTGATTTAAAGTCATACGACATCTACAAAATAATTCAAAACCAACAAATACATATCAAATTGGATCAAACAAAATTCTATTATGCCAAAATCACGATCGTTGATACGATCTAACACTTCTGCAAACCCTCTTCCATATCGCTGTTTGATACAACCTACTACGAGGGGGTCTATTGATCTATTGCAATTTTAACGTATTACTTGATTTGATTCAATTGATTGTAAACGAAGAATTGACATTTCCTGTGAAGCCGCACAAATTCTCATCAACAAATCAATTTGTAAGAGAAACAAAACACCAGAAGCAAAACTCTTACAAGGAGAGAGATAAAACCCAACATGTGGTAAATATAACCCAATATATGGGTAGAACAAATCTCCATTAGAGAGAGATCGACGGTTTATTGTAAACAAAAACTTATAAACAAACATTAAAGAGAATAAGCGGGGCTAAGGTTTTTAGAGAGAACGGCATGGGTTTTCAGACAAGAGTACCTCATTTTGGATATCGTCCCCATTTAGTTACTATAATATAGAGAATTTGGAATTTTTTTTCTAGAATTTTATGTTCTGAACTTTTTGTCATAAAAAATCCGCTGATTTTGGGATGAAAGAAAAGTGTGAATTCAATAAAGAAGTAAAGGACTTCTTTTTATTATTGCGTTCCTATACTACTTTCCATTCTCAAATCTGAGAGCAAACATGGGAAAGCTATCTACTTATTTTTCATCCTTTGTTTTCCATCCACTTCCTATTGAACGAGCTGTAAAAGATGTCAAATGGAATCTGCTTTCGTAAGGGACTTCAACCCGTGGGGAAACTTCTGGAGATCACTGGATTTTTGTCGTATGAATTATGATGGATGTTTTTGCCATTATCTTCCAACTCTCGAGAAATAGAGAACATATTTCTCTGAATTTAGCGTGGTTGTCTAGTTAATACATTTTTTAGCAATGATAATAGTGGTATGGTCTAGAGAGCGAGTTGCTTCTAGACCACACAGTCGATCATGGGCATATACTCTGTCCCATCTAAGGGGAGGTCTTTCTGAATATTAAAGATTATCAATGGGGATTCTGTAGGTGGAAGGGTCATTGTTCTGTGTTCTAATGGGTCTTGGCTTCTTTTTCATTTTGTTGTTTACTTTGCAAGTTCCCATATGGCTTCCATGTATTGTCAAATATTTTGTATGCTTGCAGAATTATGTAGTATGTTTCCGTCCTTGTCAAGTGATTCATTTTGCGTCTACCTACATGATAGATTGACAAAAAGTGCAAGGAAAAACAATAATATATTCATCATTGCAATTACATATAAGGTTCTTTTAGCAACTACTCAGAGACTACTTTCTGCAGGCCAGCTCCAAATCCTATGGATATGCGGGGGAGTAATGTGTCTAATGCTCTACATCTGGTAAGTACATACATGGAAAGTGATAGCTTGCAATTGTATGTTTTCTTTATTTATAATGCTGTATGTAAGCATGAGTAAATTTCTGGTAAGAATTCTCTTTTGGTTTTTTTCTCAACCTCTAATATGCAAAATCTTGAAATGCAAATGCTCTCCTGGTAATTATTTTTTTGCTGAAAGTAGATCTGCCAATTTCATTGGATCTCCGTCATATCACCATATCTGCTTTTGCAAATAATATATCAGTAAATGAGTGTTCGTTCATTCAACTTTTGCCGTAGCACCTTTAATATATTTTTCCTTTTCTCTATTTGAAGCACCTATTGGAGACATGGCCTATAGGCTTATATACTCTGCAGCAAGTGCATGCATACAGCGATCTTTACTTTGGCTACTGCTTTGTGTGTCTCCTATTACCAGATGCTTGGAGTTATGTGTGTGGCTACTGCTTATATACTCTTTGCCGCAAGTAAATGCATACATTAATCTTTACTTTGGCTGTTGCGCTGTGTGTCTTCTATTACCATTTACCAGTCTACCAGAGGCTTAGAGTTGTGTGTGTGGCCTTTGAACTTGTTCAGTTATATTTCTGTTTACTAAGTGTCTAAGTTAAGTTTGCTATGTAATATGCACTTTCGGCTTGATGGAGATTCTTTCTGATTGATGTGAAAGGTCACTTATGTCCTAACTCCTATGTTACTCAGGCTTGGATACTCATGTCGGACACAGGTCCGTGTCCGAGTGTCCGACTCGGCTACTATATTAAAAGTAGTATTTATGAGTGTTGGTGTAAATGAAGTGTCGAAGTGTCCATGCCAGTGTCGAAGTGTCCATGTCTATGTTGAAGTCAGGAATCCGATAATGCGGTCGCGTTCGCAAGAACGGTCGCGTTGTCGCGGGAACGGCTTGTAACGGGGAAATAGAACGTTTCGCGGCCGAAGCGGTGTGAATTTTTTTTTAAAAATTCACATTAATATGTTCTAACCTTATTTGCTTTGTTTTAGTTTATGAAGCATTATTACAACATAATAGAATCAAATCTATCAAGAATATCATGTTTCATTAGCTATATAGTAAAATCATAAAATATTCTTGGCCAATATTTGAAAAGAACGGATGTAACGAGGATACAAGCGTTCTAACGCGGCGAGTTCGCGTTACGGAACGGGCAATAGGGCGAGAAATATGTGATTTTTATTATGGCGTTCCGTAACGGGATTTCGCGGAACGGCAAATCCAAAATCCGTTACAGAATGGCCGTTCTGTAACGGAACGGGAGAGTTTAATTCCATGATCCTGACTATCTCATAGTTTTATCGTATGCTCTCTTCCAGTGTGGAATTCTTCCCATAAGATTCTTGCTGTTTGAACTTTAGCTCAATAATATGTGTCTATGGAAGTTTGAGGCCTTCTACTAGTAGCAGGAAAATCACATCTAAGACTTATTATGCACTGGACATATCTGTAAGCTCTCATTAGCTTGATCTAGAACTCTTACACAACTTAACATCACTCTTTGTGTCCCAAAGTGTTTGCTCTTGTTGACTTTTCACATATATTAGAAGTGTAATTAATGAGCTGGATTTAACCAATAGTTTATTATTATAGGTGAATAGAGGGTCTACTAGATTAGTGTGCATTGGTATTGACCAAAGTTGACAATAAAATGAGACAAACCAAAATCGAAAGGAATGAACACTTTGGAATAAAGGCAGTACTACATCTCAAAATATTAGCTCTCCTCTAATTTTGACTTTTAGTTTGTTTGAAATATTTTATTGATTAAAATGTACTCCTTTCCTTCCAATTTTTAATTAATAAGTTATCTAATTTATTTATCTCTAGTAGTACCTTTTCTTTCTCTAATTTTGACTTTTAGTTTGTTTGATATATTTGTTGATGAAAATTGTATAAGTTATCTTATTCATTTATCGTGAGTAGTACCTTTTCTTTCTCTAATTTTGACTTTTAGTTTGTTTGAAATATTTATTGATTAAAACTATATCACATTTTTACTAATATATATAGTGATAAACTTCTATGTGAAATCTTAAGAAAGAGAAAGAAAAGTAGCAGATTGCTATTTTTTATGTAAATCCTATAATTTATCTGGCTTGTGCTTTGAGGATAAATATACTTCCTCCATCCAACAGATTGTGTGATTGTCTCACAAGTCATGATTGATATATCCTACTTTAAAAAATGCTAACGTTTGACTATTGCATTATTCACATACCTCACTTTGACCATATTCTTTAACTAATGTATAAAAACAAATGTAGTTATGCAATATGTTGTTGAATTCATTCTCAATGTAAATTTACAATTTATCAACTTATTCTAGTTATTTTTCCTAATAAATAGTTCAAGATACTAATTGTCATGGTTGTGTGTTGGTAAATGTAAAATCCAAAGTGTGTCAATTTTGAAGAATAGAAGAAGTATCTCAGAAACATTAAGTTAGTATATATTACTTCTATGAAAGAGGACAATGAAATAAGATAAATGAAAACCAGAATTATGGCACTTCCAGATGAATGAAAGTAGTTTATAGTTAGCAATCTGGTGTACAACAAAAATGTGATAATTGGAGGCCCTAATTACATATTGATTTACATTCGCTGACTTTTTGTTTCCAATCAAACTGCTTTCCAGTGGTTTGCAGCTCTTTTGGTGCATATAAGAGTGGTACGAAATGTCAAAAAAAAAAAAAAAAAAGTGGTGCCAAATGTCTCTGAACATAATTATTTTATTGTCTAAGTACCAGTGAGCTGTTGTTGGGTTTTATTTGTTTTTTTTCCAAGAAATTCTTATTGTGGAGGAATTTGTTTGTTTGTACGTTCTGCAGGGAAACCCATCAACTTCCATGCAAATACCCGCTACAGGCATACAGGTTGACAGTTGTCCTACAGTGGCAAACAGGTTGGAGTGTCCTGTTTCCTGTGAAGCACAGAAACCGCTTCAGAAACCAATTTCACCTTCACGGTTTTCTCAGATGTCATTACAACAGTCACAACCTTTGCAGGGGGAGCCCTCAGTCCTCCAGACAGTCTGGCTTTCAATTACCGACGAAGCGAACATCAAATAGCAGCATAGAGAAGCAGCATGACCATCAGGTTTGCTTGAACTTGAATTGTCTAGTTAATTATTGCTGTGTGTGTGTGTGTGTCAAGGCACTAGGCTTTAAGTTGTTATACGTAGGGACTACAGAAGCTGGAAAAGTAGTAGCAGCAGATAAATACCTTTAAATGGTTAGTTTGGTTGATTATGTGACTGCAGAAGTAAATTGCTACAAATGGGGGATGGGGAGAGGACAGAGGACTGAGAGGAGTATTCACGTGCCAGACGACCTTCATGCCTCTTTTATAAACTTACAATGGTGCTTTTTCTTGTAATGGACTATGAATTCTGGTAGGCAAACGATCTCCGCCTCCCCTCCTCCCCAATGCAGAGAAAAATCTAACTGTCCATGACTTAACCAATACCATCTAGCCTCTAGAAGTTATCTGCCCTCTTTATAAACTATTTCAAACCGAAATGGTGAATTACCTCTTTATAAACTATTTGGTTTCATCTGAATAGTTATCTGCCCTTGTGTGACTGATTGCCGAAGGTGTCTCTTACAACATGCATGCGATCTGTCACAAATCATATGTACGATGATAGTCCACATGCCTCTCCGACCCTTAGTATCGCTGGTTAATAGAGATTTTAGATGAAGATGGAAAACTTGTACTCCCTCTATCCCAAGAAGATGACAAGTATTTTCAATCTGATCGTCTCTAATGATATTTTAAAATTCTTCAAATGGTAGTTGAAAACTTGAAATTGCAATGGAATTGTACATAATTAAATGTGTTAACGAAAATTATACAATAACAAGTGATATATCCTTCTTTTCCCTGGTTTTCTAAGTGTGTTTGTGTTTATGGAGCAGAGGGTAGTATATCCATTAAACAGCTTTTTCTATGTATGAACTTTTATCGTATTTATATTCACTTCTATCTCTTGTGTATTCTGTTTTTTTAGTCACCCCAGCCTTGCAGAGATACTGGGTCAAACTCGGTTATGCTGATCTCTGAACCTGCTTCGTGCACTCTATCTAGAAGTGATCAGTTAGAAGATCCTCTAGACTGTGATTGGAGTGAACACATCTGCCCAGATGGATGCAAGTACTACTTCAATAGTGCAACATGTGAAAGCAGGGTAATGTTTCAATTTCTTGGCTTTACTTCGTTACCTCAACTCTGGAGCTGTTGTTGTTTGTTCAATTTTTGCAAAATTTTTGTAGTGGGAAAAGCCGCAGGACTTTGTCCTTTATGAACAACAGTTACAGATGAGGCAGTTGCAAAATCATTCTTGTCAAGACACCCATGCATCAACTTTGGAGGCTGCATCTATTGAAGAAGACTGTCAAATCCAAGCAGGACAGAATCAGAGGGAACCCCAGTTAGCAATGTCATGTGCGGTGGTTAGTGGTCTTTATGTGGCCCTTTACTTTTATATTGTTCGCTTTCCCTGGAAAGAATTGTCACATATGCTATTTTGAACGTCTGGGAAAAGCTGTCATCTTTCCTGAATTAGTAGTTTCTCCTCTGTTTGAAAATCGATGTTCCACTATCCTATGTAGGATGTTTATGAATAGATGTTCTACTTTCCACATAAAGTCCCTTCATCCTCTTAAATGACTCCCTCTTCTACTTTTGCATCTCCTCACGTGTGCCACTTTGTCAATAATATCTACTTTCCGTCCCACAGTAGTAGTCTCGAGCACTTTCCTTTTTTGTTTGTCCCAGATTAGTGTGAGCAATTTCATATTTGGCATGGTCCCACTATTATCATATTAGTTTCTAACACCCCTTTTTAGCCCAAAATTTAGAAGCCCATGGGTCTCCTACTCTAAAACACCCAACTTTCTCTCTATTTTAATATAATATCTGATAACCACATAACTTATCTCCTTAAACTATATGTCCTAACAAGTGTTCAAATTATTTTGGGATGGAGGGAGTAACTTTTTACTCTTAAAATGGAACAGATTTAGAATATCTAATTACAAATAGAGGGAGTTTGTTTTGTGATTGGACCTCTTGAAGATGTGTCCCGACTTAAATTTACAAATGTCATATCCTTAGTTCAATCATGTCATATAGTGACGCATTGGGATGATGCAAGTATCTACACACAAAGGGAGAAGAATTCCTTGTTAGCGAATCACCCATCATACTCTTACCTTTATTTACTAATCTTTGGTGTGAATCCTCTATAGTTTGGTGCTAGGGAAAACTTTATGTTTGAATTATGATGCTTGGTAGTTTGATAACATAATATGTGACGGAGTTATTCTCATTGATGGTGATCACTATTTGGTAGCCTGTAACAGAGAATGATTTTAACAGTGTGCCATACAGTGGGAATTACCCCAGTGTCCAATTGAATTTGATATTAACATATCTTTTGAGATGAGTTATTTTGGTTTTTCAAGGACTGTTTTGGTCTACTATCAATTTCAAACGTAATAGCTATAACTATTAACTAGTACCATTTGGGAACCATATGGATTTTCAAACATTTGTTAAATCTTTTTTATATTCTTTTTTTAAAAAAAATTGGCTCGTAAATACAACTTTTTCACGCTATTACTGTATTAGAGTTATGCTTCCTCTTGCAATTGCTTGTGAAAGTTGGATGTGAATCTATGTTTATGTTTTACTTGTATATACCGCAGGAACACAGTCATGACCAAGTCCAAGTAGAGAACAGTGCAATTGGTGGTTCAGCTTTTGTTCAATAGGTAGCATCTAATCTTAATTTTTTTTAAATCTTATTTCCTTCCCTATAACTTGTAAAATCTTGATGTTAGATCTCTATATGAACAACACAGGAAAGTGTATCGAAGAGAAACTTCTTTTTCTCAGTTTTTATTACCTGCTAGATCTGAGTGTAGCATTATGTTTGTTGTACATGTGTTCTTGCACTTGCTCATTGGTATGATAAGTTCATGAAGTCCAATAATGTGTTGCTTCTGAGTTGGGTATTTACCCTGGTTTAGCGCAAATTAGATCCTACAACTGGAACATGATATGTATCTTGCTTTCGGTAGCACATCAATTCAAAGTAAAAGATCATAGAGTTTAGAACAATGAACATACAGTTTACGAACATAATAGTATGATAAAAGAACACGAAATAATTATGAAAAGAACATCAGCTGAGTGTTTTTTAGTCCATAGCGTCAAAGGTGTTGATCTTAACAGAAGACTCTCTTAGCAAGACAGAAAGCCTGTGTTAATTGGTGTTCATTGTGGAAGAATGTAGTTGAAATGTCGATTATTCATTGGCCTTGTTTCTTAATTGTCACATTTGTCAGGAATTATGTTTAATTTCTTTAAGTGTTCTATTATTAAGGAAGTTGCTTAGTACCGAAAAGAAAGTTAAACAAAACATGGCTATTCAACAATGATATGCTTACCTGAAGTATGTCTCATAAGAACCTATACTGAAGGACATAATAGTTCATTGTAAGATCACAATGACATAAATAATTTATTGTAAGATCATAATGGCATTGTTTACTGTAAGGTGACTTATCACTTTTAGATGTAACTTTTAAATGTTGCACAATGAGTTAGTGCGAAGGGGCTTTGCGCCTCTTTGGCACCCAAAAAAAAAGTTAGTGCGAGATAGTCTCACTTGAAGAATTGCTTGTTCATAAGAATAAGTTGGTGTATTGACAGGTACATGTAAAGGGAGTATATTATATGTATCTTGTTTATTACTTCATCTTTTCATTCATTTTAGTAATATTTTAGATACGAAATTTACTCTTACTTGATGGACAAATACTTCCACCGGTTATTTACTTCCAAATAATTCACGACAATGTCTTGTCTGTCTGTTTATTTGCATATCCCATGTAGGATACATATAAACATGAGGAATATTCCTAAACATTTATTATCACCACAAACATAAAAATGTACAAACAATTGAGACAAAAGTTTCCATGTAACTTGCTTTTATATTTCACTAATGTATGCAAATTTTGAACCAAAATTCATAGTAAAAGTTGGTGATGTTTATTCTGTGTCCACGTCTTTAACACATTCAATGAAACAAAAGTGCAAGAAACAAAGAGGAAAGAAGGGTAGGCTGCAAAGCATGCACGAAAGTAGCAAAAAGGATACACATAACTCAGCGTGGTAGGAGTGGGTCAGTTGTTGCCTCAAGCTATTATTTGCTACTGTCCTTCCGTGCGTCCTCTTTAGATAAACTCATTTGACTTCTCTTCCCTCGTCAGTGAGATACTAGTAACTAGTATTACACTCGTCTGGGTCCGGGTCCGGGTCCGGGTCCGGGTCCGGTCCCTTTCCAGTTTCTTTTAAGAACTAAAATCTTCAGTTTTCCATATAACGGTTAGATTTGCATGATACGAGAACCAGGATTATTATTGAGTTTAGTTCTTACTTTTTATGGTGAGATGTTGTAATATGGAGACAGGAGCCGAAGAAAATAAACTAAAGAGTCACTTATTATCATCTGTCTCTATTTACTTTCTGTTCATTTCAACTGATTTTGTCTAAAATTGTCTGAAAACATCTTGTTTTGTCTTAATCTATCCGAACTTATCTTGTCTGAACTTAAGTCAAATTAAATTAAAATAAACAGATCATTAGTAGGCAAATTATGTTATCAATGTGATGATAATTTGAATAAAAGAGATATAATATATTGTGTGAGTGACGAATTGAATGGTACCATTTAGCTTGCGTGAATTGCTATTCTATTTTTTCAAAAACTTGGCCTAATTGGTCACTGCCTTAAGTTTTTAATAAAATTCTTGATTATTATACCATACCCTCTATCTCAAAATGCATTTGATCTTCTTAAAGATTAAGGGCATGTTCTCTTCGGCATAAAACAACTGAACTGAATTAAATTATAACTAGTTAATAGTAATGATAATAATTTAAGAACTGAACTGAAAATAAGCTGGGGTCTGGAGAAAACAGGCCCTAAGAGTATTTTTGTGATTATAGCTTATATCTGCTGACATTTACAATCAAAGGATCTTTTACTTGATTTTTAAAAAAGATTGGGATGATTAATTTAACGGAATATTTATTTTGGCGGGAGTGACTATCATTGATTCATTTCCATTTTGTCTTGATTATAAATCAGTCAATATCGGATTGTTTAAATTACTGAGGAGCATTTTTTTAATCAATAAGCATGAAAAATGGTCTTTCTTAATATTTGAGCAATATAGTTTAACTCCTATTCAATTTGAAATCAAAATAGTAATAGAATCGTCTTATTAACCTAAAAATTTGTGATTCTAATCAAGAAAAAGAGTGTTTGTGGACCTTGATCTACTTTATTTAATTTTCTTACTTTATGTATTACGCTCAATTCCCTAGATGAACAATGCAAAACCGAAAGTTTCTCTGTCTTTACGTACTTTGTTGCATCTCTCAATGGTAAACCCTAGCTAGTCCCTCAAGAACTGATCTCTCACCTGCTTTGGCAAAAACCCTCTTCCCCATTCTATCAACAAATTCAATGCATGTTCCTCCAAATAAACAAACAAAGATTTTAGCCCACATGATCATCTTTACCATTTATAGGCCTACTCCAAGTCTCTCTTTTTTTTACCAAATGTTTACCCAAACAATAATACAATGGAGAGGACAAAAGTACAAACAAAGAGGATGGCTTCATTAAATTCATTGATACATTCATGTACATAGAAGTTATTGATTAGAAGATAATGAGTTCAGCAACCAATAATCAATTAACCCATTATTATGTGTGTTAAGCTTATGCCTATATGAAGTCTTTTAAGAGAATTTAAACTTTGACCATGTATTAATAGTGCTGATTACATCCTACCTAATGCAACCCTTTTCACAAGGGGGAGGAGGGTTAGGAAAAAGTTTATATATAGTACATATATAGGGAGGAATATGTGACTGTCATCAGTGTCATGTTATGTTGCTCGGATTCGAGTACCCATGCCCGATACGGGTACGTGTCCAAGTGTCCCACCCATGTCCGAGTGTCGAGGATCTGATACGGGTACTTGAGGTGAAATGTTGAGTCCGAACAACATAGTTGTCATGTCAACTAGCTTAGTTGGTAAGTCGTGTGGAGGAGAACTGATACCGTAATCCGCTATTTATCTCGTCCACATCGACTCTATAGAATCAAGTTACCGAAACTAAACCTGTGTAGATCATTCAGTTCCTGGAGAGGATTGCCTTGTATACTTCTATATCATACGTGTGTGTGCGTGTAAAATGAGAATTTCAACTAAAAAACTCATATTAGTCATATAGACTAAGAAAGAGATAAATAAAGGGAACTAAGTAGTGTTTCCCATTTCATACCCCAATAACCAAATTTGATACAATGACAAATTCCTCATATATGAAGTACAGAAAATTACACTAGCTAAGATCAGTGAGAGGATACTACTAAAATTACAGACCTAGTTAGCAAAATAAAATAAAAAAGTGAATAATCAGAAAAATTACACAGCAATATATATATATATGAATAAATACTATATATGATCTGATCATCTACTCTTCTTTCTTCATAATTGAAGGAACTATATCTTGTAGAAGCCCATGATCTCTAAGCAAAGCTGCACTAACTGGAGCTAATCTTGAACAGCTAGTAACCACACTAGTATTAGTATTAGTATTAGTATTAGTATTAGTAGAAGTGTTTGATGATGGTAAATTACCAAAATGGTTAAGCTGATGAGGAACCAAGCTACTAACATAATTCATCTGGAAGTGATTACTATTAGCCATTTGCATTGGCAGGGCAAAGGGTGAGGCTGCACCGGCACGGGCACGGATACCGATGCCGGAGCCGAAACCGGGGCTCGGCATAGCACCACGTGGAAGGACAGTACAGGGGTGAGTGTGCTGACCTTCATAAGTAGTGACAACAATAGAAGGGTCAGTGTAGGATCTCTCTACTCTCTTCTTAACATTACATGATGCACTGGTGCAACGGTAGTAACTCCTATAACAACAACAACAACAACAACAACAAAAACCCAAAAACTTTCAATAAATACATATATAATTTGTGCAAAGAAAATGAGGAAATAATATGTGCAAATCCAAGGAAATTGAGTACAATTTATTATGCTTTATTTCAGTGAAAAATTTACACTGAAATTGATGAGTTATAATTGGATGGTTAAGGTAGTGTAAGAATTAATATAGGAGTACTATAGATTATATTATATACCTTGGGAAAGGGCTGTTTTTCACAGCTTTTTGGCCGTACTTTCTCCATCGATAACCATCTTCTAGATGATCAACCTCACTCTTTGTCATGAAAGCAAATCTTGGCTCTCTCTGCCGTTTTTGATTTGTCTTTTTGGCCTTTGTGGATCTTTAAACAACACCCAAAAAGAAATAATAGTATAATTAAGGTCAGAAAAACTCATAATTTTAACAGATTTTTAATTCATCAAGCTAACTAGAAGTATATAAAAACTTAGCATTATATATAAAATCAAATTATGCACAAAGCAAAGACCAATATGCACAATATCATTACAGATTTGGTACCCACAATTTTTTTGTTTTTAAAAAGGAAATCAGAGAAGAAGAAAAAAAACCCCTTTTTTTCTATTTTAGTGTGCATTTCACCTAAAACAAAAAGGACCCATTTTTCCTTTCACACTCCTTTCAAATGGGTTAGTCTCAAAATCCCAAAAAAAGAAAAAAAAAACTTACTGTTTTTTTGCCTTTTGTTGTTGTTCATCTTCATCTTCATCTTCTTGCTGCTGCTCATCATTGAGACCTTCATTAGAAGCAGAGGAAATTGAAGAAGAGTTTGGAGTTGTTGGAAGATTACTATTAAGCACCTCAGAAGTTTCTGGATTCACATTAGAAGTAGTTGAAGGAGGTGGAGGGGTAGGATCAGGTGCACAAGGGTCCATAGAAGTAGTGAAAACTTCATTATTATTGCTTCCACTATAACCATTATTCATCATCATCATATCAAACAGAGAAGGGTTGATGTTAATCATATCTTGCATACCCAACAACTCCATAAACCCTGTTGTTGATGTTGTTGCTGTTGTTGCTGTTGCTGTTGTTGTTGTTATTGATGAGTTGCTCATCTTCTCAAAAACTCCAACTTGGGAATCAAAACCCAAATTTGAAGATAATGATGGTGTTGATGATGAATGATTTTCACTCAAATAGTGATAATTATTACTACTACTAAGTGAATTTCCTCCTATGAAAGTTTCCATCTTCAATGGTTCTTTCATTTCCATTTTTTTGTTTAAAAAAAAGGATAAACAAGTTTTGTTTGAGCTTGATTCAAAGATTGTAGCTTTTAATTTTTTTCACCTAAATTGATTCTCTCTCTAGCTACCACCTTAAATTTAGAGATGAGAGAGAGAGAAGAAAATGAAGATGAAAATGAAAGGGACTTGAGAAAAAGAGAGAGAGGAAGAAGGGGTGTTTTTAGTAGTAAAGAGTTTTTTGGTTTTAGGACTCAAAAAGTGGGAATGGGTACAAAAGCAACACAGAATACAAAATTGTACTCTAGTATACGTAGTAGGTTATATTTATTACTAGCTATATACTTGGTGCTAGGTTTGAAGGACTCCCTAAATGATTTTCAAATGTATGGTCTTGAAAATTCCAATTTGGAAAAAAGCCCATAAATTAGGATCTGGATTATTTACAACCGTTCCTATCATAGTATGATGTACTACCTCCGTTTCATATTAATCTACACACTTACACTTTTGACACTATTTATAAATTTCTCTTTGACTATCATTTGTGAATTATGGTTAAGAGAAAATATAGTCATGTGCGGTCTTGTTTGATTCGTCTCGATATGTAGTTTTAGAATATCGACTTTTTATATTTTTTACAAATACAAAATTAGAGATATAAAGGCTCAAAGTAGTGCATCGGCATGCGTGAAAAGTGTAAGTGTGTAGATTAATATAAAACGGAGGTAGTATATAACAGTGTTATGTTTCTTTTAGATAGGTAAGTCGAAATCCCTTGCAAGGAGGGATTGGAGGTTCCTCTTGCAAGGTGTGAGTCTCGATCAGAGGACATTTATAATTGGAGATGATGTGAATACTATTAGACTATCACCTGTGGCTCATAGTGGTGTATTAATGTGTAAAGTACTCCTTTTTTTTTAACATTCTCACTTTCCTGTGCACGTTTGTTAATGCACTTTTTAGACTTTATATATATTTCACTATATATTAGTAAAAATTATAATGATCGAATATTAATAAAGTACTTATTGAGACGAATCAAACAAGACTTACATAATTATATTTTTTTTTCTTATATATTAAGAATAATTGAGAAGATTATATGTGAATAGTGTCAAGATTCCAAATGAGAAACATACAAAAATCTATTTTTTACTAATACTTGTTTTTCCTTTAAAAAAAAACACTATATATCAATCTAACACTTAGCTTGAATTTCGGTACAATCTATAGATAATCCTCGCCCCTCCAAAATAAACTAATGTGGATTTGTCTCTTTTGTGCATCAAAGATTTGTTTAGTAACTCAATTTGACTATGTCAAAACTCAAAACATTAATAGCTTTAATAAGTTGTTTGTAATAAATAGAAGCGTTTGGCATGTAAACTAAAATACAAATAAATGAATTGGCTTAAATTGAGAAACTATCTTGATGAGTTGGTTTTGAACATAAGGAGATGCCTTTTTTGTATTCATCTCTCTTTGCTCTTTTACATTATGGAGCTATATAAGATTATAAGTATATCCTAATAAGAATCTTATATTCTCAGCTTTGTAAACAACTGGTTGTACCAAATTACTTATACGATCATTTAGCTATCAAATGCATTATTTATCTTTCGCAAAAAAAAAAATGCACTGTTTATCATATTTTATTTCCTTTTTAACTAGTGTTTCCATATAGCGCTTGAAAGATGGTATGCTCTTAATAAATCCTTTGGTGGTAGGGAGTTACATTGAAGTTACTAAATAAGAAATATATTTTCACATACATATTACTTCCAGCAAACAAGTGAAAATGCTTTCTATTAACTTGATCATGATCTTAATCATCATGTACTCCCTTTGTTTCTTTTTGTAAGGCGTAAACGGTTTTCAAGGAAGAATTTTAATCGTCAATAACTCTTAGTTCATATCAATATAAAGGTTTAAGATAATAATATTATGAAAGTGTTTTCAAAAATAAATCAAATGGTATAATTTTTATAATTTATTTTTCATATTATAAGAGATGTTTATGGTCAAATTAAAATTTCTAAATAACCCCCTACCACCAAAAAAAATCAAAAATTCAAAATATGTACTTGCCCAATATTTAAAAACGGAAGAAATATGTGGATGTCATCTAATTTAGATGTTAAAGTCTTGTAGAGGTGGAACCCAAGATCTGGGATCGAATCTCGTCTATATCACCGTGTTTAGACGCTCGTTAACACAAACAAAAAAAGGGAAGAAACATAACATTAAACTATTAGTAAGGTAATTATAGAACTAAAAAAGAAAAAAAAGGTAATTATAAAACTACTACTAGTACTATTGATGAAGATTAGTGGTAATGACATATTGTGATTAGTGTAAATCTCGGAGGAAAAACATGTTTAACAGACACGTGTCGGTCAACTATGAGTACGGACAGAGACGTGGCCTGGTTGGTATTAAATGCGAAAGAGTTTGGTCGAAGGAAGATGCTGCCGGGTCGCCGTTTTTATACTGTTTAAGGTTTGACCAAAGATTAATATTATACAAAAATAAAATAAACAAAAGAAATACTAATAATAAGAAAAGTATAATATATGTAAGTGTGAATGTGGATTTGTGGTTTTGGGGATATTTGGCATCACGTGAATTGGGGCTCCGCCGAATGCCGATTAGAGGAAGAAGCTTCGTTCGTGTGCATGTGAATGTGAATCCTCCAATAATACTCTACTACCACTAAACTTTTATGGTTTTTGCTTTTCAAATTTCAAAATTTTAAAATGCCATAGTGGTTTTAGTTGTGTTTGTACTCCTAATATCCTCATCATTGTTTGTTAATGTGTGCTATTATTGAATGATTCCGAGTGCTTGTAGATATATCCTAGTAGTTTTTTTGGGAGTCCTTGATTATGGTGAAATTTGACAGGTTGTTCTGTTGAAGTTTTTAGTGTGTTTTTAAACTCGACAATGCAAAGTTGACCACTTCTTTTACCTACGCTTACTGTTATATTATACTCCACGACATAAAGATGTGTCATAGGATTGAAATTTCGTCGGGGTAGTTGTATGTCGTGAGGTGTATAAAATGAGCAACTTTGTGTTCAAAGTTATTAGTTGAGGTAATTTAGAAAAACAAAATGGTATCAGAGTGGCAGCTAAAAGAAACGATAAATACTTAAATCTTTTACGATTATTTGAAGAAATTTCTGTTGCAATATTGTAATTTAAATTCCATAATGTCTTAAAACTAAGTCCCACTCCAAGGTGTTAGGTCACTTGTTCAACTTACTAGCTATGCTGGAATGGCATAGGGGTGGTAATAATATGTGTGAGTTTGGAGTGAGAACAAGTACTAGCTTTTAATGCCAAGAGGTACACTTTCATGCACCGAGCACAAACATGCATCAAAGCACTTTAGTTTGAGAAAGTAATTTCATATACCCATGCAGAAAAGGCTTTACTTAGACAAATAGACAATATGCATGACATGCATGATCCTCCAAAATCCTTTGCTTTTTTTCCCCTTTGCTTTTCTAGAAGGGCAGATTCTTTTTTCACCGATCCCTAGAAAGACATAGGCAAAGAATATAATAGTGGGAGGATTTTGATGAATTGATAGATCAATACGTGCATATGTTATTGGGAATTTCTGCCAATTATACATTGCAAAAACATTTTTTTCCTAAAAAAGTTTAAAAGTATCATTTTGAATGTTTAAAGGTATACCGTTGGATAAAGGAACCCTTCTCTCAACATACGCCCTCCGACTGCCAATGCAACATTATTAAATAAAACAATTAGGATATCGAAAAAATAAAAGAAAAAACTGTGATGGAAAATAAACGATCGGAATAAGAATAGATGTGATGGAAAAAGAATAAGTAATTGTTTGCGATTAACCTAAAATGAAAACGTGAAAAGAGCCAAAAAATAGTAAACTTATAAAATAAATATCTAAGACAAAGACAATAAGAGTGAATAAAATCAAGGAACGAATAAGAAAATAGCATCTCCTTTTCTAGTTCAATATCAATTGCATTACCATAAGAGACTATGTATCTTTACAAATTCTTATATGCAGCGCATTACACCATTAGTTGACGGTGCTATGTGAGTTAATGACTAACGACATAATAGAGTAATTGACAAAAAATTAATTACTATGATTGTGATAGGTTATTAATTACTGCTAATATATGCATGGAGTGATGTTAGATTTGACAAATATAATCTATCTATACTAATATATTAAAAGGTGTTCCTCAACAAGAAACTATGCCACGTGGCGCTATCCCTTAGAGTTTTGACTTCATGTACTCCACATACAATAAAAAAATTAGATTATGCATGATATAAGATTTGATCCCATGACCTCAAGCTTGTGTACTAATGTCTTAACCACTAAACCAAGTAATATTTGGCGTTATAATTTCAATGTAAAATAGTAATAAATGAAATATATAAGTTACGGGGCATAGCTCGGACCTAAAAACTAATTGAGGTTTAAAATAATGTTGAACCAACTTTTATATTACGTGTTACATATTACACAAAAGATGAGTTGAATCATCTTATGGCTTTAATTACTTGAAAAATATATATTAAAGTGAGAGAAAGGTGTAAGATTGATGCCTTGAATCTGGTGAAAATGCGGCTTATACGGAGGAATCGAGTGCTCGCCCGGTCGACCAGGCGAGTCACGTCCGACCGGGCGGTGTCGCCCTACCGGGCGAATTGGTCTGGGGGCCCGGCGAGAGCCGGGCGAAAGACCGTCAAAATCACTTGCGCGCCCGACCGGGCAGCTTAGCCCGGCGGCCGGGCGGCGCGCCCCGACCGGCGAAATGGCGATCGGCCGACCAGGGCGGATTCGGTTTTGACGCGGGTTTGGCGATTTCGACTCGGGGTATAAATAGGCTTTTAACCTAAATCGTTAATACGACGATTTAGTTCATAATCACATCTGTAATTCTGGTCAATAATATTATTCTCTCCCTGCCCGTGGATGTAGCCAACACTCCGTTGGTGAACCACGTTAAATCTGTGTCTGATTATTTTCAATTTTGCATTCAATATTTGTTCTTTCTCACATCTGTCATAACAAATTGGTATCAGAGCTTTGTGTTCGATCCGGGTGAGAAAGATGTCTGGGATGAATGTGAAAATTGATAAATTTATCGGGAGAAATAGTTTCGATGCGTGGCGATCAAGATGCGTGCTTTACGAAGCAACAAGGGTCAGGGCACCGTTGGCAAAGAAGTCAACTGATTCGGTTACCGCTTGCGATGGCCATTTCGGAGGAGAAGGCGCATTCAACGATTATGTTGTGTCTTTCTGACGACATAATTACTGAAGTTGCGGAGCAGAAAACTGCTGCTGGTCTGTGGTTGAAGTTGGAGAGTTTGTATATGACAAAATCCCTAACCAACAAGTTGCTTTTGAAGCAACGTCTGTTCAGCCTGCGTATGCAGGAAGGTATGTCTCTGAGGGACCATCTAGATAAACTGAATACTATCTTACTAGATCTTCGTAATATTGATGTTAAAGTAGATGATGAGGATGCTGCTTTAATTCTGTTAGTATCTTTGCCTTCGTCGTATGAGAATTTTGTGGATTCTTTTATTGTTGGGAAAGATAGTCCGTCATTAGAAGAAGTAAGATCCGCACTTCATACTAGAGAGATTCGTCATAAGGCGTCCGGTACATGATACGATCGATCTTGGATTAGTAGCCGGTGGTAATGGACGGGGAATTCGGGAGAAAGTCCAGAAATCGAATTCTAAGGGTCCTAAATCTAGTGATGTCCGTAATTACGTAAGGAAACGGGGCATTGGAAAAGGGAATGTCCTAAAAAGAAAAATAAATGCAGGTCGGATGAATGCGAGTGCAGTTCTGCGGCGGTTGCGGCGAAAATTTCGGTCCGATGAGGATATTGCTTTAGTTGCTAATGAACAAACACATTGCAGTGATGTGTGGGTTTTAGATTCTGGAGCGTCTTGTCATATGTGTTCGCGCAGGAGTGGTTTATGAATTATAAACAGGTTGATGGAAGTGTTACTATGGCCAACAATGAGGTCTGCAAGACAGTTGGTATAGGCTCCATCAGAATTAGGACATGTGATGGCAAAGTTTGTACTTTGAACGAAGTTAGGCATGTTCCACAGGTCACAAAGAATCTGATTTCACTTAGTCTGTTAGACAAGAAAGGGTTCAGTTTCAAAGGTGAGGGTGGAGGGTTGCATGTCTATAGGGGTTCAAAGATGATTCTGAAAGGGGTTAAACGGGAGACATTGTATGTGTTGCAAGGGTCTACGTTATCTGAGCCTGGGGTTGCCACATTGGTTGTTTGTGGTAGTGTTGAGAAACAGGTGGAGCACAGAGGCACTCTAGGTTGGAGTGGTGGTTCACATCAAGAAAAAATCTGTCAACACACACAATCTGAATCTGGAATTCCGTGTTCTTCGTCGTCAAAATCGGGTAAATCAAATTTGGCTCTTGGTCGGCATGTAAGTTTTGGGGACTCTCCCCAAAGGGATGGTTGTGAAGACACGGTGGGTATTGCACTGTTTGTCGGGGAGATGAATATTTTTGGGCCGTCCAAGGAAGGTGTTACTTGTGCTAGGAAGGAGTATAAGCAACAAATCTGTTCGAATCGGGTTCCACAGGGTAAGTTTCAAGGTTGCTTGGACTTACAAGCTGGTTGTGATTGTTAGTTGCCCTTGTTGGGGCAAGTCTGGAGCCTCTAGGGGCTAATCTGGTGTCCTTAAGGGACAAATGTTCGGTTGTCTTTCGGGGCAAATGCGGTTGCGGGAGAAGTTGGGCATTGTGTTCAATGCATCTGTTATCTGTTTTTCTGGTTCATTGTGAGAGGATTCAAGTCAAGGTGGAGATTTGTAAGATTGATGCCTTGAATCTGGTGAAAATGCGGCTTATACGGAGGAATCGAGTGCTCGCCCGACCAGGGCAGTGTCGCCCTAAGAGGCGAATTGGTCTGGGACCGGGGCGAGAGCCCGGGGCAAAGACCGTCAAAATCACTTGCGCGCCCGACCGGCAGCTTAGCCCGGCGACCGGGGCGGCGCGCCCGACCGGGCGAAATGGCTGGCCGACCGCAGGGCGGATTTTGACGCGGGTTTGGCGATTTCGACTCGGGGTATAAATAGGCTTTTAACCTAAATCGTTAATACGACGATTTAGTTCATAATCACATCTGTAATTCTGGTTATTCTCATCAATAATATTATTCTCTCCCTGCCCGTGGATGTAGCCAACACTCCGTTGGTGAACCACGTTAAATCTGTGTCTGATTATTTTCAATTTTACATTCAATATTTGTTCTTTCTCACATCTGTCATAACAAAAGGGATCTAATTAATAAAATAGGCATGCATGCTAGAGCCAAAATTCAGATTCGAAGTGGGAAACTAAGATTTTTATATAAATCTGATGCCATATGCTAAATAAGGACCATAATAAATAGCTCTTTTGCTTTGAACCTAACCCCAAAATCATGGCAAACATAATTGATTTTTGAAAGAGAACAAAAGAAAAGACAAAGGTTAAATTTGCAAATGCTTAAAGAAGTTAACAATAATGGAAGATAGCTGGTTTCTTTTGAGGCCATCCACCCTTTATTTCCCAAAAAGAAAAGCAGAAATTAATAATTAAAAAAGTTTTACACATATTTCTTGCAAAGCCTCTGCACGTGTGACATAGTGTTATTTCAGGCCTGTGAATTGTGATGATCAACATGATTACGTGCTGAGGTAATTTACGTGCCTCTCTTAAAGATCTTTCCCCCCCTCCCCGCCTATAATTTTGCCTTCTTTTAACTTTTTCATATATAAATATTCTTGTTTATTTGGCATGCTCTACATGCAAATATGCAATGTACTTTATCAATATTTAGTTTGGGGGCAAGTAGCAAATAAAATTAAATTTATAACCAAGCTTGCTTGGTGGAGGTGGTGAGGATTGAGGAACTTACCTTGTGACTTTGAGGTTACAAGTTCGAACTACACTATCTACTTGTGTTTGGGATTAGGGATTTCCCTATACCCCCCTACTCTCAAGCGTTGACCTGTGTAGAAGGGCAGACTGACCTGCGAGAGATGTTGGTCCTGTATGGTTCTTCTTCTTACCAAGGGGTTCCCCGATGGAGGCCCAAAAAAAAGGTAGCAAATAACATTTATACCCAAGCCGATGCCCGATGGGGAAAGTAATCTTTTTTTAAAAAAAAGTAAGTTATTTTTTACCTAATTTCTCTAGATCTTATATACTAGTTGCAATTTTTTTTTACAAGATCGATATTATATTCAAATGTCGTTTGTTAATTTTTAATACTTAATAAAATAATAACAATCTAAAAACTGGTCATTTTATAATAACAATATAATGTTTAATACCAAAAACATTTATATTTTAAATTAGAGGAAATACTATATATGTTGCATGAGTTTGAATATCAAAACATTAAAAGTTTAAGAAAATAAATTGTAGTATCAAATCCTTAATTTTTTAAAAACATTTTGTCTTATAATATCAAGATAACGTTGTTAAATTTGTTTCAATTTAATTCTATATATTAAATTGATATTACTATATTTATCCGTTCTAAATTTTTATCCTATATAAAATGTAAAATCAAAGAAAATCCACTTTAATTTGTATAGTATCTCTCTTATGTTTTGAAAATTCTCTTTTATTTTTGGAACTTCTCTCTTACTAAGTATTTTTTAGGAGTCTCTTTTACTTAATAGTACTTCTCTGTTATATTTTACTAATTTGGTACTAGTCTGTTACTTTTGTTGTCCAAATAAGATGATAAAGCCAAAAAATATAACTTTGATACGCTTTTTCTCTCTCTAAAATTCTCCCACCTCAAAATCCTAAGTAATCAACCGTCGCGCCCAGAGTAGGCTGCTGGTGACCGGACTAAGCACGCTGCTCTCCCGATCGCCGGCGAGCATGCTCTCACACCGTACTGTAGGTTTTCGTTTGCCGGAGTGTTTTATAGCTGTTAGTTCGCTGCTTCCGCCGGACGAGAAGAAGAACGGGAGGAGTTCACTGTGGCTTTTGGCGTTTTCCTCGCTCGCATCCTCCTTGTTTCGGTTCCTTTCTCACCAGAGTTCCTTGTTTTGGGTTTTCCATCAGTTTAGTGCGTCTCTCAGGGAGGAAATACTCAAATCTAAATTCTCAAAGTCGGGCAGCCTATCTCCAAAGCTTCCCTAAACGCCACCGTCAATAATCTCACTGGTAAGGTAAAGTTTTGGGTAAGGGCTTCCTGTTTGGGTTAGGAAGTTCTAAATTCGGGTTTGTAGGGTCTGTTTTAGATAAGTGAATTTGACAGCCTTTTACTGGAGCTACCCTAGTCGTCGCCGTCTTGCAGTTTCGGAGTTACCCCGATCTTGACGGTAAAGGTAAAGGTAAAGGTAAAGATTAGGTTAGGGTTTCCGTTTTGGTATTAGGTTTTGGTGATTTACTTGAATTTCCCCCTGAGTTTTATTGGCTTAGTGGTGCTTAGTTTTGCTTGTTCCCTGTTAGTTGTTTGTCCCATAATGTCTGCTGCTTGTTCTTACTGCTGGGTAATGTTGTTTTTGCTTCTCTTTAGTGAGGTTGGATGTTATCAGGTTGTTTTAATTGTTAAATTGTAGTTTACAAAGTTGTATTTTGGCCCTGAGTGGGATGGTTGTTGGTGTAAAACAGTTGGAGTTATGAAATAGGAGTGTAAAGGCTCTGTTAATTGGTGTTGTCTGCTCCTGTAGTGGATGGAGTTCGAAGTTTGCAGGACATGTGCTTGTTGGTCCGGAGGAACATTTTTCCTTCATTAGAATTTTCGAAGATTACATTCCGGGCAGTACGTCAAGGAAAAGAGATTTGAGTGGGAGGGGTGTGTGGGTATTCTTGGGTCGGGTTTGTCAGGTTGTGTCTGAGATTAACTTATGTTAATTCTCAATTTCGGTTAGTGATGTCATTCATCTCTTTCAAAACTTCTTATCTTTACGCTGCTCCTCATCTTTTGGGGGTTCATAGCATGCTTATCAAGTCACTTTTACTGACTCTTGTTGCTTGTAAGCAATTCACAAGTATGTTGTCCCCGACTCGAATCATTACTACCCTTCTATGTCTCTCCTTGTTCTTAAAGTTTCCCAGGTTTAATTTTCATATGTCCTCGGTGTTTATGATCCCAACTGGCGCTCAATCATCTTAAATGGAAGTACTACTGATGGCTCTGACAAATGTGGATGTTGCAAACAGAGTTATCTCAACAACCAAAAGTCCAACGGAGAAGTGTATCTTACCCATGTAATGTCTTGTAAATTTGTTTTTAGTTTCGCTTCTAAGTGTTGTAAGGGTCACTAATGACCCATGTTGTGTGTAAACTCTCTTTTATTTATATATGCAAATTCAGCCGTTGTCAAAAAAAAAAAAAAGATGATAAAGCCTCTAGGAAAAATTTGCTTAAACACCATATATAGTTGAAAAGGAAGTCAATATATGGCTTACCTATAAAAGGCCAAAAGCTACTAAAATCAAACAATTTTTTTTTTGTTGGAATTACTTTTGGACTAATAATAATAATAAGTTTTATAATCAAATTACATAAAATTGATCCGTGGCATTGTTAACCTTTAAAAAACGGCTATATAATGTTGCAAAGAAGACCATGCAAGGAAGGGAAAAATATTATTCAGTCTGGCTCAGTTTTGAATCATTCGCTTGTAAGAACAGTGATCTTATTTTTAGCGCATTGTATATGAAATGATGAAATGATGAAAAGATCATGATCCTTTAAAGAGAGGGTAAATTGAAAGTCTCGAACTTAGTACTAGTCCCTTCTTGTTCTTTAGCAAATGTCCGATTTAAGCAAGAGTAAAACTTGAATGAAGTTGGACAAAGTAAATCAAGCTCGTTCACCACTCGTTTGAGTTCAAGTTTGACAATGTTATTACTATTTTTGGACTTTTGAGCTCCTAATTAAAATTGGCACCCCAACAGAGGATGTCGAAATTCCCTTTTACTTTATAGATTTGTCTATATTTATATCTTATCTTGTTCAACTAATATACAATTATATGTTATCAAGTTACTCAATGATAATCATTTGTTTTAGGAAAAATTCACATCAATAATCTCAATTATGGGCACTCTTCCAATATTAATCCCAACTAAGGGTTATTCCAGTATAATCCAAATTATGGGGTGCATCTTCCCAAAACGATCTCAGTTGACCAGTGACTTACTAAACCAGTAAATTTTATAATTTTTCTTAATTTATTTAATTAAGTTAATAATCCACCACCCACCACCTAATCACCGTTGACCACTACCACACGAGTTCGAAGGATAATCCGAGAATATCGTCGCTTGTTCGGTTCCGCACGAGTTCGAAGGATAATCCTTCTGGGAGGTTGTTTTCGTCTAGCATTGATGGGTCGGTTTATGAGTGGGATCTTTATCAATTGAATCGAAAGGTAGTTTTGCGCTTTCGGTTCGAATGTTCGATACAGGATTTTGAATTGCTATTTGATTTGGTTTTTATTCAGCTCATTTGTGATTGATTTTGTGTTTTTGTTTGAATTTTTGTACTCACAGACTGGTGGTGGAGCCTTGTAAGAGTAAGAGTCCTATGGCGGTGGAGCCTTGTAAGAGTAAGAGAGAATGAGATGGGTTGTATCAATGGTCAGAGGAGAGAGAGATGGTGGCTGCTAGGTGTGAAGGGAAAGAGAGAATGAGATGTGAAGAAATTAAAAGAGAAAATAAAAAATAAAAAATGTGTCAATTAGATTTCGCCACATAAGCGAGTTAACCTGTTAAACAGGTTATAACAGGTAATGGGTCAATTTGGGAAGACAACTGATATAGTTAGGATTATACTGGAATAATCATTAATTGGGATTAATATTGGAAGAGTGTCCATAATTGGGATTATTGATGTAAATTTTTTCCTTTGTTTTATTGTGAAATTAAAATTGGAAGTATGGTAAGCCCTACTTATCTTTCATCATTTGTGGCAAGCAATCAACTTTCATTGAGATTTGGAAACATGGAAGTTACAATTGATGTTTGATGGGTTAGACATGTAGACTTGATGTATTATTCGGAATAGATAACCTGGCCCCAATTTGTTGTAATTGCTCTAATACTTTATTACCCAAAATTATTATAAACAGTCAATGATAAGTGGTTAAAGATACATTTTTGAAACTATATATTTCCTCCGTTCTAAAATAATTGAATCACTTACTATTTACGTAATTCCAAAATAAAATGAAAAATTACTTTATTTGACATTTACTTCTCTCTATCTTTCTGTTCAGTCTTCATCATATGGGTCCCTCCTTTTATTTTGCTCTATTCCTCTCCTCTTCCTAATCCTCGTGTCTCCCCCATATCTTTCAATTATTTTAAAATGAAGGAAATATATTATAATATATAGTATTTTTTGTGTAAATGAGTGATTAAGTGCAGTGATATAGATGAAATTTGATGACATGTCTTGAGTAGTGGGTACTACCCCATAAAACTTTACCAACTGAGTTAGATTACGTCCACATTATATTACAATAGTTAATATTAGACAATCATTTGTGAATGGGGTGAGGAATATTAAATATAGAAAATACATTGAAAATGTTGCATGGTTGCGTCATCATCTAGGTTGTTCAAATTCATTCGACATTCTTCTCCTTAGATGTATGATATATTGCGTGTAATACTTCTAGTAAGAGGCCATACTAGCTAGTTTGTTCGCCTGGCCGAAACATATTGTATTCATTTAACCATGGCTAACTAATGCTACGATAATACTAGTATACTGTATATTATATAGTATTAATCTATATATAGAGATAATTGATTTTTAGTACGTATATATTGATTCCCTCTTGATAAGTTATATTATCTTTTTATTTTTTAACATGAATCATATGGCAATTATCATGCAATACCTTGTATACATGCATGATCAACCGACGAATGCATGCAATTTTCTATGGGGGCCAGCCGATGAGATTGATCACTTTTTAGTATGACTTTATATTAAGTGATCCGATGAACCCCCTTTTTACTATTGGGATTAGCATCAAATATGTGGTAATTACTGCTAATCTTTTTATCTTTGGTTAGGAAAAGAATAAATTAAGTAATACTACTAGTAAAGTAAAACTCATCAAAAATTCTATCAATTCATGCTAAAGCAAAACTCATGATGGTTTGTATTCATCAAAGCAAATAACACCTTGAGTATGTAGCTTTTTCTGGTGGACTATCTAAGAGGGGCATCAAATCAATTAGAGGGGCCAAATGGATTGGTCCTATCCTCTTAGTGACTATATGTTAGATGTGATAAATGAGGCTATACTAATATATGGGTTGGAGTTAGGCTATGTTCTGTTTAACTTATTTAAGAAAAAATAAGTTCATATAAGATAAGATAAGTTCAAATAAGATAAGTTCATATAAGATAAGATAAGTTCAAATAAGATAAGTTCATATAAGATAAGATAAGTTCAGATAAGATAAGATAAGATAAAAAAAAATTGAATAGAACGAACTATGTTACGCAACACAATAAACTATAAGATAATATAAGTTCACATAAGATAAGATAAGTTCAGATAAGATGATCAGACAAAATAAGATAAGTTCAGATAAGATAAAATAAGTTTAGATAAGATAAGACAATTTCAGATAAGTCAAAATAAGTTGAATCAAATGGAACCTTAGTATTTGAGTGATAATTTTTCTCAATCCAAGTTTTGCTTCAAAAGAACAAAAAGCTCAATATAATGTCCCACATTGGTGGTTTTATTATCTCCTGCATTCTTTATATAGAGTTTTATTTTTTATACATTTGTTGAAGGTTTAGAGGGAAGGCAGTCACCACACCCGCACGCGTTGGTCGGGCGCGGTTGTAGTATTTTTTTATATCTGCTCCATACTTTTGCCCAAAATTAGCATTCATCTATTCTCTGAATTCGTGACCGTTATCCTCGCTGATATTGTGTTGTTAGTGATTCTTGCCTTCATCAACTTATCCGTTTTTCCTCCATTTGCTCCCTAATTTTCTGCCTACCGTTTTTATCTTCAGCAAGTCTCTTTATAAAAGACTGCTTAGGACCTTCTCCGGACATAAAAAAAATCGACTCTCCTCTGCAATTCTAAAACACAGTCTCATTATTCTCCGTTCTTCTGGGCATTGTTCAAGGTGTTCTCAAACTGTGACTCTTACTACACCAGAGATCCAGTAGTCGTGTATCCCTGGAGGTTGGTTGCCAAGAGTCCGTGTGTACATAAATAACGGGGCAAATTCAACTTTAGGGAAATGTTATTTCACGCCACGACTTTCAAATAAGTCTGTTAGAATTGTTCTACCTATTTTAGTTCCTACAATATAATATGGTCATATGAGATCGCGAATATGGTTAAATTGTAATTCAAATCCTTTATTGTAACTAAATTATCTCCATTAATTCAAAAGATATGGTCACTATTTCTATCTTCTCTCAAGGATAAAACAAATATAACACAATTTATGTACGACATCTAATCTAAATTCTTATAATCAGAGTCTTTTAGGTCTAATTCCTTGAGGGATAGTTACCTAAGTATTAAATGTGGGCAATAAAATAATTTGAATCTTTTTTAATGATTTGACTTTAATCTTACTCTATTTATATAATATACTCTTATGGTTTTTAAAGTAATGAGACAAAATCCATGCCAAAAAATTAAATTAATGTTTTGGCAAGTCCTACTAACAAGTAACAATACATGTCTAATTAATTTTAGCTATTTAATAATTTAAGAACTATACTCTAGAACAAGGGAATGCCTTGATGGGATTTTGTTTGCGTGAAACGAAATGGGCCACGCCACCTTCGGGCCCGGGTCGCCATCGCGTCGCGGTTCGATGCCAAAATATAGGTGGGTTATATCCCGTCGTTACCTCCCACGTGTATATTTATATTGAGCCCCACAAAACATCCTATCCCACCACGTGTTATGATCCTATGGTGGTAATTCATTTTCTTCATGATAGCACTTGCACGTGCGTATTTTGCAATTACTCCCTCCGGTCTTTATTAGTTTACTACTCATTTCTTTTGCACAAAGTTTTAGGAGAAACAATGTTGTGGGACATAGAAAGAAAGAGAAACTATTATTTTATATTAAAGTTGAATGTATATGTGATGGAAAGTTAGTGGTCCCATTCCAAAAATAGAAACAAAAGAAATGGGTAAACTAATAAGGGACATCCCAAAAAGGAATACGGGTCAACTAATAAAGACCGGAGGAAGTATCTACTATATAGGTGCTTCCTTGTATGCATTAATTCCCAAAAATAGAAGTGTTTCTTTGTAAGCACAAGAAAGTAATTTAAAAAATGAATATAAGGTTTAGGAATGTTCGTAAAAAAAAGAGTTTTAGGAATGAGTTCTGAATTTATTTTCTTTGTTCTTTAAAGATTGCTCCATTAACTACAAAAAGTTATAAAAAAAAACACGACTTAAAACCTAAATATATATCTCTAATTCTATACGCGTAAAAATTATAAAAATTTGATATTTTGATATTATACATTGAAACGACTATAACAAGATCTCACATGACTATATTATTATTTATGGACTAATAAAATTTATGGTCAAAGTGATTAAAGTTTAACCCAATGATATAATGAGGCAATCTCTAAATTAAGATGAATCGGAGGGAGTATGTGATTATGATATCCTTAGCTTACCAATAAATCTAACATTCGACATAATAACATACATATATTTGATCATATGGTTTAGTAGATAATTTGGTCAAAAAGTTTGTGAAAGTTTAAACCCCCAAAAAATAATGTTGCAAGTAAACTAAATAGGTGAAATATCCTCAAAATAGTAATATTAGGGAAAATTAGGATTGCATTAGATTGACTACTATTGAAGATTGAATATGAACTAGGGAAAAAAAGGTTGATTAGGTTCTAAAAAAAAAGAGTTTCAGGTCCAATCATGTGTAAAGATAAGGGGAAATCAGGGTTGATCAGGTCCAATCAGGTTTAATAAGTTCAATTCAGTTTAGATAACTTCAGGTGAAAAAAAAAACACCTATAATGAGGATGACAAACTTTTAAGGAGATCATGTAAACAGAAGAGAGATAAAAAGTGAATTAAACACGGTTGCATAAATAGAATTGATAGTTTAGGCTATTATTTGAAAATTATCAACATAATCTCTAACGTGAATATTTAGTACTTCCTCCGTTTCTTTTTAAATGCAACAATTGGACTTTTCCACTATTCATACCTATCACTTTGACTAAGATTTGTGATATGTACATAATGAAAAATATAGTCAAGTGGGATCTTGTTAGATTTGTCTCGTGACCTACTTTCATAATATGTAATTTTTATAATTTTTACCTATATGTAATTATAGATATTTATGGTCAAAGTAATGTCTCGTTGCGCGTAAAAGTCCAATTGTTGTATTTAAAAAGAAACGGAGGAAGTATTAGACAAGACTAGGTAGCACTTTGAACACAATAGTCGAATGGTTCTTAACCTAAAGACATCGATTCAGCTTGACTGTTTTTTTTTTCCTCTTAAGACAAACATATGCATGTAATTGTAAACTTATTCTCTTTTGCTGCTAAATTCCAAATTCAAGTTAATGTAAGATTTTTCACCTGAGTAAGAGATAAAGAGGGCCATAGCCCATAGGGGATTGGTAGCTAAGTTTACTTTGCTAGATATTTGTCCAACAAATCTATTAGAGATTTTCTTAATCAGTGAAGATTGAGGATTTTATTAGGCAAAGAGCCAAAATAAAAATCCACCAGAGTATATTTCATAATTTTATTATCTATGAACCTACAATTTCCCTTTTGATCTTATGAATATAGCTAAAATTTAGTGAAATAGAGCTTTTACAAAATAAATGATTTAGGAGCTAGTATTATTTGAAAGGGTGAGCAAAATAGTCGGATACTCGAATCTGGACCGAATTAAACTTATTGGAAAACGCTAGTTTTGGATATGAAGTTGGTTATGTCGGTTACAATTTCTAATACTCTCTCTGTATTTTTTTATCTTTCCTACTTTGACTTTGCACATTTGCCAATGCACTTATTCTACCTTAAATATCTTTCATTACATATTAGTAAAAATTATAATAATTGAATATTAATAAAATACTCATTGAGACGAATCAAACAAGACCCCACATAACTATATTTTTTCTTATATATTGAGAAAAATTCAAAAGATTCTCTCTAATTGTGAATAGTGTCAAGATTCCAAATGAGAAAGATAAAAAAATACAGAGGGAGTATGCAAAAGGGGACCAATTGAAATTGATTTCGGTTTTCAACATTTTTTGGAACTAGAACCGATTATGTACTTAGTTAAGCAGGTCTTACAAGATGTGTGATTTTCTTTTTTGCACTCTTATTACAAGATGCTCTTTTTATATTTGACTTTCGCAATTTAAGTGGATTTAAATTAATTACGTTTCTTAACAAAAAAAAAAGGCTCAAATACAAAAATAGTTGCTGATATATTAGTTCTAGTTACGATTATCTAAATGACTTGGTACTTAAAAACGATTTTGGGATCCTAACTTTTCTAATTGGGTTCGGTTTCGATAACAAATTTAACGAACCAATCCTTACAAATTTTGATTTTAGTTCTTAAAAATTTAACCAAATACCCAATCTAGTTCACCTCTAATTATTTGCGTTGATATTCATGTACATTGTATTGAGAATTGAGATGCCCCACAACAATTATATATTGTTTAGGTTATCCTGAACATACAATACCACTAGTGGACTGATTGGTGCTTTTGCTTCTAGTTTACGTTTGGGAGCACCAAAAGGGACACAAAATTGCACTGCACAAATTAAAAAATATAAATAGGTCTTTTCTTTGGTTGTGACTTTGTGAGAAGTCGCCTTCCCCTAATCGAGTTTCCTATTTATATAACAGTTACACTAATACTTCCTGCATTATTTATTAATTCAAAGTTGAAGAGCTGTTATATACTATAAGTTTGTTAAATCTAATTAAATTGGCATTATTGTAAATTAAGATTAATTTGATGTTGCATTTTTCTTTTTCTTGGTGTTAGGGAGCGAATAGTGTACTGATGTAGAGGGGATTTGATCCCATTTCCCCTTTGACTTTTGTCTTGGGTATACATAGACTTTACCAACTAAACTAGATGGCATCTACATATCTGATGTCGTATTACAATAACATATCATGCTATATTGATATTGCCGAGACATCTAACTTAATATTGTTTCAGTTTTGTAAAACGTATATTTCGGATATAAAAAATATTTGCATACAACTTGTATTTTTGAATCGAATAGAGTATATGTAAAATTTTCACACCTTCAAAATATACCCAAGGCCCAAGGGTGAATTGGGTATTGACTATATTATGTAATTTTCGGTTGTCTCTACAGACTACAATAGTGAACAATGACACAGCAAAGTAGGTTGCTTGTAACTATCGTTAATAAATGAATCATGTCTTAGCCTCTTAGCAGGCTCCTGATTATTGTTTCTTTTTGGGTTGCAAGAGCCCAAGAGGGTGATAAATAAATGAAAAGAATTGAATCAATGAATATTTTGGTTAGATAGATATCGACATAATCAAATTAATATATAATATATACTTAGTCTTTTAGAGATGGTAATTGAATTATTTGAATCAAGTCATTTTAAGCTTAATTTTTTTTTGGACCGGGCATAATTATATGTATTTGGATCGATTGCGCATTGAGTTAATTAACTAGGATCATACTTTGTCAACATTTGTATTTTCGAAATTTATTCAAGTCATTTTCGATTTGGTCGGGTTAGAATTAGATCACTACATAACTATATTATTATTATTATTATTATTATTATTATTATTATTATTATTATTATTATTATTATTATTATTATTATTATTATTATTATTATTATTATTATTATTATTATTATTATTATTATTATTATTATTATTATTATTATTATTATTATTATTATTATTATTATTATTATTAGGGTCAATTTAGTGTGTGTAATCACAAATATAAAATTTTTGTTCCATCAATTTTAGCTCTCGTTGATTGATTCGAGTCCATTCGGTTCATTTGGGATTTCAGGCTGACTTCAATCATGTCGTCACTTCTAGGTTAAACATGAGTTGTGAGTCAATTTTGTTGAGTCTTTGTGATCGAAAAATGTCAATACTCAAATCTATTAGATGCCTATCCCTATCTTAATTACTAAAAGAAATGTGCTTAATTATTGGTTAGGATCAACAATTCAATTTCAAATCATGTTCAAACTATTATGTCGCCAGATTTATTTACCTGGTCTCTTTATAAATGGTTTTGCTTGGATGGGACTTGGGAGCAGTTAATTATCATATTGCAAGAGGAGAAACTCATAATTTTACGAGCTCAAGGCAACTATCTCGAGTGAAGAACAAGTTTTTACTGATTCGTTTTGTAGGCGAATATAGAAGCGTTGCTAATGAACTATCATCAAACAACAATACAACATGATCATAAACAAGAATAAAACAATCTTTCTACAATTAGTATCTTAAAATCATACATAAAATAGAAGAACCTATAAAAGCACTAAAATATACTTTTAGGAGGGCATATTAAAAGGAAAATACTTTTTCTACTCACTAAAGATTTTTTTTTTGGCCCCTTTCGGGAATTCGTGGTAAGATGAATTTTAATTTCTCCACCCTCGCATGCGCCACTTACCCATGCGAACAAGCCCCCAAACCCCCTCCCCCAACAATATTGAAATTTTACTTCCTTGAGATTTGAATCTTGGCCTCCCAAGTTGAGAGATAGGAACCATACCAGGTGGACCCATGGGTCCTTGGTACTCACTAAAGATATATACATATAGTAAATTTCAACTCAACCTAGGTAAATAAGATTATGTATTCTTTATTTTAGAGTATTATAGAATCTACAAAAGCAAATAAGCCCAATTGAACTTGAAATCAAATAGATAAATATCACAAAGCATCTGAAAGACTGAAAGTTAGTGAAAATTCCTAATTATAAAACTCATTGATCGGCAAAATCTTTTTAGAGGAACTTAATCAATCTAATTGATTATTCCGTGCTGTTTTTTCACTATAAAAAATTATTCCATGTTTAAAAAAATATCATTGATTCCTTCATCATGGTGGAAAATATCAAAGGCAGCTATCAGTTAGGTTTTTAGTGGGCCAGCCAACTATCCCAAGACTAGGCATCTGTCCTATCTAACTAGAAGATGTAGCTGATAGTCCTCCACCATTAGCGGGCTAGTCATAAAATTGATTGTCATTTGCCACTTGATAATTTAAGGTACGTTTATCACTTGTTTTACTTTCAACTTTTGTGTACGTATAGCAGGTGTGTATAAATATTCAATTCGGTTGATCCAATTCGTAATCTGGTCAATTCGATCCGGTAAATTGAATATCCAACTTTTCCTTTGAAATCTTCAATATTTAGTTATCAGATATCCGATCCGAAATTTCGGATATCCAATTTCTTCGGATCGGATTCGGACAACGTTTTTCCAATCCGAAACTTTGTGTCGGATTATCTGAAATGAACACTCCTAACGTATAATTGAACTAAATAGATCGAAGTATGAAAATATCAAGTGTAGTGCTAAACATCAAAGGATTATATATATAAAATTAAATAATATGGTTACTAATAAAATTGATATCTACCTTTTACAAAAATTACCTCCTTCATCCTCAAATACTTGTTTTATTTGATTTTGATGGTCTCTAATGTCTTACTTTGACCATTAATATCATACTACAAAGTACAATATTGAAATTATAAATTGAGATGAATCAATTAGAAAATAAATAATAATCTTTTCATACTAACACTAGTGAAAGTTTATGGTTAAAGATTTTGGATGGAATTAATGAAATTTGTTTTTGTCATAAATTAGACATATAATCCCTTTGTATCTTTTTTTTTTATCTTTCTCACTTGGAATCTTGACGCAATTAAATTATTCTCAATCTATAAGAAAAAATACAGCCATGTGGGGTATTGTTTGATTCGTCTCAATTAATGGTAATAGAGTTTTGAAAATGTCATGTTAGTTGCAAACTTATTTTTTTCTACATATTTTCCATAAACTTGTCAAATTTTAGCCATTATACAAAATTGCAAAGGCTTAAATTATACTCCCACTAGCAAATAATGAAGTGAACTTTTTGCTATGATGTGTACAACTCCATCTTGTTTGTTCGAAGCTGATGCTGGTTGTCGTGGTTGATAAACTATGTGGGCTTTATGATTTGTCTTCATGTGCGGTAATACGACGTCGATTTTCTGACGCTCTACGATGATGCTAGAATTTTAAAGCGCATTTAGTTTGGTTTTCAAGCCATAATAAAAATCTTTAGCCGACTTGTCTTCTGCGGGGATATGCATCAAACAACCTAGCGCCCCATATGGCCATATCCACCCAAGAGTAATGTTTTTTTTGGAATTTTGGAAAATATAACTCTTAGGCAAGTGAATCGTATGGTGAATCAAAAGCACCGAGTTATTGGCATGTGTTGTACTATCACATACTTAAAAATGGTGCGTGTGTACTTATAGATTTATGATGTACATGTTGTGTCACATGTGAGTTGTCATACGTAAAGAAAAAAAGGAGAGAAAAGCACTGTATTATAAAGCCTAGAGGAGTTATTTCTACTATTGTCAATTGGTTTTAGTATGGATACACCTTTGGACTTGTATGTGGATCAAACTCTCCTCCTCTTTATCGGGTTGCTTAGGCCCATTTTGAATTTTATCAAATTTATCATGGTATCGAGTTCTTTGCATTGGGTCGTTTATATTAGGCATTTGTCAAACAACTGGATAAGGGACGTCCTTAGTTCTATCAAATTTATCATGTTGTCGCCCTTATCTCTATTTATTATATAAGTGAAGGAGGGAGCAATGATATCCCCCTATGAATTTACATATTCACCCCTCAAACAAACCCTCCATCAATCAATCAAGATATGGTAAAATCAAAAACTTGCCAAAAAATAACTCAATCAAATTAAACTCAACCCAAGCAACTCATATAGCAGTCATACTCATAAACTTGCCAACAAAAAAGATTCAATCAATTAAAATTCACATCCCAATCAACTAAAAAAAATTCATAATAAAAACTTACCAAAAATTAATACTGAGACAATAACAAAAAGATACACCATAATCATATGGAGCTTCATGGCATACAAAATCAATTTCAAACTCAAATAACTTTTTCCAAAATACAAAATTAATTACAAACACAAACTCAAATATTCTTTATTAATTGGAGCTTCACGACATTCTCAAATTTGCGAATACTTCATTGTTAATCAGGTACGCAGTTTGTTAGTTGACAATAAGAGTATATGCAATAATATGTACTATGTTCGAGTAAATTTTAAAACAACACTGCATACGAAAATATAAAAATTACATCAACAATTATCGACAGAAAAAAATCATATTTCGTAAAAAATAATTTGACAACAAATATAATTGTTAAAAAAAAATAGATCAGTTTGAATTTCAGCCCATGAAGAAAATTGATCAATTTTTCAAATCACATTTTAAAGATGGAAAGAAATAAGAATTGTAAAAGTTAGAAAAGGGAAAAAAATGGGATCATGGAGGAAAAATGGAGAGGCGAAGGTGAGATCTGAGAAGATAAAATTGGGATCATAAAATAAAAGGGAAAAAATTGGTATCATAGAGGAAAAATGAATCAGAAACTTTCTTACTTTCGCCGCCTCACCCACTGCATCCTTTCTCACCATAATCGCCGCCTCACCCACTACATCCTTTTCTCACCATAATCACCGCCTCACCCACTGCATCCTTTCTTACCATATATAAGCTTATAATATATAGTAGAATTGTAGAACCTTAAGCTTATCCTAAAGTTTCTGAATTTTGGACACCATAACATGCTTAGAAAGTTCAGACGGCGGTACAATCGAAGAACAAATCGAGTATTTTGAATACAGGGTTAATTTGGAGTAAGAGAGGAGAGAGAGAGAAGGTTAATCGGTGAAGGTGAAAGCGTGAGAGGAGAGAGAGAAGGAGAGAACAAAAATGGTTGAAGGCGTGAGAAGGAGAGAGAGAGAAAGGTGAATCAATGAGGGTGGTGTAGAATGTTTTCTGGGTTTTTTTTCCCTGGAAAAAAAATCGATGAGTTCAATGAAGGTTTTCTTGAGTTTCTTAATGTGGAATGCTTTATGGGTTTTTTTTCTTCTGTTTGTGTAGTGAAGTGAAGCAAGCGGAAGCGGAGGGTTTAGGAAGAAGGATACATAAACCTTTAAAGGGTAAATATTATTCTATTTTTTTTAACAGCCCCTTTTTAAGGACATAAGGTTGATATTATATATTTGAAGTTGACTAGGCTGATGAGTGTGCGTAGATTTTCAGGAAAATTAGTTAAAGTCAACAAAAAACAGTAGCTAGAGATGCACTTTCATTAAATGTGCTTATTTATTAAAATATTTTCAAATACTATTTGTAAGTATTTCAATCTTTCTTACTCACCAAATGTAGGCGAACTTAGATACGAACTTTCGTTTTTGGTTTATTTTATTAATGAGCAATAGTTATGCCCAAAATGTCACCACCACGCACGCGTGCATAAAAAGCCAGTATAACTAACTCTAACTACTTGCAACAACATGTTGTAACTAGGATTACTTGAAACAAGAAACTAAATCGTACAATAGCAACTCTTTTAGCCGGGGTCGATCGGTAAAATCGGGTTCTGAGCTACAATCCTGCTCGTGGTTTTGAATTCTTATTGTGTAGAATTGGTACGGTCTCTAAAAACATTTTCGACTATTGTTATAGTCATATCGTATAGTACATTATAGTTTAAAAAATTGGTTTATCATATTGGATATTATATATTAAATATAAGTGAATCTAAAGATAAATTTAAAGTCATATTTGAAAAATAAAAAATTGCTATAATTATTCTAAGTCATTAATGATCAAAGTTTTAAATTTTCCGACCATGAAAAAGGAACGAGAAAGGGTACCACTTTTTGCTGATGCGAGATAAAATTGAAATTATCTTCACCACCATAAACACAATTTATATTGAGCTATTTGTATAAATAATCCAATTGTATGCCTATGTTATTCATAATTTGCCCTACTACGGTTCCACTACCTGAGACTAGTGTGCAAATTGCAATGTGCATTACTCCTAACTAGTAGCTAGCAGCTAGCATGATTTGGATTAAGGATTGATTATACTCTTAAATAACTACTTTCTTAGGGAGGTGGAGAGATTGAGTGGATTAACCATAGAAATCGGAGAACAATTAAGACACGACTAAGACATTTCTTTCCGTCGTCTAGGAGGTTGACTTAATCTTTGATTCGACTAAAGATTAATTAGATTTTACGGTTAACTCAATGTTCAGCATAATCTTATTAAGCTAATGCTTCTAACTATCAATGACAATGAGTCATCATTATAATCCTTTCTTAAATTTGTTGTAATACCAATAAGTAGCACATGCATGAGAGATATATTCCTTTAACTACCACGTCGGGAGTCATGGGAACACAAGTTATATAAAAAATATACTAACTATATAAAAAGGATAAAACCCCATACACAAGTTTATGCCTTGTCTTATATGATCATTTATATAATATTGTGACGAGACGAGAAATAGACAAATCAATATACATATTGCTTAATTTACGCATTAATGCCCATCATTCTGTGATGACTTTGGGATCTTATGGATCCATTACTATCTATCACTCTTACAGTCCTACTACAAAATAATTTAACTAAACTATTTGATAAAGTCACATAAAGTAATATTTATGATTTAGAATTTAATCTAATCTACATCCCAAAATACTTAATATACTAATTGTGATTTTTTGGTTGTTGAAGGGAATATACTAATTGTGATTTTGAGTAGCGTAAGATTACGAAATAGATTAATATATATGTAGCTGGTTTTATTCTCACATTTCCATTGAACAATTAGCAAACCTCACGATTTTAACGTCCATTTGACTCAAATGAGCATATATTTCAAAACGGAGTTCTTATTTTTTTCAAGTAATGCTTATTGCTCATTTCATTTATTTATAAGGTAAGCATTTGATTTGCTTATCTTCGTTTTCCTAAATGAGTTTTATTACGACCTTTACTCATTATGACCTTATTCATCTACCGAGCCGATATAAGTACAACCAGATATATCATAGACTTATAGATGTAAATAAGTCAATTAGGTATATGAGCTACTAAAGGAGTGGGGAATCAATTAATAAGTGATGACTAGATGAGAAGTATATCCTTATCCTTAGGATCTATCTTCCATGCGTACGTACAACTATAACAAAACCCCCTCTAATATTAGTGATAAAGATTAGGTTTTCTTTTTTCTTTATTTATTCTTTTCTATTTCCATTTTCCAATTATTGGAATGATAAGAAAACCAAGTTTCTCAAGGATAGCGTGAACAAGTAGAAAAAGTACAATTACACATATCGGGCTAAAGAATCCATACTGCGGTCCAAAGCCTAAGTGAAATAGGTCATAGGTGTATGAATTCTTATCAATCAATTTTTTTTGGAGTAGGACGTTTATGGATTATAAGCCAATTCTTTTTAAGTCCATGATGCAGCCACCACGACCTTCTTTTAATGAACATATACAAAAACAAAAAAGTTCTGAAACTGTTGAGGATATTTAGCTTGAAACAAAATTAGTAACCCAATTCATCATTAACTCAAATTTTATTGCCCTATGTGATTGTAGACTATTAATGAATTTTTATATATTGTCAGAGTCATGCACCACCCACTTTTAAGGCGAAACGATCACAGATTCGACAAAAATTGTGGACCACCGATATCTTTTACTAACAATTTGAAAAATGATAAAAAGTTGGTATTTAGAAAATATACATCGAGTCGAATTCAACAACACATAACATAAAGTTTTTATATATTAGTAAAAATAAAAGATGGCCAAAATTAGCACATAAATAAAGCAAAAGTTAAAATATTTTAACTAAAAAGAAATAAAGGAAATATTTCTTTCTACTCTATATGTTTAGATTAGTTTTTTTTCGCTCAATATTTCAACACTAATATCCCCGCCTCAACTTTTTTGAGGAATCTTTCTATTCAGCATAGTGATATTATTCTCGATACTTTTTTTGTAAAGTTGAGACTGCACTCACCTGTTAACGTTTTTTTCTCCATCTACTTGGTAACTCTTATTAAATGTGTGCCAAGTTACTATGGAACAATTATTTTGGGATTGGCGAAGTACTTAATATACCATTTTTTTAAAGCGTGTCTAATTAAAACTTATCGAACGCATTTGAACTTAAGCGAAGTTACATTTTTGGTAATTAATCAATATAAGTTGATTGAAACACTATCCAAAAAGTTACTCCAATATTATTATTTAGAAATGGTCACTTCAATTTAAAACATAAAACAACAACTTAAGCATGTGTACACATATACTATTATCATAGTACGTACCTATTAAAGATACTGAAAACAGTCCTGGTATTTAATTACAATATTACCTTAGTTGGTTATGTTATCTCTTTTCTATTATACGGTCTCATATTTATTTTTATTTCTCTCTTTCTTATATGGCTTCCATAACATTTTTTTTTGGTGAAACATATGGCTTCCATAACAAAGTGTTAAGAATACATGTAAAAATAGTACAATGGAATGGAGGAAGTATATAGGAATTGAACCAAAGTTGAGTTTCTAGTTTTGTCATCTACTAACAAAAGAAAAAGATTAGTACACAGTTTTTGGGCTTTACCAATAGTGGGTTACACCTTGTAGATTTTCCTGAAATTTGCAAGGTCTGAGGCCCATTACATTTATTGCTAAGCGTTTAAATCCAGTCCAAAAAGGGCCATCAATGGACCATCGGTGACCCATAGTGTTTCTTGTCCAACTTCTCTTTTCTGTTACGTGAACTGTATTGCTTTTTACTTCCAACATTGAAATATGAGAAAAAAACATGTGCTTAAGAAGAGAAAGAGAGAATTTATTGCCAAAATGGGAAACATTACAAGTAATAAAAAAACTCGGAGGAAGTAGTATACGAGTCTAAATCTATACAATTTTTTTTTAAGAAAGTGAATCTATACTATTTCATTTTAAAAGAGGTTTTTTCGTGTAAAATTCCCTCCTAAACATATTAAAAGTTAATAATGGTTGTATTGAACTTTTAAATAGATGATTTATTGAACATTAATTCACCATTAGCATTCAAAATTAAACTTTAACCTAATACCAATTATCTAATAGTTACCATGAAAAATAGAGTTTAATTCATGACATGGAGTATAAAACCTTGACATATTTATCAGCCTGCAGACAGTCCAGAATTCTTTCTTTTGTTTTCTTATATAAAAAAAAACAACAACATTGGATTCAATAATAAGACATACAAATTAAAGTTACATACATATAGAAAAAGGGATTTCAAAATAAATAAATTATTTCAATCAATAGTTTTGAATCATAGCCTCATAAAGATGAAGCATTGAATTCCAGTAATTAATCAATTAATTACTGGGTCCATCTCAAATAAAGTCACATTACACACAAGATTTCCAAAAGAAAAAGAAATCGAGATCATCACTATAGCCTCTTAATAATAATGTAGCTAATTAACTAAGACCTCTGTCCTCCTGTTCATCAACACATAATAACATAACTAATATCTGGCCTTTCTCCTACACCAAACTCTATCATATCACAAGAAAAATTATAAGAAAATAAAAATAATACAAATAAAAAAACCAAATTGTAAAGAATGTATCAAACTTTACAAGCAATAATAAAAAGTAAAAAAAAAATAAAAAATTTACTCATCATGAGCTTGAGTAGTAGCCAAGACATCAACCATAATTTGCATAACCCTAACCCTCATTTGCAAAGACATAATATAAGAAGCTGTATCTCTAAATAAACCATCTAACCCTTGATTAGACTCCCGGTTAGGGATTAATCTCTTTAGGGTTTGTACCTTTCTTTCAATTCCATTTTCGTCGCGTCGACGAATCATTGATGATCTTGATCTCCTCTTCATCAATACCCTTTTGTTCTTCCTCAAATGCATTTGTTTCTTCCTTGTTTGCCTTAGTTTTTCGGTCCACAAAGAACTACTTGATATTAGGTTACTACTACTTGTAGTAGTACTAAAACTTCCCTTATTTCCTAGGACAATGCCCTTTAATTTAAGTGAATCTAGGAGAAAATTTTTGAGGTGCTCCCATTATAATTACCTCAATTGATATATATAGATATATAGGGTAAGGACCTTGTTGTGTGGAGAAGAAGGATAATGTATATTTACTTTGATGAGTTTTTGGGATGTTTTTTTGTTGTTGAGAGAAGCTAAAAATGAGAGCAACAAAGGCTCCTATTTATAAGTTAAATATGAGGGAGGTAGGGAATTGATGAGTTGTTTGGCAATTAGGGATAAACATGGGATTAGATGATATAATTAGCTTAAGAAGGGAGGACCTACCAAAATCACAATTTCATTGGTAAGACTCTAAAGCTATAGAATAAATCAATCAAAATATGCCATGTGTATATTTTTTTTTTTTGAGATTTATTAGCTTTTTTAGGGTTCTTATTTTTAATTTTATTTTGTAATTTTAAGATTTAGCTTTTGGGCATGTTCTCCTACTCTAAAGCACATGCTTTCACATGATTTAAATTCAGGAGCACCACTACCCCTCTAACAGTCCTTAAGCCATGCACCATGCCTCCCTTAAAATTAGATCCTAATGTTCCTCTCTTTCTTTTGCATTAGCAACCTCTAATCTTGTCAAAACACCCTGGATGATTCCCTTTCCCACTTCCAAATTCATTGCATTTTCCATTTAAGGAAATTATAGAAAAATTAAGTCTTTCCAAAATTAAAACAAAGAAGAAAAAATATTAATATTTTTATATGCTTAGTTTTCCAGCTCAATAAGTTATGGCCATATAATTTGTTAGGCAGCCTACTTTATTTTATTAATTACCTAAAATATTGTTTTAAATGGTGCGTTGTACCAATTCTCTGCATGTTTCCAAACAGGAAACCTCTTAAATCATTATAAATTTAAGAGTATGGTATGTAGTGTCTTGGAATTATATTTCATGCATATTAAAGTTTGTCAAAGATTATTATAGGCTAAAATTTGAGGGGATATGGGAGTTAGGAATGTAATATGCATACGTCATTTCATTTTTAGGTTTGGATAAGAGGGATTTGATGATGCATGATATTCTGACAAAAGCATTCATGAATCTGATGTACTTAGGTACAATATATAATTTCCATCTTTCTTCCTAAATCCATGACAATTATTCATGTGATTGCCATGTCTGGTTCAGAGCACTCCACACATACACCAAAATTTTGTTTGTAAATTGAATTTTCACACTAATACCGATAATTTATGATCCATCCCTTTCTTATGGTACCGTCTTTATAAAAAATAGACCACAAAGTTAAATTTCATATAAGGCGAATTTACAAAAATGCATCATGAGTTAAAGAAAACTTTTTGTATATTAAGGAGGTGATTTCTTACTAGCTATTCACATATTAATATAACTTTTAATATCTTACAGTAATAAGAATTGCTGAAATAAGACACGGAACTCTTTTAAAACATCCACATAAATTTGGATGTCCTTTTTTCAAGAATTTTGTATCAATAATTTTATTAGTGTCATTCTTTAGTCATTCCATGTCATATATAAGTGTCATATTTACATTTGTGTTCTTATATATTAATTATATGAGGCGTCATTTTATAATATGTTAATGTCATTTTTCATGTATTCTATGTCATTATTTTAAGACGATAATATTATTTTTCAAGTTTTATGGAAGACAAATTGTATAAGAAAATCACATGATTATATATGTAAAATGATTATTAGCATGATATATTAGATGTCAAGCATAATAGTCATTTTAAGATGTCCCAAATAAAAAAAACCACAATATCCTAATCAAAGTCTAGTTATGAATTATGATTATCCAAATCTTAATCTTAAATTGAGGCCAATAATAATACGCAAAAAGTTTGGCAGTTTTGTGTCAAAACATAGGTGATTGTATGATCCCGACTTTTCATGAGCGGCTTGTTTTTTAGTAAGAAGGAGGTGACTTGTAAATGAATCTTTTTTCTCAAAACTATGAACCTGTTGCTTCAAGTCTCAAACATTCAACCTATCTGGTTTATTTTCAAGTTTTCTGGGCCAAAGAACATGCATGCACATGTAGCAATATATTCATTTACTCTCTGTCTCTTTCTATATAGGCATGCAAATAACCCATGCATGAGCATTATAATGTGGTTCCAAATTATTTAACTATATATTACCTAGCTAATCAAGTCATCATTAAGTTTTCAGCTAATATGCATGGTAGTAATTGAAGTTAGCAAAAACCTGTTCTAATGATTTGTAAAAAATGAGTTTTGATCATCTAAAACCGAAGAGTATAAATGATAAACATTTTTTTAGGGGAATATAAATGATAAACATAATACTAACAATTCAGCAAAAGAGAATTTTTATTAGTAATAATTAAGATAAGTTTAAATCTATAATAGTTTTTTTTCCCTCTCAAAAAATTAATTATATAATTTAATCAATTCATTATAATAAATTCAGTTGAAGACAATGGTGCCGACCCTAGTAAAAAAATATTCTCTTATATTGATATACAGCTAGTTTTAAAGTTGGTGAAATGACTATCAAATTCTATTAATGAAAAGCAAATTATACAATTAATTAATCTAATTTTCATTTGAGGTTAAAAGCATAGAAGACAAGAAATGGCTATAATAATCTTATTCTAAACTCCTATTAGTAACAAACAAATACACCTACAAACCTCACAGCTAGATTATATTCCATAACAAGATTTGTATTGGTGAATTGAGAGGAAAAGTGGGTAGCTAGAAATGTGGAATGCACCCTATTAACGTCCCATGGTTGGTATTTTAGCAATATCTTTGAGATAAGTGGTAGTTTTAGATATTAGGCAGCTATTGAAGCAAAACAATATAGGATGACGGTTGTGCACATGGATGATCGATGGATATATCCCTTATTCAAGGTATATTGTCTTAGCTAGGATTGATTTATTGTTTAAAAACCTTACATATAGTGCGTATGTATAAAATATGGAGCCAAATACTATAAAAAAAAAAGTACGGAGTCAAATCAGCCAATCAATATCTTGAATATGATGTTTTAATTTTCAATTATATAGCTTTATATATATATATATATATATATATATATATATATATATATATATATATATATATATATATATATATATATATATATATATATATATATATATATATATATATATATATATATATATATATATATATATATATATATACTTGTACAAAAATAATATATATTAATCTCAATAAACTACCCATAGAAAAGGAGTATCATAAACTACGGTCTAACAATCACTCTAAGTATTAATTAGATACACACAAAAAAATTCAGCAAAATATATAAAAACTTATTCTTTGTAAATCTAGTAACATTTTATACATTTTGCTTAGCTTTTAGCATTTTCTTTTTGTGAAACTAACATTATTTCATGTTATGATCATACAACCATATGATACAAAAAATATCTCTAGCTTATTGTTTGGCATACAAATATAGAACTATTAGCTATTTCTTGTGTGTGTGTGTGAGCTTGGGACTTGGGAGGTTAATCAAGGTTACCCCTCACCAAGTTCATCTGAGGAGAAAGATCAAATAAACACATGAAATTCAATATTTGGTCACTAATGACAAATCTATGAGGTAGGGGAATATTACTAGGCCAACACCTCAATCACAGAGTGCATAGCTTGTTTTGATACATTGTTCATTATTTAGTTTCTTTGTCGTATGAGAATGTGTATAATACTTAATGTTTATTTTGTCTATTGAAATACTTATTTACGTATTTATAAAATTTAGGAATAATCTTCAATTTGTACAGAGGCAAATTTAGTAACATCCCACATAATTAATTATACCTTTTTTATATATATACTTCATCCGTTTATTAATAGATGCATTATATATTGACTTTTTACACTATTTTGGATATCAACTTTCACCATCTTTAATTACTAATTTATGAATATAAATGTCATAATTTTAATTGTTGATGGGTTAATCTCAATGTATATTTTCAAAATGTTATTTTTTTAATAAATTTTAATAATATATAATTGAAGATATTGATGGTAGAAGTTGTGCTGACAAGTGTCTTTTAGTTAATATGATACATCTATTAAGAAACATAGGATGTACAAATGAAGATATGTAGTAAAAAAATTTAACTTTGATCACAAAAATTAAAAGTGTTGTAACTAATATAAATTGGATGAAGATTGAAGTGATTGGGTTATATGGAATTATATTTAACCTTAAGTGCATCAGGATTTAGAGAATGTCTTGCCAAAACAACAAAAAGAAACACCATGTTGCCATGCATGTTTTATTCGACAACTAGGTTTTAATGCTTACTGCAATACTGCTGGTTGATCCCTTCAACTACTGAAACTTGCAAATTAATTTTGTTTCAGAACAGATGTATATTCCCTGCCATTCTTCCTACTTTCTCACTCGATCAAGCTCATAAACTTCTTTGTAAGTAGTCCTATAAAAAAAACATACCAAAGGTGAAATAAAATCTTAATTTCTTAAGAGCACCTATATACTAGAATCAAGAAGAGGTGCATGCGTCCAATTTATATTCTTAAAGGTAATGAATGCGGTTGGCTTGGATGGGTGTTGCTCATGTATATGAATTGTATGAAAAGGGTAGACATGCACATGGGCAATTAGGGTAGACAGTCGTGTTATAAAATAAATTAGTAAGTAAAATTTTGTAGATAACATTAAAAGAAAAAGGATCGGATCTCATTTAAATTACCACCTTGTCACTTGTTATGTAAAGAAAATTAAATAAACTTTTCTTCATGCTCCCGGGGCGGCTAAGGCCAAGTCCAGGGTGAGCAACTGCACATGGCCCCCAAAATATAAGGGCCCAATTCTATTAGTTGTCTGCCCAAATTAAGAAAGAAAAAATAAATAATTCTAATTACAGGTGTTTATTTTCCAATTTATCGAGTGTAATGTTGGATGCAGATTCAAAGAGGTTAATTTCTATCTAGTATTTTGCTTCGTTCATCCTGTTCTCCGAAAAAATCTCATTAATGACTCTTTCGTCTCTTCCTATTCACAAAAAATTTACAATCCTTATAATTTAATTTAGTACAGGGCCCCTAAATTGTACGAGACGACCCTTCGTTTGCTCCCTTAAAGAGCCTTTTTTTTGGATGGGTGCTCTCTGGAAGAGTTGACTTAACAAGTGTCTAGTTCGGACCTATTTCATTATAAAAAATAAATTAATTAAAAAAAATGCACAATCCAATTCAACACAATCTATTTTCCTGAAGACAATCAAAGTTTAGGCATCATGACAATTGAGACACTTCTCTCATTAGTCATTATGAAATTCAATTAACGACCGAACTTGATTCAGTGATAACTAAGCGAACAAATTACACAACCACCTTATTAATTAAAATAAATACAATGGAATGAAACAAAGAGTGAACAAAGGGGCTCCACAAATTATGAGACAAAAAAAAATGTTTTCCAATGGTAGCCGTTTATGGGACAAATTAGAAAGATAATACTCAACAGGATGCCATTGCTAAATAAAGGAGGATTCTTTGAAATTTCTTGAAAGATCATATCATTCTTTGATGTGCAGTGTGGACCAAAGGAGAGTGATCAAATCATAAGTATATTGTTGGAAAGCCATGTTCTTCATGTGGTTCTTCACTAACAAGGTGTCACCCATGTTCATTTTTCTTCTTTTCGTGCAATTTGCAAATATGCTTCTATTATGGAATATGACTTATCAAAATTGCGCACCTTTTTTTTGTAATTTGTTGAGCTACACTACAATAGCTGTATACAAATGATTTTGTAAATTTCAGATTTTCAAAAAAAATAAACTTACAATTGATTCAACATAAATTTGTATTAATGAAATTTTCCGACAAATCAGCAAGGCGTCCTTAAAAACACTTCCAAGCTATGGCTAGAAGGTTAAGAGGTCCTAAAAATACGTCTCAGCCATCGCGAAGACTTCTCTATGGGACGTCCAAGCCATGGCCAGGACGTCCCAAAAAGACGTCCCGACCATGGCTTAGACGTCCCATAAAGACGTTTTGTCCATGGCTAGCTTGGACTACTTTGTAGGACGTCTGGCTAGTTTGCTAAAATATAAAATTAAATAAACGTCGGTTTTATTTGATTGGTTGTCGTTGTCCAACTGACTTTCCAATGACTAAATTCTCGCAAATATATAAATTAAAAACGACTTTGGATAGATAGAGAAGAGAGAATTAAAAGAGTGAAGTGTGAGGAGTGAATGAGAAGAAAGGCGTTTTCATCCAATATATAAAATGATAACTAGTTATTGACCTGGGCGATGCTCTAGATCATTATACCAATGTGAATTTGAAGAGTTAAATCAAACACTTGAGAGAAGTGGAAAAAAGAGTTATACGGTATTGAATTGTACTTGTGAAATAATTCTCCAATTCTTTTAAATTTTCTACATAATAAATTATAATACGATTTATTGATCAATATAACTCCCGGCTTCAAGAGAGTATATATATATGTATAAATATATGATTAATTACAAAGATGATAATACAATCTTGTTTTTAAAATGTAGGTTAATGTTTAAGAATATAACCAATACAATTGAATAATGTAGTGGTGTTAATTAGGGAGGTTATAAAATTTTTAAGAGCTTTTATTTATTAATATAAGAGTACTGGAAGGTAGGACAAGCTATTATTAGCATTAGATTAACGAGTATTAATATATACAGTTGCATTTAATTGTTTTAAAATAAATATATTATCTTGTCTTTAAATAATTTTTTTCCCACAAAAACCAATATGAGATTGTAGATTAAGTTGGTCAGTGCATTTGTATATCAAATCCGAGGCTATGGTTCGAGTCTTAACACATGAGTATATTTTTATTGTTTAATATGTCTCATTTGATGTGGGTTTGGGTTGAGTTCTAATAAGAACCCTCTTATGGTGAAACCATGAGAACCACGTAAATTGAACAAAAACTTCATTTAATGAGCAAAAAAGTAAAAAAAAATGAGTAAAAACATAAAATGAGTAGACAATATTAAATGATCAAAAACGTGAAATGAGCAAAAATATAAAATGAGGAAAACGTAAAATGAGCATAAAAAAGTTAAATGTGAAAAAACGTAAAATGAGCAACAAACGTTGCGAAATGAGCATAAAACTGTTAAATTTGCAAAAACATAAAATGAGCAAAAACGTTGTGAAATGAGTAAAATCTTTGTAAAATAAGTGGTTCCCACGATTCTCACCATAAGGTTGGTTCTCATATGAACTTAAACCTATAGAGAGAGATTAGAGATTGTAAGGCGGAATTTGACCGCTCACTTGTTAAATAGAGAATTTTAGATGTATCCTTAAGCATGATTATGCAAGGTACTTTATGCAACAAATTGATGGGGCCGGGATTGCTGAAACTAGGAAACGTGGCATATGTTTATTGTTTGGTTTACCAATTAAACTTGGATTATGTCCTTTCATGTGCTTATGAGGTGGTCACATGATGCTAATGATTTTTGCTAATTACTAGCATTTTTAAGCATGCCAGGGTTACGTTATTGCTAATTAGAGCTCACCCCTTTTTCATGCGCTACTAATTAGATCTCGTTCCCATCTAATTAATTAGGATAATATATTAATACTCTTATCCAAAGCCAGGCAATTTGCATTTTAATAAGACTTCTAATTTTCATTTATGCAGCGAATTGCTTATGCTCTCCAACACAATTTATGGTGTTAGAAATTAGTTTAGGTTACAAGTTGCCATGCAAAATGAGCTCAAACCCCACCCAAGTAGCTAGATAATAATATTAGTTTTTATGGCTTGTAATTGTAATTGTGAGTTGGCCAGCAGATTATCATCCAATTATTATTTTCAATAACAGTTTGGTACACTTAATAATATCATGCAAATTGTGTTAGAGTCTTATAATTATGTAGAATACTAGCATTAAACGTGATTACATGCATGTATAGGTAGAAATTTGCATGTTGCAATCACATCGTCATTTTCTTTCACATTCTCCTAAATTATAAGATAGGAAGTTTGCGATAAGATATGATACAATTGCAAAAAAAGACAATGTAATTAGTTTGATGATATATAATTAAGGTGTTCTTAGTGTATTTGAATATATAATATAATATAATTAAGTCGCTAACAGATAGCTTAAATATTACTTAGTAAAACTATTCGTATTCCATTGTCGTTGAATACTTACCTCATTTAATAATAAATTACGTCTTAGTATTTTACTTTGTGACTCATTATATACACCAAATAGAAAAATTACTTTATTGGAGTATATTCTTAAGACGATTACATCTCGTGGAAATTATATGTTGTCATCATAAAGTGAGGAAGTGCTTATAAGTGAGTTTAAATTTGACGATTCCTTATTTTTTTTTACATGATTTTTAAAAATTTAACCAAATTCAAAGTAGTCCATACATTATTTTGTGCTCCAATAATTATAGAGCTAAATGAATTAAGTGAGAGGAGGATGAAAAATATTGAGACTTGATTAAATCAAGTACCATATTGGAAGGGTTTGGTTAACTCACGAGGGAAGTATCATTAATTATCCTCTCAATTTCCTTCATTTATCTCCTTCCATTTACATTCATATTCAAATAAAAGTACATGTTTACCAAATTAATCTTCTTTACATTTTCATCACTTCAATTTTTTCATCCAAACATGCTTCCAAATTTGGACGGAGCTGTTGAGGTAAATACACCTCCTTGCGGAATTACTCAAGTGACAAGAACAAACACAACTAGCAAGTTCCTACTTCTAGTATGTTCAAAGTCACACCAAAATCACCATAAACATGATCTATCTCCCAAAATCAGAATTCTCCAATAATATCAACCAACAACCACAGCAAGATAAGCAATTCAACAATAACAACAATCAAGCAAAGACACACGAATTTTTACGTGGAAAACCCCTTCAATGAGAAGAGTAAAAACCACGGGACGATTAGGAGTCCACCCAATTGCTCTTATTATGATAAAAGGAAGGTTACACAAACCCAATTCCAAGTCCTCAAATGGGTACACAAATTACCCAATAATAGACATCATAATTAGCAACTTACAAAAGAGGAAGATTGAGAGATATCACCAGAAAAACAGAGCTCAATACAGCAGTAATATCTCACGAACCAGAGCACCAAAAGACAATCCCACCGTCCAGAATATAGCCCAAGATGTCCCGGATAAGCTGTCAAAATTTCAGCCAAATCGGACCACGAACGACCTTTGATCGGAGGTGTTTTGTAAAACTGTGCCCAGAAAACCGAGAAGGGGGCTGCTCTCTTTTCTTCTGTTTTTCTCTCACTTTTCTTCTCTCTCTTTTCTTGCGTGTGTTACTCAAACTTACTGACATGAAGTTTTTTTAATGCTGCTCTACTTTGTGAAGCAAGCTAAAGACTTTTTGGCTCCCTCACATCCATGTGAGTTGTGCCCCAAAAAATCAACTTCTAGAAGCTTGATAACTTTGGGCTAAATAACCCAAAATACAATGAGTTTTTCCACATAGGAAGGGACTCATAACCCAACAAATCTCCCCCTCCCGACTATGTGGAGGTGGTTGCCATTCCGGCAATCAAACGACAAGTCTCAAACTTGCCTCTTGGCAATGCTTTAGTCATCATGTCAGAACCATTGTCATCGGTGTGAATCTTCTCAAGCTCAAGGAACTTAGCATCAAGAACATCACGTATCCAATGATACCTCACATCAATATGTTTCGACTTAGCATGAAAAGTGGAATTCTTAGCAAGATGAATTGCACTTTGACTGTCACAATACAACACATACCTCTTTTGTGTAAATCCAAGTTGGCAGACAAATCTCTTCATCCAAAGCAATTCCTTACATGCCTCTGTCGCTGCAATAAACTCCGACTCAGAGTAGACAACGCCACACATTTACGCAACCTAGATTGCCAAGAAACCGCTCCCCCGCAAAAGTGATCATATAACCCGAAGTGGACTTCCCCGGAGTCAATATCACCCGCCATATCGTAATCCGAATAGCCGACAAGAATAGCCTTGTCACTTCCAAAACAAAGCTTCATATCTGCCGAGTGCCTCGTAGGTATCTCATAATCCATTTAAGCGCATTCCAATGCTCTTTTCCCGGATTAGAGAGAAATCTACTTACCAAACCAACTGCATGTGCTATATCAGGCCTCGTACAAACCATTGCATACATCAAACCGCGCCTTTGAAGCATAAGGAATATCTTGCATACTTTCCTTCTCTTCGAGTAGTAGAAGGACTCTGTTGGGCACTCAATTTAAAATGCAAAGCAAGAGGAGTACTCACTGGTTTTGCTTTCTCCATGTTGAACCTTTGAAGCACCTTTTCAACATATGCTTCTTGTGACAACCATAACCTTCGAGCCTTTCGATCACGAATGATCCGCATGCCTAAAATGTGTTTTGCTGGCCCGAGTTCCTTCATAGAGAAAGTCTTGCTCAACTGTTGCTTCAAGCTGACAATTCTAGCCACATTTTGCCCCACAATCAGCATGTCATCGACATAAAGTAGCAAAATGATAAAGTCATTGTCGAAGAAAACCTTTTCAAGAAAACACAATGATCGCAAGAAGTCTTCTTGTAGCCTTGCTCCCCCATAAAGGAGTCAAACTTGCGATACCATTGTCTCGGAGCTTGTTTTAGGCCATACAAGCTCTTCTTCAATTTGCACACATGATCTTCTTTTCCCTTGACTTTGAAGCCCTCTCGGTTGTTCCATGTAGATGTCTTCTTCAAGGTCACCGTGAAGGAAGGCGGTCTTCACATCTAGGCCGCTCAATCTCCAAATCAAGGCTAGCAAAGCAAGACCCAAAACAACTCTAATAGATGACATCTTGACAAACCGGGTGCAAAAATCTCTTCAAAGTCTACTCCTTTCCTCTCGATTGCAACCCTTAACAACAAGTCTAGCTTTGTATCGTGGTTTCTTTGCATTCTCATCTTGTTTTTGCTTGTATACCCACCGATTCCTCAAAACTTTCTTTCCCTTTGGTAGCTTCACAAGATCAAAAGTGTGATTATCATGCAATGATTTCATTTCATCTTCCATTGCATCCATCCAACACTTGCTTGTCATCACTATCCATAGCTTCCTCAAAGGACTCGGGTTCTCCCCGTCGGTTAGGAGAACATAATCGGAAGAAGGGTACCTCATAGAAGGGTTTCGGTCTCCGATGAACCGTCTTACAGGAACTGGTTGAACTTCAGGAGAGCCATGATGATCTATCTCAATAGCATCATCATCAACATCATCATCAATAGGATCATCTACCTCGGGAACATTTCCATCATTGCCATTACCTTGCACTTCCTCGGCCGGTGCAGGTGTAGATTTCAAAGGAGGTATATCCAAATCAACCGGATCATAGCCATTATGAGATGTAGTCTCTTGTGCCTTACGAATATCTTCAATAGTCCGATCTTCAACAAACACTACATCCTGCTTACGAATCAATTTCTTCTCTACGGGATCATAAAACACAGTAGCCAAACCGGGTCTTGACCATAACCCACAAAAATGCATTGGCGAGTCTTAGAATCCAACTTTGATCTTTCATCATTCGGAACATGCACATATGCCTTACACCCAAAGACACGCAAGTGATTGTAAGAAACCTCCTTGTTGAACCAAACCTTATCCCGGAACATCACCATTCAAAGAAACACAAGGAGACATATTAATCACATGAACGGCAGGTGAATAAAGCTTCACCCCAAAAGTGTCTTGGTAACTTTGCCTCGAAAGCATGCACCTCATTCTCTCTAACAAAGTTCGTTTCATTCTCTCGGCCACGCCATTCAATTGTGGAGTTTTCTTCGGAGTTCTCTGATGTCTAATACCCAATGACTTGCGGTAGTCGTCCAAAGGTCCAATGTACTCACCACCATTATCGAACGGAGACACTTTAGCTTCTTACGGTTTGCCTTTCAACCAAAGCTTGAAATTGCTTGAACACATCAAGTACCCGATCTTTGGTTTTCAAAGCATACACCCACAACTTTCTTGAACAATCATCAATAAAGGTTACAAAGTAAAGTGCACCACTAAAAGTTTTAACTTTCAAAGGACCACAAACATCGGAATGAACAAGGTCAAGCAAACTCCGATTTCCTCGATGGAGGGTGTCTCTTAAATGAGACTCTGTTTTGTTTTCCAAGTGAAACAATGTGAACACTTGTCAAGTTTTGCACTCTTCAAATCGGGCAAGGCATTCTTCTTGATTAGACAACTTAGCCCTTTTTCACTCATATGGCCAAGTCTTCTATGCCATAGCCTCTTGGATCATCATCTGCTACATTTACACTATCTATGGAAATTGTGGCATGCAACAAATATAGGCTTGTGTGCTTTTTCCCACGAGCTAGCACCAAGCTACCTTTAGTGAGTTTCCACGACCACTATAAAAGGTACTACAAAAGCCTTCATCATCGAGCTTGCTTGGGTGGAGATCAAGTTCAATCGAATATCGGGGACATGTCGAACATTCTTGAGCACTAACTTGGCTCCAATGTCGGTCACCAAGCAAACATCTCCAACACCTACAACTTGAGCCAAACCATCATTACCCATCTTCAATACCCCATAGTCACCTGGTGTATAAGACGTGAAGAATTCCTTCCTTGATGTCACATGAAGTGAGGCTCCACTATCAATCACCCAACTTGTCTCATAGTTAGCTAGGTTCACCAAACTCTCATCATGCACAATGATAAGATCTTCAATTTGCGATTGCGGCTCGATCATCATTATCTTGATCTTTCGATCTTGCTTCTTATCTTGTTTGCCATTGCCACCCTTGTTATCTCTTTTCATCTTGTAGCAGATTTCCGTATATGACCCGTTTTATCACAATAATGGCACTTTAAATTCTTATATCTCCCACGAGACTTGCTCCTACCTTTATCTCGCCACTAGGAGCCCCGCTCTTGCCCTCTCCCTCGTTATCGGCAACATATGCTTCTTCGGGTGAAGATGACACGCCATGAGATTTCTTTCTCATCTCCTCATTCAAGATACCAACCTTAGCGAAATCCAAGGTGACTTTGCCATTTGGTGCCGAGTTACAAAGTGTCATTCTAAAAGTGTCCCATGAATCAGGAAGAGTACCAAGCAATAAAAGACCATGAATCTCATCATCAAACTTTATATCCATGGCGGACAATTCTTTGGATAATGCCATGAAAATCATTCAAGTGATCAGACAAAGCCTTGCTTTCTTTATACTTCAATCCCATCAATTGCTTAATCAAGTACAATTTATTATTGCCCGACTTGCTAGCATAAAGGGAATCAAGTTTTTGCCAAAGAGACCTTGCATGAACTTCATCATTAATGTGGTTAAGAACATTATCATCAACCCATTGACGAATAAACCCACAAACTTGTTCATGCTCAAATTGCCATTGCTCATCAGTTTTACCTTCTGGCTTCTCGGTACTAAACACAGGTAAATGCCAACTTTTGACATACAACAAATCTTTCATCTTTCGTTTCCAAAGATGATAGTTAGTACCATTCAAACTAACCATTCTACTACTTGTTGATATTACTAGAATCCATGGAGAAATCAACAAACAATATACCGTGGCTCGCGATACCGGGAATGTTGAGGTAAATACACCTCCATGGAATTACTCAAGTGACAAGAACAAACACAACTAAAGAAGTTCCTACTTCTAGTATGTTCAAAGTCACACCAAAATCACCATAAACATGATCTATCTCCCAAAATCAGAATTCTCCAATAATATCAACCAACAACCACAGCAAGATAAGCAATTCAACAATAACAACAATCAAGCAAAGACACACGAATTTTTACGTGGAAAACCCCTTCAATGAGAAGAGTAAAAACCACGGGACGATTAGGAGTCCACCCAATTGCTCTTATTATGATAAAAGGAAGGTTACACAAACCCAATTCCAAGTCCTCAAATGGGTACACAAATTACCCAATAATAGACATCATAATTAGCAACTTACAAAAGAGGAAGATTGAGAGATATCACCAGAAAAACAGAGCTCAATACAGCAGTAATATCTCACGAACCAGAGCACCAAAAGACAATCCCACCGTCCAGAATATAGCCCAAGATGTCCCGGATAAGCTGTCAAAATTTCAGCCAAATCGGACCATGAACGACCTTTGATCGGAGGTGTTTTGTAAAACTGTGCCCAGAAAACCGAGAAGGGGGCTGCTCTCTTTTCTTCTGTTTTTCTCTCACTTTTCTTCTCTCTCTTTTCTTGCGTGTGTTACTCAAACTTACTGACATGAAGTTTTTTTTAATGCTGCTCTACTTTGTGAAGCAAGCTAAAGACTTTTTGGCTCCCTCACATCCATGTGAGTTGTGCCCCAAAAATCAACTTCTAGAAGCTTGATAACTTTGGGCTAAATAACCCAAAATACAATGAGTTTTTCCACATAGGAAGGGACTCATAACCCAACAGGAGCGATTTAGAGCATGCATGTATCATGTGAATGATTGCTCAAGAACTCAGAATATTTACAAGATCCAAGAGTGGTAATTAATGAAGTGTAGTCATTAATTAGAGAAGTTATGGGATCAAAAGCGTTTCTTACAAGGCCTCATATACAACTTTTTTTTTTTCACGGTGGGTAAAAGTAAAAAGTGACACATTCTTGCTCCTGTTCTTTCGACAAACTTAAAATTTATAATTGTTATAAGCTATAAAGCACACAAACACTCACATTTCTTACTCTTTCTCTTAATTACTTTCTGAAATCCTTAATTATGTTATAATTTATAACAGTTTGAAATACATTATAGCTCCCTTAATTCATACTTCCTCTGTTTCTTGATCAATGTATTACATTAATTGGGCACACTTGACAATGCACAAGTTTGACTATTAATATCTTCAATTATATATTATTAAAAAAATAAAAAAATACATTAAAATTAATCCAATAATAATTAAAGTAATGATATTTATCTTTACATATTACTCCCTCCATCACATTCTAATTGTAAAATTTTCATTTTTTGGATATCCTAGAATAATTGTCAAGTTTTTAATAATGAACTACAAAAGCATTTAAATATTCCGCTAAACTCAATTTTTATCGGTCAAAAGTACTCCTTTGTAGTGTTTTAGTTTGTCAATTTCGACTATGCGCGTTCTACTAACGCACTTTGACCTTAAATATCTTTCATTACATATTAGTAAATATTATAACGTTTGAAATTAATAAAATACTCATTGAGACGAATCAAGCAAGAGCCCGCATGACTAATTTTTTTTTCCTATATGTTGAGAATAATTTAGAAGATTCTCTCTAATTGTGAATAGTGTCAACTTGTCAAGATGAGCAAACTATAAAAATAGACAAGGAGTAATATAAAAGGTGGGAAACACCTGTTGACCATAATAAATGATGTTCCCTTATTTATTTTTTATTTCCTATCCATGACAACGAATATAGGACGAATGGAATAATAATTATATATGGTCAAAATCTATACTAATATATTAAAATGCGTTCCTAAACAAGGAACGGTGCCACGTAACGCTCTCCCTAAGGGCTTTCTACTACATGTAATCCACATACAATAAAAAAATGGAAATTGCATAGTATATGGTTTGATCCCGTGACTTCAAGTTTGTATATTAAAGTTTAACCACTAGACCAAATGATATTTAATGTTATCATCTTAAAGTATATTAATAAATAAAAATTTTCCTTACCTGGGGCATAGACCGGGCCTAATAACTAGTTATAATCAAAATAGTGTAAAAAGTCAACATATGCATCTATTAAGAAATGAAAGAAATAGTTAGTTACTAGTTAGTTGTAGTTAAATTCCAAAGATTCCCGCTTATATACCCAACAAATCCTAAAAATAGGGTTTTCTTTCTCACATTGCCGCAAAATCACTCTTTTTTCCTCTTCCATTGTCGATGAAACAGAGGAGCCATATTTCAGGTTTGTTCGTGGATCTAACACTTTAAATCCATTTTCACAAATTCATCCATAAGTGAATATTTGTTGAAGGTTTTTGTTAGATTCACGCACAAACTCGTAATTTGTCTTCTCTTTTATCTTTTTTATCTTATTCAATTGACTTCATATAATTTCAATTCTCATTTCCCTGATTGAAATTGATTTCAATTTGGGATCTTTGATTCATTTTGGTTGGTGGGTATTTTGTAATTTGAAGGTTTTTGTTTGAATCCTTAATTTTTGGTTTATTATATGTTATTTTGATGTCTGAGATTTGAGTTTCATGGAGTATATGATTAGTTTATTGTGTATTTTTTATTATTGTCTATTTATTATAAGAAGTTTTAGCTGGAATTTTTTGCTGATTGTGAACAGTTTGAGGATGGTAGATGTGATTTTTGTTGTTGCTTTGAGATTAGATTTATGAGGGTATGGACCTGTGAACATATTGATCAGTCTTTGTGACCTTTACCTGAAATGGATTGGCTTATTGTGATTCATATTGTAGTTAGAGATCTTGGAATGTCAGTGGGGCATTTAAGTTTTTGGAGGGGTGGGTAGTGAGCCACGTAGAGCAGTGATGCAAACGAGATTCAATCGTAGGTCACTCAATGTCTATAGATCTCTTGCTTTTCTTGGAAGTTCCAACGTGTTAGTGTTACTATATGAAGTATTTTTTCTTGGCAACAAATGTTACTATATCTAGTACTACTAATAGTCTTACCTTCTTTGAATACCTTTTTGCATTCATTAAGATTTTATAGGAAGAGCATAATAATGCATCTTATCTTCCTCGATTTTTTTTATTTTTTGTTAATCATTTTCGGAAGCTTTAAACTGGAACTTGTTGCCAAATTTACACATTTATGCCCCAATCTGTTGCTCCCTTTCTTTAGCGGATTGAGCTTGTTTATGTATATGTTACTGTGCTACTTGGTTTGGAGATGCATAGGGTGTGAAAACAGTGAATTAAGGGTCAAGCACTGGCTCCCCCCCTCCCCCCTTCTCAAGGGAGATCATTTTGCGTACTTTTCAACTAGCTTGAAGTGTTGAGCTCTCATATTTGTTGGAGTATTGAGAGTCTGAGTATTATAAGCATGCTGTAAAACTCTTCTGACTTCAGTCTAGGATCTAGATTGTTGAGGGGAAAGAGTGTCACATCTGGAACCCCCCATGCCGCGAACGGTAGTATGGCTTCTGGTCTGGGTTGAGATCATATGTCCCAATATGTGTATTGTCCTGTATCCCATATCTTTAGGGTTTTTATTGGTGAACTTGAATGATCTAGCACAATTAGGAATTATGGGACATAGATTGAACACAAAATGGGACAGGGGATCTCTACTGAGCAGTTTGGTGGCTGTATTGAGTAATACACTTAACATCAGCCAATGGCTAGGCTTGCATACAAAAGCACCTTTCTTTGGGGTTGTATCGAGCAGCAATCTGCACCTTGGAAATGGCTTTAGGCTTCATAGTTTACATAAATTTTTACTTGAGAGCACCTCAACTTCTCATCATTGTTAGATGTAGGTGTTTTTACTAGGAGCCATGTCTTCAGTTTAATTAGTCTCCTCTCATAAGTGGACAACTTGACATGTAGATCATCCTAAATAGACAATAAATAGTATATATGTCCTTGGAAATGGCTTTAGGCTTCATAGTTTACATAAATTTTTACTTGAGAGCATCCTCAACTTCTCATCATCCCTAGATGTAGGTGTTTTTATTGGGAGCCATGTCTTCAGTTTAATTAGTCTCCTCTCATAAGTGGACAACTTGACATGTAGATCATGCCTAAACAGACAATAAAATAGTATATATGTCCTTGTTTGGTTCAACTGGTGGATGTCTCTTTTAATTCTTTAATTATCCATTACTCACTTACAAGAAGAAAAAGTTACATTTCTTACATGTAGATGAGTACATCATGATCATAGACAAGTCCTCTCATGTTTTGATCTATTACACTGGTAATGTATCCAAAGATAATGGAGACATGTATATTTCCCTAGACATAGATCCTTTGGTTGAGTGGCCGGGTCTTTGGAATCTTTCAACTTCTTCATTTTGTCAACTTTCTCCATGATTTTCTATAAATTATACTCTCATCTGCCTCTAGAACAATCCAATTGAAAATACACAGTAATATGTCATATGTAGTTATTGCAACACCTCATGCAGGTACAGATTTGCATATACCAAGTTTTAAAGTATTCATCACATTCTATTTAACTTTAATGTTGTTAAGAGGTTTTTCCCTTGAGGAATATTATCTCAATTTCATTATTAGTTCTATAATGTTTGCAATGCTTGTTTATATCAACTTTTGCAGTATTGTCTGGTACTAGTTTCTTGCTTCTGTCTTATTTCTGCATTCTCAAGCTGTGCTTTCCAGTTTTGTTTTTCATTTGAAAATGGGCCAACCAGATGATGCTGTCTGTTCACACGTTGAACCTAAGCATTCAGAAAAAAATTTAGATTTATCAGATGATGGGAAATTCAGAGTTAAAGGTGTGAGTTTACTCACAGACATCCCCACCAATGTCTCTTTCACTGAATACTCAGGTTTCTGTAAATCCTCTGATTCAGATGCATCTCCTGCCTTACTTCACTTTGTCGATTCCATTTCCTATAGAGGAGGCTTCTTGGGCTTCCAAGTAGAGGTGCCCTCTGATAGGCTAACTAACTCACTAGGGAAATTCACTGACAGGAATTTTCTTAGCATATTTAGGTTCAAAGCATGGTGGTCTTCCCAATGGGTGGGAACTAATGGGTCGGATCTTGAAATGGAGACTCAATGGGTTCTCTTTGAAGTTCCCGAGATCAAGTCCTATGCTCTCATTGTGCCTATAATTGAGGGTAGTTTTAGGTCTGCCCTTCACCCAGGGGATGATGGGCATGTCCTGATCTGTGCCGAGAGCGGTTCCACCCGTGTGAAATCATCATCTTTCAAGTCCATAGCTTATGTTCATGTTAGTGATAACCCTTACAACATAATGAGGGAGGCCTATAGCGCTATTAGGGTTCACCTTAATACATTTAGGCTCCTAGAAGAGAAATCTATCCCAACAGTAATAGACAGGTTTGGTTGGTGCACTTGGGATGCTTTTTACTTGACTGTCGATCCTTCTGGTGTATGGAGTGGAGTCAACGATTTCGTTGAGGGCGGAGTTCCTCTTAAGTTTCTGATCATCGATGATGGGTGGCAAAGCATCAGTTTCGATAGCGATGAACTTCCTCAAGACTGCAAGAAAATAGTCCTTGGTCGGGAACAAATGACAGCAAGACTTTACAGACTTGAAGAAGGAGAAAAGTTCAGAACCTACAAGGCTAGATCCTTGCTTGCTCCGGATGCTTTTGCTTCCTATGATCCCATGAGGCCGAAGAAGATAATTGCCAAAAGCATCGAGATCAGGGAGACCAACATTGCAAGGAATAAAGCAAATGAGTCCCAGATGTCACTGCTAGATGTAAAAGTTGATAAGTTGAAGCAAGAGTTACATATGATGTTGAAAGATGTTAGAATATATGACGGAAAGGCATGCAAAGATGAAGCATGCGGTATGAAGGCATTTACCAAAGATCTCAAAACTAAGTTTAAGGATTTGGATGATATTTGGGTATGGCATGCCCTTTGTGGTGCTTGGGGCGGTGTAAGGCCGGGAGCAACCCATCTTAATTCTAAGGTGATGCAAATTAGAATTTCCCCTGGACTTGATGGGGTGATGGAGGATGCTGCTTCAGTAAGAATAGCCGAAGGTGGGATTGGACTTGTTCATCCCGATCAAGCTACTAACTTCTACGATTCAATGCATGCTTACCTTGCTAGTGCAGGTATTACAGGTGTTAAAGTGGATGTTTTTAATGTAAGTTCAATTCTCTCTCTCTGTCTTAAGTTTAGTGATTGTTTGGTTGAACAAAAGAAATTTATTTCCAAAAGTTGTTTTTACTCTTATTTTTTCTTCCTTTTTTTTTTTTCTTTTTTGAGTATCTCATGTAGTTTCATCAACTAGGAAGTGCAAATTGTTAGTTTGGTTGATCTATGTACGAAGCATCCTGCACTTGGTGGGAAGTATACTTCCTATATTTTGGTCAACAAAACAACTTCTGATTCATTTCCTAGGAACTTATGCTTCCAATGTGTACTATATCAACCAAAAAGCACTTAATCTATTCTTTAATTTCTAATTAGGCTATCTTTTTGATATAATCTTGATCTGACCCGAAGTTTTCTGAGACTGCTCGGTGATCTGAAATTCTGAACTGCTCTAATCAAATTCTAAGTGGTTAACAACAAGAAGTTGCTATTTCTAGAATAAGGCTAGCTATATGCTCAAATCTTTTGTCTAATATGATTTGATATTATAAGTGTAACTCATGCATGACAGACCCTTGAATACTTGTGTGAGGATTATGGAGGTCGAGTCGAGCTTGCAAAGCGTTACTATGATGGGCTAACAAAATCAGTGAAGAAGAACTTCAGCGGCATCAACATACTCTCAAGCATGCAACAATGCAATGACTTCTTTTTCCTTGGAACCAAACAGATAGCGATGAGTAGAGTAGGTGAGCATCCTTTTTATGGTTTTTATTATTAGACAAAAGCTTGTATACAACATGTGTAATTTAATCACACCAAATTACAAAATTTTACCGTTTAATATTGGATTATATTTGATTTGGAGAGAGTAAGTTTGTTTGTATATAAACACTTGTAATCATGAATTTCGTTCTCGTGAATGATATATGTTTAATCGATATCATTCTTTTATTAGCCAAAAATTATTACAACAAAAAGTTCTAGGGAACAAATGAAAGCAGTTAACCAACATTCTTAAAATCTCGAATGTCGAAAGTGCAGCGTCTTGGCTCATGATCACCTCTAATTCTTTATTTGTTAGCGGATGACTTTTGGGGAAAAGATCCTTATGGTGACCCGGAGGGAGAGCTATGGCTACAAGGGTTGCATATGGTTCATTGCTCCTACAATAGCTTATGGATGGGTCAGATAATTCGCCCTGATTGGGATATGTTTATGAGTGATCATGTCTGTGCTAATTTTCATGCTGTCTCACGAGCCATATGTGGTGGACCTATATATGTGAGCGACTCTCTTGGATGCCATGACTTCAATCTCCTGAAGAAACTCGTTTACCTTGATGGAACCATCCCTATATGCCAACACTTTGCCCTCCCTACCAGGGATTGCATCTTCAAGAGCCCTCTTTTCGACAACACTGTCCTCAAGATTTGGAACTTCAACAAGGTAATGAAGACCTGTCTGTTCTATTGAATTTCAAATTTTTTGGTGTTACCTTCCTTTTTATCATAATTCTATCATGCACCCCTGTGTATACTCAGTCATAATTCTATCATGCATCTGTGCCTACTCAGATATTTTGGGCAGCGCATGCACACCAGTCCCCTTAGTTTGGGTAATTATGAATATACCACTAGGAGTAAGGTTTATATAGCTCGGATTCTTCATTTTACCTTAAATTCTAGTGTCGGGTCCTTGACACTTCATTGTCGTCCAAAACCATGGAAATTTCTTTAATAAAAATTCCTTGTTGAACTCTTGGATATGTATCTGCATTCGATAAGAGTAACCGAGTCTAAGTAACATGGTGTAATGTAGAAGTGTTGCTTGCATGTATCATATATATTTCACTGTCCTAAACTCCTAACTATACTTTGCTTTGGGCCGAAACAGTATGGAGGAGTGATTGGGGCTTTCAATTGCCGAGGAGCGGGTTGGGATCGGAAGGAGAGAAGGTTCAAAGGTTACAAACAATATTACAAAACTGTAGAAGGGTCAGTTCATGTAAATGACATAGAATGGGATCAGAAGTTGGAAGCAATGAAAATGGGTTATGCTGAAGAATATGCAGTCTATCTGAACCAAGAAAACTCTGTTGTTTTGGTGAATCATGAATCTGATCCTATTCAAGTTGTGCTAAAACCATCTTCCTTTGAGCTTTATAGCTTTGTACCCATCAAGAAAATCAAAGAAAATGTCAAATTTGCACCTATTGGTTTGACAAATATGTACAACAGTGGAGGAACAATCCAGGAATTGGACTACAAAGAAGAGGGCTTTGCCAAGCTGAAGATAAAAGGAAGAGGGTCTTTCTTGGCTTACTCAAACATATCTCCAAAGAAATGTGTGGTGAATGGAGTTGAAGTGGAATTCATATGGACTCACCAAAGCAAGATGGAATTTGACCTTCCATGGGTTAATGAAACTTGTGGTGTTTCTGAAGTGATTGTTCAATTTCCAATTTAATTCGTATATTCATGTGATGTCTTATTTTCGTTATCAAACAAGAGAAAGGAGAATTTTGATAATGGCACTGGTGTAATAAGCTACACTCTCTTTTCTATTTTGTTTGGTAACAATCAGTTTGTTGTTTAGTCATACTTTTTTTTAAAGCTATTTCTACTTTTTCATCTTGATTTTTAATGAATGTTAGATAGAGTGTTGATCATGAGATTTTTTTAGTTAGCAACATATCTAAAAAAACTTCACTATGAAGTTATAACATTAAAGAATATACTTGATTACAATGGTAATTAACTTGAAATTTTATTAAGATTTCAAAACTGCTCTAATAAAAGTGTACAAGTTGAGTCAAATAACCCCGAGCTTGAGCCTTACTTTTTAAAACTCCCAAGAAGGATTTTTTTTCTTCTGTAAAATAACTCAATTAGTTTAAAGGAAAATTTGCTAAAAAAAACCTTTTAAAGGTTCACTTTTGCGAAAAAACGCTATAAAGTATTAACTATTAAAAAAGCACAAACTTAAATTTTTGCAAGAAGAAACCCGTTTCCATTATCCGGTGTGTTTTTCTCAATTCCAACGCCGACCCTTCTATCTTTTTTCATTTTTTATTTCCATTAAGCTTGTGGCACCTGTCATCTCAAAAACCGCACTGGAAAATGGTAATAGGTTTCATCTTACAAGAAAAATTAAGTTTGTGGTTTTTTTTCGCAAATAATGCTTTAAAAGGTTTTTTCTCGCAAAATTGAACTTGTAAAAGGTTTTTTTTAGCAAATTTTCCTAGTTTAAAACATGTTTATCTTGACCTATAATGATAAACATTTTTTTTTGAAACATTGTATCAACTTCCTGATATGTCAAGCTAAGATATAGTATTGCAGTAGTGCCTATTGCCGCACAACCAACTAACATATACATGCTTCGGTCTTTGATAATGCACGTTTAAACATACATCTTAACGAGAAACAGTTCACTATTAATCTTCTGTTGTGGAAAGCTTGATCTTATGCTTTCAATCCCATGATGTAGATGTTTACTGTAGGCAATGGTGGATCCAAGATTTTACGGATGGTGGGTCACTATCATGGTTTGAAAATGTGGTTTCGATTGGGGTGGCAAAAATGGTAGCGGAGTCGGAACGAAGAAGTTGACGATAGACTGCATCGTAATTCCATGCTATGATTTTTATAGTAAGTTTTTTCAAGTGCTATTAAATTTGTGTATTATGAAACAAGATCCTTTCTTAAATTTATTCCAAAAAAGAAATTCCATTAGTTATTACTTTTTTTTTTACTTGCAATATTTTTCATTTTAAAAAGTTGCATAATTCTTGCAACATTGACTTTTTTGGCAATATATTCTCTCTTTCTTTCTCCTAGACAGTGAAAGCTAGGTCCTTTTTGTCACTTTTTATTTTCTTTTCTAAATTCTTGTGTCATACTTCAATATTGCAAATAAAAAGAAAAGCGGAGGAAGTCCATAAAAGATTAAAAATATCCTAAACATTATATGAATCAAATGTTTCATCCCTTTTGTTATCAAATAAATTAAAAAGGTAAGGTCAACATTGTCATTGAATAACCTCTTGTATAAAAAGCCTAACTCTTCCCACCAAAAAAAAGTCAACTTTGAAAAAGTAACTCTACTTTTATTTGATCTAGTAATTAACAATTCACTTTTAAGAATACTACTACTAAATAGAGTACAAAAGAAAAAGAACAAAAAAAAAAGAGTAAAAAGAAATAACAAAAAAAAGGAATAAGAAATTACCAAAACCCACGTGCTAACCATCCCCACCCATTTATACCCTTGTCTCTCTCTTCACAATTTTCTTTTCACTTTCTCTTTTTTCTCTCTCTTCTGAGTTTCTGCAAACTTCAAATAAACCATGGCATTTTTTTTCTTTTTCTGTTATCTCATTTCCTCTTCTTCCACTCAATCAATTATGGCATTGAATATGTGTTTTGCTCTTCTTCCTTGCGGTAGACATACCAGAGCTAGAAATTCTGGGTTTTTTTCCAAAAAAAAAAAACTAGAACTTCATATATTTTTCCTCAGATAATGGTGGGTCACGTGACCCACCATGACTAAACGTGGCTCCGCCACTGATTGTAGGAGTCATTTGCTTCAAATGCTTCCAACAACTCAAAAAATAACTTGGACCTCTGGCACGGGTCTAAAACCTAATGGGTTTTATATACATAATACATGAACATGACCAAATTTCTGAACAATTGGATGTTGAAAATTCTAGATTCGCTTCTATTGCAAGGGTCTTACGCTTGATAGTTGATACTACTAGCAAAATCATTAAATGGTCATTAGGCCTGCATATCTTTCCTTAACGGTAATAAAAAAACAAATTCTTTCCTTAATCTTAACAAATTCAAAATATTTCCATGATCTTAACAAATACAAAATATTTCCTTAATCTTAAGAAATACAAAATATTTCCTTAATCCTTAACTATAAGAAATATAAGTATATAGAAAATACACCAATCTCTTTACATCTTATACCGACTCCCAACCCCAACCACCACAGCTCACTAGCAAGTTAGCAATTCCACTTATTCAACATCATTCTCTCTCCTTTTTACGGTCTTTATACTCTGGCAACATCCACCTTTACTTGCTCAAGCTAAACATAAGTGGTCAAATTCTTCGTTCCGGTATCTCTCTCCTCCTTCCTCTCCCACCGTACGTTGCTGAACTATAGCTTTTCTTTTTAAAGTTTTGCATGAATTTTTATCTCTATTTTATTACTCCATATATATCCCTGTTTGTTTTTTCAAAAATTTTAGTATTAATTTTGTCTATGTTTTAGTTGAATTGTCTGTTAATATTGGGGGCGACCGGTACGTGCAATGTAATTCGGTCAGGAGCCGTAAAGCTAATAAACGATTGGCTAATTGGATGGAGCAATTTAACGTTGATCATGCAAGTCTCAATACGAAATTGAAGAAGCAGTATATAGTTTCTTTCAACCAAATGTTTTCTTTACTTGATATCAACAAACGTTAATATTTTGTTTTTAATTGGTTTGATATACAGTAGATGAGTAATGTATTTGTTTTCTGTCTTATACTAAAACCAATGGCCTTTTCCTTTGAACTTACCACCCAAAACCCCTCCCCAGTCCCCACCCTCTCCCCTACCCCTGCGAACACCCCCACCCCCTCCCCTGCAAAGTGCAAACACCCCTCCCCCCGCCCCTCCCCAGTCCCCACCCTCTTTGTCCCTTTCCCACCCAAAACCCTTCCCTACGACCCTACCCATTCCCCCACCCCAGCAAACACCCCCTCCTCCTCTCCACGCCTGCAAATACCTGCCCCCTGCCTGCGACCAACCTCTTCCCCCCCACCCCCTTGCAAACACCGCCTCCCCTGCCCCCTCCTGTGACCACCACTCCCCCACCCCCTCTGCCAGCGACCACCCCTTCCCCCTGCGAACACCTCCTCGATCCCCTTTCCTACCCCCTGCGAACATCACCGCCTCTCCTGCTCCCCTCCTTAATGGGTTCAACAGATTTTGCGGTTGTGGACTGATTGTCGTGACCAGAGTGAGATTGTAGTTGTAATAATGCAAGGCGACGGAAATGGAGGATTTCAAATCTGGATCTCGATGGGTTTCGGCGGAAGGCGGCAGAAAGCCGACGACGCGCTCGAGAGGAGAGAATTTCGAGACGAAAGTAGTGAGCCAAGGTTTACTATCTGACGGTGAGAGAAGAGAGCGAGAGAGATTATGGTTGCTGCTGGTGGTTTTATGTTTTTACGAAGGAGAAATAAATAGGTGGTGGTGGTGGCTCGTACGTGAAGGAGGGAGGAGGAGATGGAGATGTTGGGTGGTGGTGGAACGAAGCAATTTCGCCGAAATTTTGAGTTATTGGGTGGTAGGGGGTTTCGGGTTGGTTTTAGTGGGGTTGGTGGAGCTTAGGGTGGGGTTGTGGTGGGGAAGAGGGAGAAAGAGAGGTTGGAAAAGATGGTGGAGTGAGAGGGATGAAGGAAGGTGAAAAAAAGGTTGGAGGAGAGGAGTTAGTCAAAGAAAAAAGAAAATTAAAAAAAGAAAAAAGAAAATTAAAAAAATTACTCATACTTCAGGTTACCGGTCACATGAACTTGTTAAAAGATAATCTTTCTCATAAAGCTTTACTTTATCCCAGGTTAGTCTAAAAGTCCGACTTATTTTTGAAGCGAGGCCCAAAGGTTGACTTATTCTTGTTAATTTTTCCTAATTGATTTAGTCTAATTTTCGGGATGTCTCTATCCAGACGTAGTCGGGATGACCTTCTCTCTCTAATAAAGAATGATGCGGAAGTTCACAATGGGGTATTTTAATTTCTAATTAATGATTTTGTTTAATCATATATTTCGTATTCAGGCTTATATAAACTATATCTTGATACGTATTACAGGTTTTGCATGCTTATATATTCACTCTGAATAACAAACCAAACACAACAAAGTCAAAGTTATGTTTTTCCCTTTATTTTGGAGTGAGTAGCTTATATGGGTTAAAGCAAGCTCCAAAGCAATGGTACAAGAAGTTCGACATGTTCATGCTAGGAAATGGTTTCGTGAGATCGAATGGAGATAATTGTTGCTACTTTCATATGTACGTAAATGGTTGTATCTATGTGCTTCTCTATGTTGATGATATGCTTATTGCGGGTACTAGCATGGATCTTGTGAACAAATTGAAAGAGAAGTTGTCAAAGAAGTTTGAGATGAAAGACTTGGGTGAGGCAAAGCAAATACTTGACATGAGAATTTTGAGAGATAAATCGGCGGGTGTGTTGAGGTTGTCTCAAGAGGAGTATGTCAAGAAGGTGCTAAAGAGGTTCAACATGGTTGATGCAAAGCCTCGGAGTCCCCCTCTTTCTATTGATCTCAAATTGTCAAAAGAGGATTCACCAAAACGGATGAAGAAAAGGAGCAAATGGCCATTGTTCCTTATGCTTCGACCGTTGGTAGCATGATGTATGCTATGGTGTGCACAAGGCCCGACATCGCTCATGCGGTGGGAGTTGTGAGTAGGTTCATGGCAAATCTGGGTGAGCAACAGTGGGAAGCCGTGAAATGGCTCATGAGGTACTTATTAGGTACTTCTTCTATGGCTCTTTGCTTTGGGAGAAAAGGAGTGATCTTGGAAGGGTTTGTTGATGCCGATTTTGGGGTATGTGTTGATTCAAACAAGAGCACTTCGGGGTATATTTTCACTATTGGTGGTACGACCATTAGTTGGATGTCCAAGCTCCAAAAGTGTGTCTCTATGTCTACCACGGAGTCCGAATATGTGGCTATGTTGGAGGCGGGAAAGGAAATGGAATGGTTGAAGAATTTCCTTGAAGAAATGGGCATGAAACAACAACAATGCGTGTTGCATAGTGATAGCCAAAGTGTGGTTCAATTGACTAAACATCCTATATTTCACTACCGAACCAAGCACATAAAGAGGCACTACCGGCCACTACACAAGGAGTTTAGAGGATGATGGTGTCTTGGTTTTGAGGAAGATTGTCGGTTCAAAGAATTCGACGGACATGCTCACTAAGGTGGTACCTAGTGAGAAATTGAGGTTGTGTAGGACCTGAATTGGTCTCCATTGCTAGATGGAGGGAGTAAGCATCTTTGGTGATAATTGGTTTGGATGATGATGTTTTTTTGGGGGTGTTATATATGTTGATTGCATATGGTGTTGCTTTGTTGATGTTTGTGCCCCGTTTGCCCCAACTCCAAGTGGGAGGTGGTTGGGGTAAATGGTGGAATTAGGCAAACATAAAAGCTCGTGTACATAAGCCACGAAGACAAGCCCAAGCTACGGCCTAGGAGCCCGGACGGGAGCTCAAGAGCTCGGGCGGGACAACAAGCTCGGGTGGGCGTCCCAGAGACCGGGCGGGTGAGCTGTGCCCAGATTTCCTGCCTTCGAGGCAGAAAGGTGATGGGGCTCCTTCCCCGGGCGAGCGGATGTTCAGACTGGGCGGGTGTATCAACCTGGGCGGGCTAGCTGGCGCTGAAACTTCCTGCCTTCGAGGCAGAACTTGCAGTGGCTAATTGTCCAGATTTCCTGCCTTCGAGGTAGAAAGTTGGATTTTCACGGGTTTGAGCTTTAATCTCGACCCTTGGATTGTTTTAAACCCCTTAAAGTATATATAAACCCCCTTCTTTTATGTTTTAGGTTATTATTCACACAAAGGGAGATCAACCAAAGGTTTAGTGAAAAAGGAGAGAGAAAATAACATTAAACTCATCCATTAATGCTTGTATTATTCATCCATTATTACCATTAATCAAAGGTGCTTGCTTGGTGGGTTTTTTCTCCCGGTGCTCGGGTTTTCCCACGTTATTCGGTGTGTTTTTCATTGCTTTCCTATTTGTGCTTAGTTTCATCACTTTTCATTAGTTGTTGATTAGTATTAATTACAAGTAATTAGTGCTTTGCTTAGTCTAATTCTCAACACATATAGGGTATAAAAGTAAGATATTCTTATATGTGATGTTTGCTTAAGGAAAAAAAAAAAGAAATTAAGTATTAGTGGGGGTGGGGACTGGGGAAGGGTAAGGGTAAGGGTAAGGGTAAGGGTAAGGGGAAAAATTATTTGCTAAAAAAGTTTAAATGACAAAAAGGATAGAAGGAGTTTATCTTGCCCTTCCTACATGACACGCCACAATCATAAATGAATCTCTTTGTCATTGCTCCTACAACAGCTTATGGATGGGTCAGATAATTCACCCAGATTGGAATATGTTCATGAGTGATCATGTTTGTGCTAATTTTCATGCTGCCTCATGATCTCATGGCCCATTTATGGCGGACCTATATACGTGAGCGATTCTCTTCGATGCATTGCCATGACTTCAATCTTCTCATGAAACTCGTTTACCTTGATGGAACCATACCTGTATGCCAACTCTTTGCCCTCCCCGCCAGGGATTGCATCTTCAAGAGCCCTCTTTTCGACGACAACACTGTCCTCAATATTTGGAACTTCAACAAGGTAACCAAGACTTGTCTGTTCTATTATATTTCAAAAATGTTGGTGTTAGCTTCCTATATGTCATAACTCTTTTGTGCTGTGTGCAGCCGGTGTATGGGTGCTCTCAGTCAGATATATTGGACAGCACGTGCAGACTTGCCCCTTTGCTTGGACCTAGGTTGTAAGGTCTATATAGCCTGGACTCTTCAGTTTACCTCAAATTCTAGTGTCAGATCCTCGACACTTCATTGTCGTCCAAAACCATGAACTCTTAGACATGTATGATGTATCCGCGATCAATATGAAAAGTTGAGTCATGCAGGTGACATAGTGTACAGTAGAAGTGCAGCTTGTATGTGTCGTATATATTTATTTCACTGTCCTAATTATACTCTGCTTTGGGCTTGACAGTATGAAGGAGTGAGCCTTTCAATCGCCGAAGAGCAGGTTGGGATCGAAACAAGAGAAGGTTCGGAGGTTACAAACAATATTACAAAACTACAGAAGGCTCAATTCATGTAAATGACATAGAATCGGATCAAAAGTTGGAAGCAAAAAAATTGGGTTATGCTGAAGAATATGCAGTCTATCTTAACCAAGAAAACTCTGTTTTGTTTTAATGAACCATGAATCTGATCCTATATTCAAGTTGTGCTAAAACCATCTTCCTTTGAACTTTATAGCTTTGTACCCATCAAGAAAATCAAAGAATATATATCAAATTTACCCCAATTGGTTTGACAAATATGTACAACAATGGAGGAAAAATCCAGGAATCGGACTACAAAGAAGAGGCGCATTGCCAAGCTGAAGATAAAAGGAAGAGGGTATTTCTTGGCTTACTCAAACATATCTTCAAAGATTTGTATGGTGAATGACTGAATGGAGTTGAAGTGGAATTCATATGGATCCACCAATGCAAGAATTTGACGTTCCATGGGTTAATGAAACTTTTGGTGTTTCTGAAGTAATTGTTCAATTTTCAATCTAGATCATATATTCATGTGATGTCTTATTTTCGTTTATCAAACAAGAGAAAGGAGCATTTTGATAATGGCACTTGTGTAAGCTCCACTCTCCTTTCTCCCTTCTTTGATAACAATCAATTTATTGTTTACTCTTTTTTTTTGGAAGCTACTACTTTTAATTTTTTTTAGGTAGCAGCATATCTAAAACTCAATGAAGTTATAACATCAAAGAAAGTACTTGATTACAGTGGTAAGATTAACTTGAAACTTAAAAATTAAGATACTATAACTGCTCTAATAAAAGTGTACAAGTTGAGCCAATCCCAAGCTCGAGCTCTACTTATTAGAACTCCGAAGAAGGATTTTTTTTTTTAAATTACTAAATTAATAAAAAAAACATGTTCAGCTTGACCTAATGGCTAATGATAAACATTTCATTAGCTTCCTAATATGTCCAAGGCCGTCTTAAAAATTTTGAGGCCCCTGTGCTAATTATAAATTTGGGCCCTAAATATAAAAATATTATGCATAGATTGTAAAATTATAAATAATATATTCAACAAACTATATCATTGTTAAACTATTTTTGACAAAATAAAGTTGGCAGAACTTGAATGTATGGTAGAAAAACATTAAATTTAAGACTTTTAGGCGCCTTTTTAAAACGGGCGTTTGTCTTTGTTGTTCGCGCACGCCTTATTGCGACCGCCCTGAATATGTCTGTAATCAGCCTAGCAAGCTAAGATATACTGCAGTACTGCCTATTGCCGCACAACCAACATATACATGCTTCGGTCTTTGATAATGCACGTTTAAACATTTTAACAACAAACACATCACCATTAATCTTCTGTTGTGGAAAGCTTGATCTTATGCTTTCAATCCCATGACGTAGATGTTTACAGTAGGAGCCATTTGCTTCAAATGCTTCCAACAACTCAAAGTATAACTTGGTCTTTGCTTCACTCTCACTCAAATTTCCTGTTAACTTCATACTCATCAAGATAGCATGAGCGGATTTCCGAAAATACCCTTTTACGAAATCTTCGAATTCCGTTGGTGGTGACCTAAGGATGCCAAGCAAGGCATTGTGTGATACTAAGAAATCCCTCTCATCATCATTGGCATAAATTTTGGATAATCTCAACACATACCCTTGAATAAACTCTAACATATGGTATATATTCGACGTTTGTGGGTCCCACTTGAACTTCAAACCATCAATGTAGTTAGTATCATACAACAAACCCCGATTTAAATCAAGACTGTTATTGCTATAATGGTCGAATATAAATGGAGGTTTAGAAGGATAAACTCGAGGGAACAAGATATCAAAGAAAAACAAATGATGAGCAAGATTAGTGCCCTTTGAACCTATGATAAGTACCCTCATAAGTTCTCTTCTACCCTCATAAGCCCTAACAAAAATTGAGTTGGAGAGGTTATCTCTAAGTATCTCACGCTCTTGTTCTATCTTTTTGCTTAGTTGGTCGGATTGATCTATGGCATTCGCTCTTCGAAAACCACCCAAGAACTGTCTATCGATTGGCCGCGGATAGACAGAGAAGTGATGATCATGAGGTGGAGCATAAGTAACGTCAAAGTTCTTGAACCTATTGAAACTTTGACTTATGGAGTCTTGTATTTCTTCAATCTCTGATATTCCATCAAGTGTTGTTGCTTCTCCCATCTTGATTATACGTCCCAAAAATAGTCCCTATATTTTTACTTTATGTGCATAATCATCAAAAGATGGGAAGTATTATATAGCAGTCACAAGATTAATTACAAAATTGGGGTACTACCTCTCGAGACCAAGTAGGACTCGGAGTAACAGTAGTAGTATCCTACAAATTATGAAATTCTATTTGTTTAGTGGGGGTTCCACAAAATCATAATAATTCGTTACAAAATCACAGTACTTTTATCCGTTTAGGAGCAACCTAATAGTTTGTAAAAGATAAGGAAAGTTAGCCAAACTAAAGAGATAATAATGGAAAAATTCTAGATAGAAGAAGGTTCGTTGATACTGTTCCAAAGGGTAACGACCTTATATTTATTTATCCATTAAATGATAATTACAGAGTATTTCCTCCATCGTAATTTGGTTGGCAAGATTTTTTTTTTTTTTGGATATTGGTCAAGTTTCCAATAATAAACAAGAAAACCATTAAATATTCCACTAAACTTAATTTCTATTGGTCAAAAGTAATGTAATAGGTGGGAAACAACATATATAGTATTTCCTTATTTATTTTATTCACCGAACATAATAATAAATATGGGGACAAAGGAAGTAATTTTTACGCGTTCTTGTGTCAAGGTCTAGTGGCAATACCATGTACTTATTAATTAACTGATGCTTCGGTACAACTTACATGGAGGAGATTACACATCGATCAAAACAATCACAAGCTATCTTGTGTTACAAGATGAACATACAAAACTGACAACAATATTTTGACGGAGATGGATGAAAATCACCCTTCTAGAGTGAAGCAAGTTATTATCACTTCTATATGAATAATGGTAAGATTAAGCTGGTATAACACTATATTATAATTCTTAAAAATCTGTCTTATACAGATTGAATTGGAACCTCTAGTTTGTGCCCCTTTTTTTCATTTTTAGGGGTAGAAGATAAAAACACACCCAGTAATCTAGAGCCTACCACAGTACAAATAATCTTAGATTTGCGCAGAGAAGGCTCGATTGGGGGAGCTCTCCCAACAAGTGCTTGAAGCTCGAATCTGAAACCTCTGGTTGAGCCGAAACATCTTATTACCACCTGATCCAACCACTTGTTGGTCCTTGTTTTCTGAAAAGGGCAAGGGGTCTTACAAGCTGACTGCCCACAAAACTGATGTTCGAGCAGTACAAATTTCTCATCAATGAGACACAAATGCATCCAGAGAGAGGGAAAGTAGACATGGTAAAGATAGATGATTTCAAAAAGATGGCTTCCAGTCAAGCATTTGTCCAGCAAACATAGGGATGATTTCTCCGGATGGAAAAGGTATACGCTCTGGGACTTTCCATGGTTCTTTTTTCAACTTGATCTTTGACATATTCCTTGGAAGACCATAGAAATCAGGTCCATTGAAGCTTGTAAATGCCTCTAACTTGTCAAGGGCACCAGCCTAAATAGCAAAAAAACAGCAAATGCTAATCAGCAGCATACAATATAAAGGGATACATCAGAGGATGCATGAAATGGCCAATGTCTTCTCTCAATTTACCCGTCAAAAAAATTCAAAAAATGGTAGAATTGAAACACCAGGATTCATGAAAATTCATGACAAAATACTAGAGAAGACATTGGCAAAGATTTCATTTTAAAAAAATTTACCTAACAGCTAATGAAGGCAAAATACAAAGCGACACAGATATACAGGGACATATAAGAGAATGCATTGCCTGACATGAGGAGTGTTCAATACTTAATGCTAAAACAATCACACTGAAATCTCAACTTTGTATGTTAATGATTTTTACTTCAACAGCATGTTCAAGAGCGCTCTCGACGAGAGGTGTCTCATTTTTGCTAGAGACAGCCTTTTTTTTTTTTTTGATTCAAATTTCCTTACCTTTAATGGTTATTTAATAAATGAATGGAAGAATAACAACCCCCCCCAACAAAGGGAAAAAAGAACGGACATATTAAAGGGGTCAGGGAGAGGTATTGTGCAATTTTATGTTAAATAATGGGACAACAAAAGGGTCAGCGTCCAAGCAGCTAGTACTTAAATTTGAACCACTGCAGATGCAAGATCGGAGAACTGATGACTACTACATGGTAAGGCGATAAAGCAAGAAAGAAAATCCAAATTATCATGCTCCCAACTTTGAGGAGAACCCAGAATTTTCGGCCAAGCAATCACACACTAGTTCACAGCAAGTATTAACCACACCTGAAATTTTAAGCATGTGTATCAACCTGATGGGAAATTGCAGAGCCTGAATTTAAAGCATGTGTATCAACCTGATGGGAAATTGCAATGCATACTCTGGCCCAAATTTCTTAGGCATTCTATGGTTCCCAAATTTCTTTTTTCATTAAAGGGAGTCAGGTGGAAGAGAAAATGTAGCCTATTTTGGCAGTTTGGTCCATATTATGTTAACGGAGAGTTGAATTAAGAGACTTTACAGTTGACCCTTTAGTAAAAACATGGCAAAGGTAGACAAGTATCATTTATAATTCATAATTTTAGCATTTGAAGGTTGACCATCACTAGTCCCCTCCCCTTATTTTTCTCCTCTTTCATCTTAAATAGATTTTTTTTTTTCTCAAGCACCTGTACAGAACATGAAGATCTACAAAACAGTATATAGGCTAGTTCAGATTGACTCTATTTTGTTACATTCCACATGCACAAGATAAGCCAAACATTTGAACAGCATATATTATATAAGTATCCAACATAAGCTCAATGAGTTGAAAGTGGAAACCATAATGTTTTGGCATAGTAGTAGTACATAATATATATATATATATATATATATATAAATGCATTCAATAAAGTATATACCTCTTCAAATACTTTGGCATATAGTGATAGAGCAACAGGGGAATTATAGATTCCAGCACATCCACAGGAACATTCTTTCCTCTGCCTTTCATGAGGAGCACTATCAGTCCCAAGAAAATATTGCTTGCTCCCGCTGGTTACTGCTGAAACAAGTGCCTGCCCTGCATAAGCAATCAAAAGAGTACAAATCAGAACAAGCAGAGACCAGCATAGCAGGACAGAAACTTGTGTCGGAACACCACACATAGTCTCTTTCTTCTTGATTAGATGAAGCGTAGTACACAATCGGACAAAAATCACATACTATGGATTTCTCTTTTGAGCACAGGAAGACAATAGTTATGTGGTTGTAACCCTCCTTGGAAGAGAGAGTTTCTATTCAGAACAAGGTGCTGCGGCGTCACAGTGGCTGCTACATTTCCTGATAAACATGAAGGAGCAAGATAATGGACAGGTCAAATTGGATACTGAAAGAAAATCAAGAATTGTTCAACAATTAACTAACACACCTAAGTGATAGACATAGTCATGACTCATGAATATAACGACAATCTTACCTTCATTACAGGATTCAATAAACTTGACAGCATCAGCAGTAGTGATGTGTTCCATCACAACCTTTAGCTGTGGTAATTTCTGAATTAAAGGTCTTAAAACCGACTCAATAAAAACCTTTTCACGATCAAATATATCTACATGAGGATCTGTAACTTCTCCATGGACCTATCATCACACAAAATATCATAATCAGTAGATATGCTTTGATATTTTTCATATTTGCTCAGAGAGTGAGGTAAAGAGCTATAAATTATCACACATCATGATCCCATCAAAGCATTACTCCTATTTAATTACCCAAGTAGCACTAGAAAAATCCAACAATTCAGAAACAATAGAAGTAGAAGCTCATAACTTAATCTCACAAATTGTCATAATTTATCATATTTTGGTAGACATGATTTTTTAACTATGTGTAACTTACATAGATATCTCCATTCTCCAGAAGGTCAGAGAGTTTAAATATTAACTAATAAGATCCCTTCATAGTCAACCTTTGCCAAAACTAATTGGTACCAGAAAACAATCAACAGAAGCAAGAACCCCAAGCTTCTCATGCAAAGGTATAAGCCGCATAACTAATAAAAAACAATGATTTTTCAAAGACCGAGACTTCTTCCACCAAAAAAGGCTTGTTTGTTATCATTGTGATTTTACACTCTCGAGTAAAGTGTTCTTTCTTGGCAGTTTTCATTAAAATAAAACATGATTATATAAGTTAAACTGAATGAAATAGCGCTCAAACTCTCAAAATCAAAATCTGAAAACTGGTAATGATACCAAATGGGACCTAATAGACAATGTTGACGTTGAAAAATCCTACCATTAATTTACTTATGAAGGGGGGAAGCCAATTTTTGTTCTTGTTTTAACAAGTTAATGGTGGTGCAAGAACTGGACAGCATCTTCTTTACTCTTTGTTCTCATACCTCTGCGCTGCTATTTATTGCTTCCCAAACAAAGATACTGCTGTATGTATCATCATACTCAATCACTGAGCTCACAACCACAAAAAAGATAGAATTAAGATGGGAAAAAGGGATAACAAAGATGAAGAAAAGAACTCAAGGCAGAAACCACTTAAGGGGATGCTAAAAGGAGTTAGAGAAACTATAAGGTTTTCGTTCAAATGGGAAAGATACCAAATAGATCGATGCTTACATCCTTGCTACCCAGAAAAGCTAATTTGCCTAAACATTAAGTGCAAATCACATGGGGAGAAACCTATACATGGAATCTTGCCTAAAATGGAAGGTCAAATAGTGAATGTTGATATTCTCATAGGTAAAATAGAAGGGATTAAAAGATCAAAACAAACGAGACAAACCCAAATTAAGAATTAATGAAAGAAAAGACACCACGAAACCCTGTGTTTATATATGATAGAGACCTTACCAGAAGAGGCATATCTTGCTCAGCCATCTCTTCGAGCACAGGCAGACACTTTCCTAAAAGATCAGTGACACCATCCTGAGAATTAGTTGTTGCGCCAGCAGGGTATAATTTGACAGCATATACCACCTCACTTTTTCCTGTCAAAAGAATCAGTCATTACCAATCAAAAATCAAAATAACATTCTATACTGTTAGTTGAAATATATTTTGTGCTGGTTAGGTGAATATGATTTAGAATACATTTTTCACTCTGCAATCGATACCTAATGCTAAATAATATCTCCCAGACTCCCACGAAGGAACATCTAGAACCAAACCAGACAAACAGTTCTAGAAGTAATAAATCTGCAGCACTCCATCATCAGAGAAGAAGCGGAAGACGATGTGAGAGAACAGTGACAAATATGGGAATACGGCAAGTGAATGAAAAGCTGAAAGAGCACTGGCTTAACAAGATATATGGAGATACAAAACGAAGGAAAAGAAGTAATATTTCATGCCAAAATAAGAGATGGCTCTGCAAAAGAGGGACTTCTTGGATTTGTATCGGATGGAGCTTGTCTCCCTTTTCTCCTCTGTCCCCCTCCCAACCCACCACCACCACCCAAGCTGTAAATAAAGGGAAAAAAAACACACACGCATATGTTGACGTAAGTTTTCTAGTCCTCTTCATAATAAAAATCCACGATCAGCTCTAGGGCTTAGGAGACAATTACAAAATGAATAACATATTTTCAGATTCAACTCAAAGTTTGGACTTACTGGCAAGCTTGATCTCATTAGGGCTGGTCGTATCAGTCAAATAAAGTGTCATGAGAGGATTAAAGTCGCTATCATGAGGCAATACTTCCATAATAGACTTTCGGTAACAAATAGCAGCAGCTGTAGTAGTAACAGGAGGCCTTAGATTCGGCATAACAATTGCCCTTCCAAAATGTCTTGCACTGAATTACAGAAGGATAAGGCACATTTTATAGTAACCCACACAAGTATCACACATTCAAAATGATCATTCTTTCTCTTATAACTTACCTGTGAGGAGCAACAGCAGCAAGAAGATCTCCATCGCGGAGATGAAGATGCCAGTCATCAGGGCGTGTTAGAGTCAGTTCCATCTTTGCTGCTTTGATATTCAGTTTGTTATGCGTTTTAAACCTGGGAATAGGCAAATTTGATGCCTAAAAAGATAAGTTATCAAAGAACATAAGATTCAGTAACAACTTTAGGACACAACATATTTAGCAAAAGGACAGTTGATGAAGACAAGAAATCATGATCATTTGAAAGATGCAGGATTGGATGAGGTCTCTGTAGATGAGAGCAGGCGTTTATTACTAGTTTCATTACAATAAAGCACTAGCCATGAAATGCTAAAAAAAGCTTCTTTACTGACACCAAAAGATACAACACTTTGTCCAACTACAACAAAACTTCCAATGCTTGATATCATATAGTATAGCCATCTAATATCCTCTTTAATGCTTGATAATGTACACGTGACAAATAGATAAATAACATATTGTTGAATAGAAAAGGTTCTACTTCCTAAATATCACAGCAAAACCGTTGATTATCAAAAAAAAAATATCACAGCACAAACTTCTTCCACAAAGTTGACCAAAACACATCAGTTATGTACAAAACACCCATCTCAAGAAAGCCAACTAATTGCACTAAACAGAATATGAGGATTCGCTTAGCAATAACGCTTACTTTGTATGATATGATTGACGCGTTTATCATCTGTAAATGCCTGTAAAGAAGAAATACATATGATCTAATATCCCCCAACACCAGAAATGAGTGGAATGATTAAAAATTAAAAAACAAGTTCAATATCTCCAAAAATGTCATTAGTTTCTAATGAAAATCCAAAGGGCAAATGAGATTATCCAATGTGAAAATGAAATTATTGATCAAGACAACTATAAGATTATCCAATTTGAATGCCACTGTATAGCTACTAATCATATGACAATAACAATCATCTCAAATTCTTGCCCATTATTTAAAAACAAAAGTAAAAGAGTATATATGTATTATGCCTCATCAACAATAAATTCAAGCTAAAATCAATCAAATATTCCAACAATCACCAACAATCGGTGGCGGAGTCGGGATTCCGGAGAGAGGTAGCGTAACTTTACGAACCAAAAAAAAAATCAAAACTGTTAAATTCAAAATGTTACAAAATCCAAATACAACCTCGAAGTCAATGAAATTATCTAGTGAATGTTCAAAAAAGAACATTTCACCACTTGAAAATTCATTTGGATAAAACTCAGCAAGTAGAAACAATTCCTCTTTGTCATATGATGCAAACTGATTAGTAGGATTAACGCAAGACATGCAGCAAATAAGTAATTCCTTACTTTTCTCACCGAAACGATTTTCAATTTCTTCCAATGGTTGATCAATCACACTTAGAAAAACCTCAACTCGGAAATATGAAGATTTCTAACTTGCATCTTGTGACATAATACCACAACATAATTCATTTACTAACAATCTATTAATAATTCATTAGTTAACTATTCAGTAACATATCATTCCCAAATTTACAATAAACCAACAAATCACTAAAATCCATTAATAATTCATTTCCACAATTCATTAACAATCTACACACTAAAAATTTCCATTCACTAAAAATTCATTAATCCCAATATGGGCTGTAGCGTGAGAAGAAGGAAAAGTTTCGTGGGTATTTCATTCACTAACAATTTCCACAATTACAATAAACTTGAATTCACTAACAATTTCCACAATTACAATAAACTTGAATTCACTAATAATTCATTCACTAACAATTTCCACAATTACAATAAACTTGAATTCACTAATAATTCATTCACTAACAATTTCCACAATTACAATAAACTTGAATTCACTAATAATTCATTCATTAATAATTATAATTGACACATCTAAGTATCCAATTTCCAACTAAACTATCATTGAAAAAGGAAAAAAAGTACCTCAGATTCAGATTTTCGGCTTCGTGTGATGCAGCAAAGAAGAACGTCGCAAAGTTGAAAAAACGTAAAACCCTAATTAAGAAATACTACTATTAGTGAGATTCATTCTAACTAGAAAAAATAACAAAACAAAAATCAACGCTAGAAGGAGGGCTTGAACCTCCGACCTTGTGGTTAACAGCCACACGCTCTAACCAACTGAGCTATTCCAGCTTTTGTGAATTCATAACCATATTTAGTAACTTTATTGTCCTAATTGGTTTATCAAGAAAATCATGGGAATTTCTATCTCTTAAGAAGTGTAAGATGGGGTAGCTTATTGTTTGGTTGACAAAAAGTTTACAAATGGGAGAAGTAACTCTTTATGAACTTCTACTTCCTACAAAATGTGGGAAGCAACTTACATATTCCTCCCTAGGTTAGTAGAAATTCATGAAAATTCTACTTTTCTTATGAATAACCAAACAACAACTTTCGATTCTCATGAATATTAAGGAATTTAAGTCATGTGTATTTAAAAATTCATGGTTTTTTTACTTTGTATGGTGAACAAAACAAGTCCTTAGTGTTTTGTCTTTCCTTTGAAAGATGTCTCAGACAATTTATGGGCACTAGGGGTGTAAATGAGACAAAGACAACTCATGAGCTACTCGAGATCGACTCGGTCAATACTCGACTCAAGTGAGCTCGACTCGAGCTCGGCTCCGGATGTTGGCGAGTCATGTTGAGCAACTCGATACTCGACTCGAAAACTCGTGAGAAGCTCGAAAACCCAATTATCAAATAGCAAAATACCTAACTTCAATATTTTTCTATCTTAGGGTTGCTTTAACATGAGACACTTGCAAGCTACTCGAAATATACTTGGTCAAAACTCAAATCGGTCAAAGCTCGACTCGGTCAAAGCTCGGTCAAAACTCAGTCAAACTCGACTCGAGTGAGCTCGACTCAACTCGAACTCGACTCGCAAAGCTAACGAGTCGAGTCGAGCTAGCTTAAACTCGAACTCGACTCGCATCATTTACACCCCTAATGGGCCCTATGCCATGCATTAAACATGGGTCCTATATGGATATAAAACGGATCTCTAATCCTATATTATTAATAACTAATTTAATTTTTTATTAAAAATAGTTGTAAAATGAATTAATTTTTTTAAACACTTCAATGTTATTTTCATTTTTAGCAAGGAGACAACTTGGATTTAAAAGAATATATAGTAAAGATATATCAAGGATAAAACTAGAATAAGCTATGAAATATGAAAAAGTATAGATTAGCGGTAAAAATATTAGATTAACAAATGTATTTTCCATCTAAACCAAAGAACCTTAAAAGTAAGAAAATTAAATATAGGTGGGGCCCCTTAAAATTGGGGGCCCTGAGCGGTCTCTCACTCTGCTCATGTGTCTAAGCTAAGACCCCTCTGCATTGTTTCCAATTTTATTACTCTCTCAATTTCTTATTAATGTTCTACTTGGTATGGCCGTTACTATTTAGAATTACATAAAATCTTCTAAGATTTTCCAATACATAAAAGAAATTAGTCATGTGGGGTCTCATTTGAATTTTCTTAGTCTAGTACTTTAATGATAACAAATGTTTATAATTTTTTACTAATACGTAATTACAAATATTAATAGTCAAAGAAGTGCATTGACAAATATGCAAGTCAACTTAGGAACATCAATAAAGAAGGAAGGAGTACTACTATTTTGTCTTTTCTTTTAAACAAAATCATTATAGGAGAATTATATACCTTAGGAAGAGCCTCACCGAGTGAAATCAATCAGAGTTCAGAGAGTTCTTCATTCCTCTCTCTAAATGGTAGAGCATCAAAATGTATTGAAACCACGATTACTACCATATATAGTAAAGTTCAATTGATCTTAAAAGCCCCAAAATAAAATTAGTGGAACACAAAACATGATATGCAATATCACTAAAACTCGGGACACAAAAGTACAATTTTCCTTCCATACATCATACATCATACATGTACGTTGAACCTACATATATATTAATGATAGATGTAGCTATCTTTCTTTGAACACTTAGGCTAACATTACTCGTATGTATATGGTGGCCAATTAGCCAACATTCTCCAATAGTTATTTCAGTTTGACTTTCACATTTACTCATGCACAATTTTGACAATCAATGCCTTTTCCTAAATTGTTTAAGGTTCAATCTTGAATACATCAGATTACTCTAAAAGTTCAATTAAAAGTATTGTATGAAAACTAAAAAAGACAAGGATTTATACCTATAGAGGTTTTGTAACTAGAAAAGAATGAAAAGGGTTTTACTATGAACCAACCTTGCTTTGATGGTCGAGTAGTTTTAATTCATCCCTCGTTATCTTAATCAACTCATACTAGAGACAGTTTGAGGGTGTGATTCTATTGAGATATCATGGATGTATTGTGAATAATAATTTTATGTGAAAGGGTATTATATAATTATAAGGAGATAGTAGCAAATAGCAATTTCTGTGTATATATATATATAAGAGGTTATATGTTCTATCTTAGGATTATTAAGATATTATGTGTGATCTATAGGCTAGCACCCGAAATTTATGATTTCCTAAAATACTCGGCATTATTTTTTTTAATACGTGATAATGGATGACCGAGCAGGAGTATGAGATTCTCTGGTGCAATTTAACAAATCTCATATCTTTTCCCTATTCTCAAGATGTTTGCGCTTAATTAATTAATCAAATTGAGAGAACCTTAAATAGAATATAGTGTGTCCGGACCCAATATCATCATCATCAGCAAAATTTAAAAACATTCGTAAAGTATATCCTAGTCATTTACTCAATTGGTATACAAATGTACACCACTCCATGGTGTTCTAAATTAGGGGTGGCAATCAGGTCAGGTTCAGGTCGACCTGACTTCTATTTCTGGTCAATTACCCCAAACTCGACCTACTTTTAATTTCAGGTCAAAAACCATAACCCGAACCCGACCTGTCGGATTTCGGGTTGACCCGAAACCAACCCTATATGACTTGATTTATATTTTATAACTACAATAATTATACATTATAAATTAAAGCATTGCAAATCCTAACTTTAAATGTCAATTAAATCAAAGATTCAAACTTCAAAGCCATAAATTAGCCACCGATTTCAAATTAAGAAATGATTTTGGCCCTATACAAGTTTATAATTAGGAAATCGGCGACTTAAGTTATAAAAGAGGGTTAATTGCATGCGACCCAACCCGAATCTAACCTAAATTCTAAATCGGGTTGTTCGAGTTATATTCGAGTTTAAAGGTCAACCTGAATCCTAACCAGTTAAGGTTTCAAGTCGAGGTTGGGTTGGCCCATTTGTAATTTCGGGTCGAAAATCTCAACCCAAACCCGGAAATTTCGGGTTAGGTTCGGGTTAGGTCAACTTTTCACCCTAATTTTTAATGCATGTTGTACTTCCTTCGTCACTTAAATTTTTTCTATTTTCATTCTTTCGCTCTTTTTAAGAGTTGTATGGGGTCGTTGGTAGTAATTTTGTATATTAGTATGTAGGGTAGGAGAGAAGAGAGGAGAGATTCAATCGAAATGAATCAATTTTGAGAGACATACTATGAGCAACATTCAAAATCATGACTCACGAGTGTGCATGCATGCATGCATGATGCATGGAGCCATGGACTATTGCGTGCAAGTTGCAACCGCGCTTGAATATGGTAATACCACTCGTTCCAGTCAAAATGACCAATATGTAAATTTCAGAATTAGGTTTAAATCAGGATAATGTTTATATATTGCTAACTGTCAAGCGGTTAAGTTAGTTACAAGTTATGGTTGGTCGGTCGAAGGACTTTACCCTTTCTTCATGTCGTTTAGCAAATGTAGTAGGCCATATTGAACCGACCATATCTTTAAGTTGAAAGATGCATCAAATTTAATAAAAGCTTTATTGAAGTATATGCCTGCAAAGTTACACATTCTTCACGTAATTGACTTGTCTTTAGATCATATCACTTGTTGGATTGATCAACTTCCTGACAAATAAGCCTCTTCTAGGCTACTTGTTAATTAGTTGTTGGGGGGGTTTTTGTAGCTAGGAACAAAGGTTTATCCACAAAATTTTAGGTAATTTTAATAGTTGGTCATCCTAATAAGAGATACAAAAAGAAAATAATATTAAGTTGGATAGATATATATTAGAGAGAGAAAACGTTATTAATATTACTCGATTCATTAAGTTGGTCAAAATTTTGTCTTGGCAAGTATGAAAACCCATATATTGCAATTAAAAAAAGAACGAAGGAAGTATTACATTTTAACAAAAGTATCACAAGAGTAACTATTACTTGTCACACATTTATTATGCTTTCTCTATATCTCTCTCATGAGGGTTGTTGAGTGTCATCAATTATAAGGATTATCCTATTATCCTCTATCATCTTCTATTTTGAATACAGGAATAACCATAGCTCGTTTGAGCGTTATTCCATCTTTAAGCTAATAATGTGTTTATCATCTGAATATGATTTGTTGGAATAATATGCTAGATAGCATAAAACACATTTAGTCTACACAAAGTCTTTTATCTTAATATTTTTGGTGTATAGATAAGAGTTGTTAGTAACAATTTTATAATATAACAAGTTTTTTTTATAAGTGATGTAAATAACAGTTAATCTCAGATGTTCAATAAAACTACAATTTACCGACAACAAATTGACCTCCACTTCCATGTACCTCTCTATAATGCTTGTAAACTTTTATATAGTTATCCTTCGAACTCTCTTACTACATATAATAAGTTTTTCTTTAACAAAAGTGGAATACAATAAGAGATTTCAGGTTTAGAGTAGTAAAAGAATTGTATAGCTTGCAGATCGAGAAGGATCTGTATGAACAAATTTTGTTATTAACTTGCAATATCAGGATTATCAAACTTTGTTATATACAACTTGCAGAAAGGGATTTTTATGACCAAAATTTGTTAAATTTGTTGGCTTAAAGATGAAGATAAAGAATATTTGGAACTAGTGCCTAATAGTGTGTGCACGTTAGCATTAATGTGGGTGCTAATTAAGCTTCATCGGCTCAAGCCCTTGAAGATTCTAGATACCATTAACGTATAGAGAAAATCTTCACACAAAATCAAACTTAGATAATAAAATTTATATGCAAATTTTTCCTCATCAATCTCCACTCCAAATCACGTAGTTATACTTACAACTTATACAAGTTAACTAGTTATTAGGCCCGGGCGATGCCCCAGGTTGTTAATATTTTCATGTCAAAAAAGAGCATCTAATGTTGCATAGCTCATTGGTTAGAAGCTTTCTTATATTAAGCTTGAGGTCACGTGGTCGAATCTTGTATGAAACATGCTTCTAATTTTTTAATGTATGTTGATGACATGGAACGAAACAACTAAAGGGAGAGTGCCACGTGGCGTGTACTTGCTTCTTGAACGCCTTTTAATATATTTGTATAGATAGATAGATTACATAACATGCACAATCATAATATATTGACATAAACTAAAATAATTAAACAAAAAGGATTCAATCAAAATGATATAAACAAAATATTAGTAGCTCTCAAAGTCCCCAAGGTATATGTCACTGATTCTTAATCAATATTGAACAATGACTTCAGAAACACCATCAAGCTCTTCAATCCAAGGCAAATAAGTCACCAACTTGTTCTCACCATTAGACCACTCAAATTCCACTTCCTCACCATTAACAATGCACTTCTTTGGTGCCTCATTTGAATATGCCAACAAACTACCTCTTCCTTTGATCTTCATCTTTGCACTTAAGTCCTCAAACTCAAGTTCTTGGATGGTTCCTCCACTGTTAAACATGTTGCTAAGGCCTATTGGCGCGAACTTGACACCTTGTCCTAGCATCTTAACCGGAACAAAGCTTAAAAGTTCAAAAGATGAGGGATTCAACACGACATGGATCGGGTCGGAGTCGGATGTCACCAACATAAGTGAGTCTACTTGGTTAAGGTATACTGCATATTCATCAGCATAACCCATTTCTATACTTTCCAATGTTTGGTCCCACTCTATATCCTTTACACGTACTAAACCTTCCATAGTTTTGTAACATTGCTTGTAACCCTTAATTCTTCTCAGCTCCTTATCCCACCCTGCTCCTTGACAATTAAATGCTCCAATAACAGCTCCATACTTCAAACATAAAAAGTACACACATGTAAAACTCTCAAATACATAAAATTACCTATTCTCAATCTCTCCGAGTACCGAAACAAGACATAAACAACTTTTTGTGTGTGCCCAAAAAAATCCATTTTACTTTGTGTCATTTGCAATATGAAGCAAATGGTTTTGGTTGATACATTCGAGCATGAAATTTCTGAAAAATATAACATAATAGAAGATCACGAACAATACCTTATTGAAGTTCCATAACTTAAGAATAGATTCTTGATCAAAGAGTGGGTTCTTGAAGAGAACATCCCTAGTTGGAAGCGTAAAATGTTGACATATAGGGATGGTTCCATCAGGGTAAACAAGCTTCTTAAGGAGATCAAAGTCATGGCCACCAAGTGAGTCACTAACATAGATCGGTCCACCACAGATGGCGCGAGCCGCGGCGTGGAACTTAGCACAAACATGATCGCTCTGGAACATGTCCCAATCAGGATGGAAAATCTGACCCATCCATAAGCTATTATATGAGCAATGGATCATATGCACTCCTTGTAGCCAAAACACCCCATTTGGGTCCCCATTTGGATCTTGGAACCAAAAATCATCACCTAATTTTGATGTTTTCAACATCATAACCATCATTAAAACCGAGTTAGTACAGAAAATAAGTCAATAGGATATTAAAGACCTATCTTTCTCGGCATTTGAAATAAATTCAAATAACTTCAGTTACGGAAAATTCAAGTGAAAAGAACAGAAGCCTATTTTCTTACCTACTCTTCCCATGGATATTTGTTTAGTTCCAAGGAATAGAAAGTCATTGCATTGTTCCATACTAGAAAGAAGGTTACTGCCATTGAAATTCTTCTTTAAAGATTCGGACAATCCATCATAATATTTCTTTGCTAACTCTACCCTTCCTCCAAATTGCTCAGATACATATTCAAGTATCTGCAAAATAAAAATTTCGAATGCAAAACTCAAAATCCTATCTCTATAATAGTAAGAAAATAGGAGAAATTTAATATTAGAAGTATAGATACTTACTTGTATAACATCAACTTTAACACCAGTAATACCAACACTAGAAAGGTATGAATGCATAGAATCATACAAATCACCAGCTTGATCAGGATGAACAAGTCCAATTCCACCTTCAACAATTTTATCTACAGCAAGATCATCCATTGTTCCAGCTAAACCAGGTGACAATTTACAAGGTATTACACTTACATTAAGATGTGTTGTTTCAGGCCTAACACCACCCCAAGCACCACAAAGAGCATGCCAAACCCATATATCATCCAAACCCTTAAACTTTGTCCTAAGATCCTTAGTAAAAGCCTTCATACCATATTCTTCAACTTCACAACTTTGATCACTTGTGTCGCCCTCGCTTTGATCTTCTCCTCCCATCAACTCATCTAGCTCTTGCTTCAACATTAGGATCTTCTCCTCGAGGGCAGATAAATCGATGTCACTCGATTGAACAGCCCTCGTTCGTTCCTTCTCAGCATGCTCGATCTCAATAGCTTTCGAGATGATCAACTTTGGCTTCATAGGGTTGTAAGGTAAAGGGTTAGACCCTAACAACATACCACCTTTGTATTTCCTAAACTTTTCTCCTTCATCAAATCTATATAGTCTTGAAGTCATTTGCTCCCCACCAAGAACAAGACTCTTATTCTTATCATCATGTAGGTTATCCTCATCACAAATAACACTTTGCCACCCATCATCAATGATCAAAAACCTAATTGGAAACCCACCTTGAGAAAATTCATCCACTCCATGAAAAACACCCTTAGGCTCAACACTCAAATAAAATGCATCCCAAGTACACCAACCAAATTTATTCACAATACTAGGGGTGTTCTTCTCTTCTAAGAGCCTAAATGTATTAAGGTGTACCCTAATAGCACTAAATGCCTCTTTCATTATATTATAAGGGTTATCACATACATGAACATAAGCTATAGCCTTAAAAATGGACTCTCTAACTTCACTAGAACCACTCTCAGCACATATCATTACATGTCCATCATCCCCAGGATGAAGGGCAGACCTAAAACTACCCTCAATTAGGGGGTACAATGAGAACATATGACTCGATTTCGGGGGACCTCGAGTAACACCCATTGAGTCTCCATTTGTAAATCAGACCCACATTTTCCAACCCATTGTGTAGACCACCATGTTTTGAACCTAAAGATGCTTAGGAAATTCCTATCATGGAATTTTCCTAAGGAGTTAATGATCCTATTGGCGGGTTCTTCGACTTCGAACCCGAAGAACCCGCCTCTATGAGAGGTGGATTGTACACGTTGAAGAAGAGGGAAAGGAGCATCTGATTTAGAGTAGTTGCAAATGGAGGAGAATTCAGTGAAGGAGACATTATTTGGGATTTCAGACAGCAAAGTCACACCTTTGATACTTAGTTTTCCATCCTCGGATAAATCAAAATATTGTTCCAAGGATTTTTGTTTGATTAGACTAATGGTTGGTACATCTGGGTCATTTGGGGGAGCCATGGATGAAGGAAAAAACAGAGAAAAACAGGGGAAAACAGAGGAAATGTTATAGGACAAAAAGAACAAGATCTAAAACCCAAAAAATGCAGGGATTTTGTGCTGTTTTTAAGAAGTTAAGCAATATAATCAGTTTTTTAATATAAAAAAATTTGTGGGTGGAAAGTATATGTATATGATATACACTTGCAAGGGAAGTATAGGCTTGAAATTATAGTATGAAAATAGGTGATTTGCACAAAAAAGATTGTATTATAAACAATTAACACAAATATTAGCAACTTAAACAAGAAAGGAAGTTACTGGAAAAAGAATTAGTTGAGCTGGTAAGAAAGCAATTAAACCATGGAAGAGCTTTGGAGGAGAGAAGAATAATGAATTAGAATTCTGTGATGATAAGTTAGAAGCCAACGTAATCTATAAATAGAAGATAATGTGTAGGACCCTTTTCCGAAAATATAAATATTAAGAAATTTTTTAGACCTGAAGTATTTTCTAGATCATTCAATGGTAGCTACATACAACACTTTGTTGCTATTTTTTTTATTGGTTCTTTTAAGGGAAAAAGTGCTATGAATGTGACATGAAATGCATGGATATAGTAAGGTGGCAGGGACTGGAATATACTATCATGGGCGCATGGCATTATTATCATCATCAATTCATCATCATAATTATATACTTCATGGATAAATGTTATTGTTATAGATGTGACAAGAAGTATATTATTATCATTATGGTAACATCATGAATGTCATTTCATCATAAGTATGTGTCTATGTGACTGTGTCAATTTATCATGTTCATGCATGATGCATGGATAGATGTTCATTGTACATACGAAGAAGAGGAGCTGGTGGGTCATCAGATGAAAGAAAGACACTTGGCATTGAAGTAAATATTTTATGAAAATTTTGCCAATAAAAGTCTCTTGAGATTAGCAAGTAATATGTATAATGTACTAATATTACCTTTCCAAGATTCAAATGCGTAGATTTTATTCTCTCCTTGCATGAGATTGAGGGGACAAAGAATTATTCATGGCACCATAAGTTATACGTTATCTATACAACTATACTGAATACTGCATGATGATATAAAGTAGTACCACAGTAGTAGACTAGTAGTTATGGTACATGCATGTGCCTCCAGATGTTGAAACTGATTAAATTGCTAGCAACCTGTTCATTATTGTTGTTTGCTTTTAATTTTGAGTTTTTTGTGAAAATTTAAAACAAATATATGAAACCTAAAAGACACATGTTTTCTAGAATTTGTTGTTGTTTTATTTTGAACATAAATATGACAATCGAGTATGATACATTATAAAAGAAACATATTGAAAGATGACAATGATGCATCATACTGAAAGAAGTATATGTTTATGATCACTTCTTTTTTTGAGGGTGGGGGGCTTAATTAGCTTTGGCCTTTGTGGATGTACTATTGTGGTGTTTGTTCGCCATACAAATTATAGGAGTTGTTTTGATTACGTAAAAGTACATATGTGACTGCTTCGGTTGTATTTTATACTTTTGTGGTTCTCTATACACTTAAATATATTGCTATAGTTTTATTGGAGATGTAAAACCCCTTACTTAGATTTTTTGGCGGATTAATATCCTTACTCAATATAAGTAAATTTCATTTATCATAATATTTTCTTTCATTATGATAATAATTCTCACATTCTATGACTTTATGAGTTATCTGTCTCAATTATTATACTACTAGTTCATAATAAATCATAAGCTTGATTTTAAAAGCTTTAATTTAGTTCATTCCATAAAATGTTAACTCAATATTTTGTCTTATTTGTAAAATAGTCACTTTGCATCTTGCGACATAAGTTTTTCTTGCTAGCTTTTTGACATTGGTAGCACTCGAATGACAATTAAAATTTTGGAAATTGTAGCAAGAGGCCCCATTCATCTATATCTTTGTCTATATTTAAAAGTTTAGGTGAGTGATTGGGGGTGACCCAAAAATGACATGTTAGTTTATCTTCGTTAGGTCGGCAAGAAAACAAAAGGAAATAAAAAGAATTGGGAGGTTAATTATGAAACTATGGTAATCTAGCAGGAAAATAAAATTACTGCTTGATATCAGACAAATATGAAATCTTTTCTAAATTAGATAAGGCAGGCCACAAACATTCTAGACATTTGCAAGTTGGCTATAAAGTATTCTTATATCAATGTGCAAATTAAAAGCCATATATAAAATAGTATATGTCTTTCATGGCGTCTGCCTCAAGAAAATTAAAATTAAATATTTCTAACCGTTAATCTTTCTAAAAATTGATTAAAATAATCAAGAAAATACTCTGGACTTGTTTGATAAAGAGATGTTTGGGAAGAAATTAGAGGTTTGAGCTCGTATTAGAGGATTTGACTAGCAATCTACAATTTGAGTGTTTGGTAATATAAAGAAAGGTTTCAATTAGCTGATTGTGCTCAAAATGCTCTTTTTGAAAAAGGTAGGGGAAGGAGTTTTTTGACATTAGAGGTTTGGGAATGAGTTGGCCAATTACATTTATGTCCTAAAGTTGTTGCAAATTACATTAATAAACAATAAAAGGTACAATAATAGATTATGCACATGTCTATATTAGTCGTTTTACGCGATTATGTAACAATCGTTTATCATTCTTATTAAACACTTTTATACAAACAACTAATACAATCTTATCGCTATCGTTATCAATCGTTATCATCGGTTATCATTATCATTATCTGATCGTTATCGGTACTATTAACTTAATACAATCAAACATTAATGGTAACATAACTACCAAGAACGGGGCCTACTATATAATTTGGGAGGTGGCGTTAGTCAACATAACTTATGAGGATTGAGGGGTACCCTCTTGTAGCTTTGTCCGCCTTTGTAAAGAAGTGGAGTGGATTTATCTGGAACATTTGAGTTGGCCAATGAGAGCTAGAATATTCTTTTCTCTTGATATTATTATTAAAAGTTATATGTTTCTTTTTCAGTGTGGAAAAAAACTACAGAAGTTACCCCCATATTGGTAAACTAATATTGAAAATGTAATACCCTCATGATTCTTTAAAGGGATTTAGCGAAATTTCTTCATTCCAACAAGATCATCTTTTCTTTTAGGGGTTCATTCTTGGATTCTTTCATGATTAAGCGTCTTTCTTTGGGAGTAGTCAGAGATGTGCCTCCTGGGAAGTTTATCGGGGTGCGCATGAGTGAGGACAAAATGCGCCGGAAGAACTTGTGTTGGTTATTGAGGGTTTACCATCTAACTGAAGATGATGAGTAATGCACTTGACTAAGTTACTAAACCTCCTATTTTATGTTTACTAAACCCTAAGTATATTTATGTATAGAATAATTAATTGCTTTATTTTTTTATACTTGTAATGTTTTCCATATTAAAAAGTTTTCTATTACTTGCAACATTGACAATTATTTTAACAATATATTTACCTCTCTTAACACATGGAGTGTTAGCAAAAAAAAAATACACATGGAGTTCTTTTTTTTTTATCTATCTCCTCTCCTCTTTTTTTTGACGGAAAAACAGATCATTCAAATAAGCGTTTGTCCGCTACAACAAGCGCAAGAACGTCCATTGGACAATCTTCCATCCAAACTAGCTCCTCCACAAGGAGGGAAAGCTGAGCCATTGCATGAGATACTTAATTTATTACAAGACCTTCTACAAAAACCAAAGCAACAAACGTCAAAACTACTAGCTAATGCTCTAATATCATCATTGACAATAACTAATGCTCTATCTCCTCTCCTAGATCTTTGTAAACATTTCAATGTTCCGAGTATAAAATTATAATGCAGGAAGTATACAACTACATGTGGATTCAACCTCCAAATGAGAAACTTTGTTGTTCTTTTATTAAACAAAACACATAATTGCTCATCTACATTTCTATATATATATATTTGAGGGGGAAATTTATTTAAAGACAAGATAAGATTTCTATTTTTAAAAAAGTAAAAGTATATGTGTATGGTTTAGAGTACATATTAAATGTGTATATAAATACCTTAGATCTACGATATACAAGGGCGGCTAAGGCCATGTGCGGGGGTGACGGCTGCGCGGTATTAAAAAATATGGGGCCCAATTTTATTAGTTGTCCGCTCAAATTAAAAAAGAAAAATAAATAAATCTAGCTACAGGTGTTCGTTTCCAATTTATCGAGTGTACATTGGATGCAGATTCAAAGAGGTTAATTTCTATCTGGTGTTTTGTTTCGTTCTTCATATTCTAAAAAAAGTCATTAATGACACTTCCTTCTCTTCCTATTCTCCAAAAAATTTCGATCCGTATAATTTAATTTAGCACAGGGCTCCTAAATTATACAAGACGGCTCTGACGATATATACTAATACAAGTGCATTCAACCTCTAAATGAGCAACTTCGTCATTATTTTATTAAACAAAACACATAATTTCTCATCTATATTTCTATATATATTATTATGACGTGTGTAGAAGCATTGAATCTGAATGTATACGCTGATATGGCGACATGTAATTCAATTACTTCATTAAATAAAATAAATTATATGTAATGACTTGAAGTATCGCCCGAGCCAACAAATAGTTAAGTCCTAAATACAATTAGATGTTAATTTTTTTACTACTTCTTTTAGGGTCTGTTCTCTTCGGCATAAAACAACCGGGCGAATCGAACTCATCGGCGTAATCAACCGACCGAAATTGAAGCGGCCGGATTGAATTAAATTATAACTAATAGTAATGATAATAATTTAGGGGGCCGAGGCGGCGAATGAGTCGGGCGAACCCTAAATTGAATTAGGCCGAGGCGAAAATAAGTGCTGGGAAAAGCGTTTCTTATAGGGTTCGAATGGAATATTAAATTATATATCCTAGTAAAAAAAAAAACCAAAAGGCTACCATTAAGTATTTTGTTTGGCTGAGCTTAGAGGGGATTCTCCTTTTTATCACTTGTGTCGAGTGGGCCAGAAGTGGCACTTGGGCTTGAGACGTATGCATGGACCAATTGAGACCAAAATCATGGCCTTACCCAAAATTATGAATTCTACAAAAGCTCATTTCTTTTGTAGCTTAGAGTTTTTTTTATTATCCGCTTATCCTGAAGGCCCATCTAGAGGTGAGTGAAAACCCAAAATACTGTCACAACTTTGTTTTGGCACACTCAGTTACTCAGGACTCATGAGCAAAATATGGTAGCCTAGCCTAGTAGGTGAAAAATGACGCATTAGCAATGTTACTTAGAATAAGACTTTAATTTTAAAATATAATTTGTAAGTTTTTTACGATAATAAATATATGGACATTGGAATTGTTCAAGAAATATTCTATTAAATCACATATATATCAACTCATCAACGACATCATAATAGTAGAAATTTTTTTAGCACGGGAAACATCCTTTGTCTTTGTAAGTCAGCCTATAAATCTAATAGAATGGCTAGGACTAATTAATTATATTCAAGTATGGATATCAAATTGATTTTAGAGGAAAATTTATATTTTTTAGGGGTGCACATATATGTATGAGATAATATTGAGTTACCAAATGTGATGCAGTCGGAAAATTTAAAGAAAAGCAAGCGCTAATCTTTAACAAGAACAAACAGATTTACAAGCGATAAATCTGTAGAAACTCCGGAATCCACCAGAAAAGAGTAAAACTCTGGAATAGTATTAAAGATGATAAAACTGCCTCCAAATAATGACCTAATAATGTTTAAATACTTAAAACAAAACCCTAATACGGAAATAAGCTAGGCAATAATAAAATCCGAAAATAATAAAAATGTTGTTTTCGGGCCTTAAACGAACTCGGATGGCTTAAAAAGCCTGTCGTTCACGGCATAGCGGTGAGTTTGACCTATTGGCCCGTTTCGCTTCTAGAAAGGTATTTTAATAAAGCGTTATTTGAGGCTTTGATTAGTAGAAATCAATTCATGCTATTTTGACGAACTTCTTCGTCGAACTTATCCGCTAACCTTCCTACGTCAAAATGTTTTATGGATTTTACTAGTAAGACAATTCAAGTTTAACATTTTATTCGTTATCCTAGATAAGACAAAATTTGAGGTATTATGAAACCGACCTCCTTATGAGTAGAAAAGATTGATGAGCTAACTTGAAAATATTGTCAAACGTTGCTAGATTCGGATTGTACTAGGTTTTTTTGGTCAAGACACTTAATTTAACTTAATGTTATCCTTTGTTCACCAAAAAAAAAACCTTGAATATACCAGACTTATGCCTTTAACGTCTTTGTAAACTGAAAAAATATTCTAGGTAGTAGTTCTTGAATCTTCAATTGCTATAATATAACTTGAAGCAATTATTAGGCTGCTATGTCAATATATCGTGATAGTGTATATTAAGGATTCTTTTTTTATTTTAATTAAAAAGTTGTATCTTAAGGGTTTGAATTGCTATGCAATGGTATTTTGTTCAATCAACTGTCTTATCTTCTTTGCTTGAATTACATAATATTGTTATCTGAGCAATACATATATGTACATATTATTTAATTTGGACAATGAAACAATGTAGTTTACTAATTATATGTAGCAATGTGCAAATTTTTGTATGTAATATCTTGATGTGTTGGTTTCGTTGCCATAAAAAACTTTCTATAAACATGTTATCTAAACAACCTTTTTGCTTCTAATATACTAGGAAATTAGACTTATTCTTTTCCGTAAAAAAAGACTTATTCTTATGAATGAAAATGTTAACCAATTACAACACCTGATCATGAGCTTTTTATTAATACGTCACTCTTTTTTATACTTCTAGTATCTAACCTATAAAGCTTAAATAATAATATTTAATATATTTAATTAATTAACATTATTATTAATTATGGGTCTTGTATCATTATGGTATCGCCTTCATCTAGCTAGAAGACTAGAACTGAAGTACTGATTTTATGTCTCAGATTTTGCTGTCATAATCTATGATCGCTCTTTAATATATGGCCATGGGTTTACAAAATCATAAAATACCACCAACAATTGAAGGCCACTCAAAAAAAACTATACCATTTGAACTGAATACTTCATAACTTGAGACAAATGCTTTGAATTATTATTTAAAATAGTCACTTTTTATAGTTTAACTTGCGAGTTGCGAGGATATAGTTTTGTGAATGTTTAGTTAACTTATTGCATATCTCTAAAGTGCAATGTGCCCAATGTCAAATAACAAAGTAACAAATAAAAAAGCGCAAAGCAAGACGGCAATGATTAACTAAATCATGAGCTTATGAAATTAAAATAAAAGGAGCAGAATTCTTGATACATATTCTAAAATATCCAGAAGCAAATGTTTATGAGAGAAAAAAGAAAAGGTACTTTAGATGACCTTATTTCTTACAAAAGCTTTAGTCTTACACATCCAAATTTACGAACTAACAATGCATGTGCATGCACATGCATGCATGGCTTATATAATACCTAACTAGCTATCATAATTGAACTAGTAGTAAACGCATGATTGCCAATGGCAAACTTTCGGAGTTTTCATGAGCTCTACATTAGCCAGTTCCACCTTAGTAGCCACCACCTCCATATCCTCCTCCATGGCCACCACCATAGCCCCCTCCGGCTCCTCCTCCACCGAACACCACCACCGGCTCCTCCTCCATAGCCACCTCCGTGTCCTCCTCCATAACCGCCTCCAATACCTCCTTCATGACCACCTCCATAGCCACCACCTGCACCACCTCCATGTCCATATCCACCACCGACTCCTCCTCCTACTCCACTTCCATGACCTGCTCCATATCCACTACCAGCACCACCTCCGTGGCCACCACCAATTCCTCCTCCTTGGCCTCCACCAATACCACCCTCATGACCTCCTCCGTAGCCTCCTCCCGCCACCACCTCCAGTGGCCACCACCAATTCCTCCTCCTTGGCCTCCACCAATACCACCCTCATGACCTCCTCCGTAGCCTCCACCAGCACCTCCTCCTGCACCACCTCCGTGGCCACCACCAATTCCTCCTCCTTGGCCTCCACCAATACCACCCTCATGACCTCCTCCAGTAGCCTCCACCGACCTCCTCCTGCACCACCTCCGTGGCCACCACCAATTCCTCCTCCTTGGCCTCCACCAATACCACCCTCCGCTGACCTCCTCAGTAGCCTCCACCGGTACCTCCTCTCTCTCCTACTCCTCCACCAACACCTCCACCTTTGCCTCCTCCATAACCACCACCAACTCCACCTCCATGACCACCTCCTACACCTCCTCCTTGGCTACCTCCTCCATAACCACCACCAACTCCACCTCCATGACCACCTCCTACACCTCCTCCTTGGCTACCTCCTCAGTAACCACCACCAACTTCACCTCCATGACCACCTCCGACACCTCCACCCTTGCCTCCTCCATAACCACCACCAATTCCACCTCCATGACCACCACCAATACCTCCTCCTGCACCACCCCCGTGACCTCCTCCATAACCACCTCCTACACCACCGCCCTCATGACCACCACCTATACCTCCTCCTGCACCACCTCCATGGCCTCCTCCATAACCACCTCCTACACTACCACCTCCAATACCGCCTCCTACACCTGCTCCATGACCTCCTCCAACACCACCTCCATATCCACCGCCAAGGCCGCCTCCTTGGCCACCTCCATAACCACCCCCTTTGCCACCTCCAATGCCGCCACCATAACCACCTTCCTCTCCTACACAACCCTCCTTACCCACATTGCTCGTTTGCTCCAATTGTCTTCCCTCAGCCAACCCTACAAACAACACCGCAACTGATAACACTATAAAGGACATTCCTAAAGCTCTCAAAAACTTCCCCATTTTCTTTCAACTCACTCACACACTCTACTTATCTTTTCTTGAATTGTATACTAATAATGCAAACTTACGTGCCTATTTATAGGGAAATTAGGGCTAGGAAAATGACATAACAACCCCACTAAATTGGATATTGCAGTAGTACTATTACTCTCTCAGAACTGCATACGTGGTGTTGTGTGCGGCAAACAGGCAAAAATCATTTTTCAAGTTGCTTGACCTTGGTTGATCCAAACATTTAATAGACGGTGCTTATTTTATTTCATTTTTGGATTAAGATATATTACCTAACACCTACTAATTTCTACCCACTGAGAGTGTGAATACTGAATAATCAGCTAGTAACTACTACGCTATACGTACACTCCTAATGCATGGAATATTGGAAACACATTAACGTGTTAATATTACTCCAGATCATTTTATCATCAAATAATTCATTGAAATTCGTCAAAGATAAGGTACATAGATTTTGAATTCCATGTGGTTCTTTAATTGTATCTTTGAAAAACTGGTAAATGTACAAACTCGAATAAAATTTTAGTTGTCGCTTTTTGTCGGTCATGATCAGTCTCATGACTCAAGATATTGCAGCATTAGCATTGTCTTGTTTTGGTGTTGTGATCCTGATTATGATATTGTAGTATTTTGCTTTAAGCCTAAAGTTTTTGTGGTGCACTTTTGGAGTATTTTTGTAACGTTACACAGTAGTGTCGGCATTAAGATTTATCACGAAAAAATTCAGTTTAATAAGCTCTATCATATGCTTCAAATAACGTATACTTCAAATAACGTACACTTCAGTGATTATTAACTTACGGAAAAACTTGCTAAGACCATCTCATTACTGATATGAGCTTTTGTCTGTATATATTATCTGTTTAAGAATGTTTCATATCAGTTTATACATATTTGTTATCAGTTAGTTATTTCATATCAATATATACAAATTTATTATCAATTTATAAACTGATGTAAGATATGTATAAACTAATATATATTTGTTATTAGATCATACATATTTGTATTCAATTCATAAATTAATATGAAATATGTACAAGTTAAAAACAAATATGTGTAAACTTATAAATTGAAAAGTAATATGTTTGATCGATAACAAAAATGCGTAAAGCTGATAAATATTTTGCACAAGCTAGCGATAACAAAACATATATAAACTGAATGGCAAAAGCTCGTCTATAAGTCAAGATGCTTATATTAATTTTTTATCTAGATCTCTCGATATCATTGCAGCTTGTTTGATAGACGGTAATAAGCGATGATAAATTAATAAATCTATATATGCAATTTTGTGAAGATTGTCTTGTGATGTTCATGGTAAACTTTTGTCCATCTTTAAATACCTGTTTTTCTTTATTGACATGCATTACCATCTAATACCCTCTGGTTGTGAGTGATATGCATGCGAATTAGGACATGATATTTACATGCGATCCCTCTACAATTAGGACGTGATATATTCATTTAGAAAAAAAGAAAAAACAAGAGGGATCACACACACTTACATACTTTGGTTCTTAATCCTTTTAAAAACAATAATCATGAACGAATAACTCAATTTAGCCAAGCTTTGATAATGTAGTTGGTGTGGAGATTGGATCCACGCCTCCACCCTAGACAGTTCAACTCTATCTTTTGTCGGTAAATAATAAAACCATTATGTTTACTGTTCTTTATTATTTCAGTAAACCCTACTACAAAAGATACGTTCCACATTCTAGCTAGAAGCTACTAATTATTGTAGAGAGGAACTAAGGAGTAGTTATTTACTAGCGAGCTAGTACTGCCTAACAGCTGGTTTTTGGTAATCATTTCTTGCCAATAACTTGTGAACATAGTTATTCACCTAAATGTTCTTCACTAAACAAGTGGTATATATACCTTTACTTATTTAAGAAAACCATCTACTTATGTATAAAACAAAAAGTATGTGTAGGAAAAGGCTTTTAACAAGTTTAAAAGATCTAACTTTATCTTTGACCAAATATTATTAACATACAAATAGTAGATTTTATCAAACATTCTTATCAATAGCTAATGTTAACATTTTGGTTACACAACCAATACAACAACTTAATTATGATAGTAGGTCTATTAATGATCATACTTTAATTATAATAAATATCTGAATTAAACTTGATTACATAATATATATTTTGATCATAATAAATATAATAATAATAATTTAAAACTAAAAATTATCTAAAATAGTAATTAAAAAAAATTACTCCCATCAATTATAAATATACCTAGAGGCCAGAGGAAGTACATGTACATAATAATTAATAAAGGGCGGTGGTGCTAGATTTCCATCACAAAATTAAACACATATAGTTCTATCACTAATGTCAATCATTTTGGTCAATCATAAAGCTATATGCTTATGTCGAGGTCAACTAATGTATTCGGTATTATATTTTGTTCGAAAAGTATATATATATATAGAGTCTATAAAAGAGCACAAAAGACAATAATATAGACAAAAATTGATCACACAAAACTCAAATATCACTTCCATAATTTTACCAACTTAATACAACTCTACAAGTATTAATTTGTGACAGTATGAAAAAAGACTAAAAAGAGGGAATGTAATACCACGCAAGGTTATCTAATCTTTATTAGGATTAAGTTTTAAAATATTTTTCATTTCATGGCCGACGAAGTTTTGTGGCTTTCTGCATAATAATTTGATAGTGGGGGGATTTAAAACAACATGATGGTTTATTAGAAGTTTCTGGCTTTCTGAATAACATTTGATAGTGGGGGGATTAATAATAATATGATGGTTTATAAGAAGTTTAAGGCTTACGAATTAAAGGGAGTATTTGATTGGATGCCTAAAGTCACACTTATTCGGATATTGTCGAGAGAAAAAAAGGAGGCAGGCCTTCATTATTATTAAAAAAACATATTATGAGAATTTTATAAGGTTAATTAAGCAACATGTTCATAAAATAACAAGAATTCGAAGTTTGAATGCATTATTATTAGAAAAAACACTAAATATAATATACTAAAACGAAAGTTACTATAGTTAATTTTTATTTTTTTTCTCCTCTTATACACGTATAAAGGTATGTCAACTATAAATAGATAAGTGAGTTTAAGAAAAAAGTGTACAAGGTCCTAATAATTGTTAACTAACATATTTTTATAAAGTAGGTTATTGTGGTTAATTAATGCTAAATATTTCCACTCACAAGTGACTTACCTAGGGGTGTAAATGATGCGAGTCGAGTTCGAGTTTGGGCTACCTCGACTCGACTCGACTCGTTAGCATTTTGAGTCGAGGTCGAGTTGAGTTTTGAGCGGCCGAGCGTCTTGCAGAGTAGATCTCGAGTAGCTTTGAGCAGTTGCAAGTGTCTCGGGTTTAAAGCAACCATAAGGTAGAAAATATGTCGAATTTAGGTATTTTCCCATAGATAATTGGGTATTCGAGATTCTCACGAGTTTCAGAGTCGAGTATCGACTTTGCTCAACTCGACTTCGCCAACATCTCGAGTCGAGGCTCGAGTTTGATTCGAGCTACTCGAGTCGATCTTTGACCGGAGTTTTCACCGAGCCGATCTTGAGTGCGCAGCGAGTTATCTTTATGCCATTTACAGCCTTAGATGTACCCTTTCGTTTACTAGCTAAATAAATCAGTCGACATCCACAAGTCAAAAGTTTTGGTAATGTTATTACAACTTGCTACAAATATCTCATAGGTTCATTTACCAAAAGAATACTTAACCAATCATGAAAATGAAAAGGAAATGGCAGGACGCGGAAAGAGATGAATTAGGAACTCCCATTAACTCAACTCAATATGTGTGACAGATTTTGCGGGAAGAAAATCTCATCTCTCAACTGCCTCCACTCTCACATATTCAAACTTAGCTTACTTTATAGTATATTTTCTGAAACAACCTAACCTTCTGCCATATCTCACAATTATATAAGATAAGATATATATCTAATATCAAATTGGAATGACACGCAAATTGTTGTGATTATTTTTAGAAATATTAGTTGAGTTAGTGCCCCAGAAGTGGTTCTATAAGAGTCAATTTTGTCGGGAGTTCTGAATAATTAAAATTGTCTTATTAACCCTACTAGCTTGGTCCCTAATATTCCATTAAATCAAAAGTTTACGTAAAAAATTAACATTGGTACTGATTACCAAGGTCAAGTCTTTGCTAATTTTAGGGTGGTAAATTAATTTCTTACTGCAACTAGCATGTCATTTTCCTATTAATTTTGACCCTATACTTACATTATTTCCTTCTAAAGTTGGTAATTCAACTTCGTTGTAGATGCATTAGTAGTTGAGCATGTGCATGTAATTATGTAGATCAGAGTAGTTTCCTAGTTAATATGGAACTTCTTTTGTTTTATACATATAGATATAGATTTAAGGTAAATTTTTGGATGTTGATATGACACCCTTCGTAGACAACATCCACATAAACTAATGGGGTGTTTGACAAATGTCTTTTTAGCTCTATTTTTTTGTTAATATCGACTTTTAGTTTGTTAAGGTGATCAAACATGCATTTGGTTAATGGTTTTCGATCATTTGGTTAAGAAGTTAGCTTTGTAACAAAATAAATATAAAAGGTTGATTGATGATCGAGGTTTTTGGTTTATGTTGTTGGTGATAAAAATTAGCTTTCTTGGGGCTTCAACAACTCAACCAACAAAATTTCGGTTAATGGTTGAAGTGCGGGAAATAGTTTTATCTTTCCATCAATTGGCTTTTATATGACTTGAGTTATCCATTAAATTTCGCTATTTTGCTTATTAACGCTTAACAAGCAAAATGGCTGGTACGAGATAGCTAATGAAATTAGTTGGTTGAACAAGTGAAGCATATTGAACAAGCTAATAGTCTACCAGACTACCACTGATTTACAAACAAGATCAACATACGAAGGTTCTTTTCAAGGGCAAACTAAAAGGATGTTAAATGAACGTTGCCCCTTCAATAGATCGACGATATAAGAGTGATGTTGGTTAAAATAATTGATCCTTGATGTAATATGGATAGGCTATCTATTACTAATTCATAGAAAATGTAAACATTCTAATACTTTGTAGGGAATAGACATCTTATCAACATATAGTTAATTATTAACTCTATAGGAAATAGACATCTTATCAATATATAGTTAATTATTAATCGTAACAATACAGATTAATCACTTTTATCAATGTGTTATGGACTTGGACAATCTAATGATTTGTCATGTACGAGCAATATGGAATTGATTCTAGTTGGTAAAAAGATGTAGTGGTTCAACAACATTATCAGATTTATTATGACTTTCCTCATTAATTCAATACCCCGTCTAATAAGAAATGCTACAAGTAGAAATTACCAATAATAGCGCAGTTGATGTTTTGGAAAAAGTTGTAATTGTTTGGCATTGGGTTGGTTCCTAAATGATTATATGAGGAGGGCCCTTTTTCGTAAGTTCATTATTATTCATTATTTCTAAGAAAATCAATAAAATTTTTGATGATTCTCAATTATAAGAATTGTCTGATAACGAATTGTTCAAGTACAAGATGAGAATGATGCCCATGAAGGAATAATTGAAACTTTGTTTAGTGTGGATGTGTCGATCAAATGATGGTGTGTCATATTGAGCAACCTCATACATGCATTATCGGCAACCGCACAACAAACTTGGTAATTTATACTAATAAATATTGATGAGAATAGAATTTTCTTAGGTGTCGAATTATGTTTTGTGCAATATTTCATATTCCCTATCATCTTTTGTTTTCCTAATATTATCCAAAATGTAGTTAGGTTTTTTTACATATGTAATAAGTAATAACACCCGACCACGATAAGTGCATATCAAATGTACATTATGGACTCCTTTTAGCTCATTTTGATCCTCTTTCTCCCCTTTCTTCCCTTTTTCTTCTCCCTTTCCCCTTCTATTTCATTCACTTGATCATTCTTGATCATAGTGACATTTTGCTAGATTTTTAGTCATTTTTTAGCGAATTTCTAGTACATTTGCTTTTACCATATTTTGCCATATTCTTAATATAGGTGAGACTACCTAAGATGGCTACGAGTTGTAGAGTCGGCAAAGGAAGCAATGAAAATAGAGCACACGTTGAGAAATGATGCGCTCGCACCATGCCCCATGGCACAAAGGAGCACATAACACAATAGAATCTTGTACATGGAACTTCAAATGGACATAACTTTCAAACCACAAAACAAATTGGATGAACGTAATTTAGTTGGAGGTGAAATCTTGTTTCGATAGCTTTCCAACGATCGGTCATAAGCTTGATTTGGATATAAAACAAAGAAGTTATGCGCGTTTTAAGTTGAAGCTGTCCCGACCAAAGCGATTTGCGGTAGTGCGCCCACACCGGTTTCTTAGGTGCCCCCCCGCACCTGCTGGTATGCCCGCACCACTTGCGAGGTGCGTCCTCACCTTTCGACGGATTGTTGCACTTGGAGATTAGTGTATTAGCATTACTATCATTAGGGTCACCATCTTCTTCTTCGTCATCCTCGTCACCCTTTTCTTGGTTGTCCCCATCATCGTCGCCATCTCTAACTTGTTCTTCCTCCTCATCTTTGCCATCTTCTTCTTCATCATCGTTATCATCCCCTTCTTCTTGGTTCGCGCCATCATTACCATCATCCTCTTGGTTCCCCCGTCATCATTATCATCATCATCACTACTACGTCGGCTATTAATAACTTCTTTAGGAATACGGGATCAATACGGATGCACCATCGGTGATTGGATGAACAGCTAGAGGGGAGAGTTTACTTAGCTAGAAAGTTTAGATGAGAGAAAGAAGAAAAGAGAATAATATGGGGTGGGAATGATTACGAGATTGTATTAATATCCTTAACAATATTGATTACACCTCCCCTTATATATAGAGCTACTACGGAGGACAAGTTACTCATAACTAATAAGGACAAAATAACGATAATAAATGGACGGCTCACGATTAGCTAATGATTGGTACTAGATGACACCTAGGTAAAAGTTTCTAGAAGAATATTTCGATGGCATCGGTGTGATAGCACTAGCACACCACAACGGAATTAATATTTTCCCCGACTTACTCCTCATTACCCCCTCAAGTTGGGAGTGTAGCGGATGTGGAGGTTCCCGACTTGGCCAAGAGATGCTTGTCTTTGCTTCACGGACAATATTTTGGTTAGGACATCGGCTAGGCGATCGGAGGATGACACATGTTGAGTGATGATTTCACCGGCTTGAATCTTGTCCACGACATAGTGGCGATCCACCTCCAGGTGTTTAGTCCTCTCATGAAGGACCTGGGTTAGTTTGTTATTGCAAGGGCAGCTTGATTATTACACTTGAGGATGGTAGGTGGTAGATTTGTGAGGCCCAGGTCTTTGAGAAGGGTAGTTAACCATGTTACTTCACATGTTGTGATGGCCATAGATCTCATTGATACGCCCCGGTAGATGCGGCCATAACACTTTACTTTTAGCCTTCCATGATATTGGTGAGTGACCAAGAAGAATGCGGTAACCGGATGTAGACCTCCTAGACATGGGGCGGGCGGCTGGCCCGATCCATCGTCACGAAGCGGTGGGCGAGCGGATGAAGTAGATGCGAGCAAGATACCCCGAGATGAAGTTCCAAGTAGATATCTTAGGATTCTTTTTGCACATTGCATGTGAATGGTTGTTGGGTGTTGCATATCTTTGGCTAAGGAGTTGTCCTGTGAAGGCAATATATGGCCTTGTGATTGTGAGGTAAATTAATTTACCTAGCAACCTATGGTATGAAGTAGGAGATGGCAGGAGATCACCAAGAGTTGGAGTGAGCTTCGGATTAGGATCCATAAGCAATTGTAATGGTTTGGCATCCAACATACCATATTCCTTTATGAGATCCATAGTGTATTTCTTTTGAGAGACAAAGAAGCCAGCTGATGATATGTGTATTTCCAAGCCAAGGAAATAGCTTACTGCACCCGGATCCTTCATGTGAAAAGAAAGACACAACATCTCTTTCAGTTGGTTGAGTTGCTTCAATGCAATTTCTGAGATGAGCAAATCATCAACATACACAAGCACCAAAGTAATGGTGTTGTGTGTCACTTTAGTAAACAAGCATGTCGGCTTTGGGTGAGCAAAGCCAAAGTGCGGAAGGGTTAGAGATAGCTTTGAGAACCACTGTCTAGGGGCATGTTTAAGGCCATATAAAGATTTTTTCAGCTTGCACACTTGTGAGGAGTGACCAGTGTTGTGTTCAGCATTCAAGTGTACTCTACTTCCTTCCTTACTGTATCCCTGAGGGAGCTTCATGTAAACACTTTCATGCAATTCCCCATGAAGGAAAGCATTAGTGACATCCATCTGAAAAGTGTACCACTCTTCCATTTGCTTTACTGACTAAACTGTTCTTACGAGTTGTCATCTTTGCAATCGGTGCAAAGGTTTCGGTGTAGTCTTCTCGAGCTTTTTGATTGCATCCTAAGATGACCAATCTTGCTTTGTATCTTTCAATACACCCATCAGGGTTGTATTTCACCTTGTATAGCCATTTGCAGCCAATGGCACTCTTTCCAGGTGGAAGAGTTGTTACTTCCCATGTGTTGTTCTGTTCCAAAGCTTGCAACTCATGATTCATGGTTGTAACCCGGTGATGGGATGTCACGGCTTATTTAAAAGTGTTAGGTTCATAAGTTTCACTCGGGGTTGTCATAAGGCGGGGAAAGAATGCAGGTGGTATTTTTGTGGTGGTCACTTTTGGATATTGCGGCCGGGTTAGCTCTAGGAAGATGAATTTGGTAGTCTTGCATCCACTTGGGTTGGTTTAGTTGCCTTCTGGTTCTTCTAGGTATAGGAACAGCAGGTGTAGTATCATTTGGAGGAGTTGGTGTTTGGTTAGGAGTGTTGGTGTTAGGAGGGGTTGGTGTTTGTGTTTGTGGTGGTGTATGATGTTGAGTGAATTCAGGTTCTGTAGGCTCTTCTTGGACAAACCAGTCGAGTGTCAAAGGTAGGGTGGGAGTTTTGTGGGTGGGATTTGGTATGGGTTTCATGTATGTTTGCTCATCTTTTTCTTGAAATGGGAATACATTCTCATGGAATATCACATCTCTTGATACAAACATGTGTTTTGTGAGAAGATTCATGAGTTTGTACCCCTTTTGGGTGGGTGGATACCCCATAAAAACACAAGGTACACCCCTAGGGTTGAACTTGTCAGTGGAGTTCATTGGGTTGCATGCAAAAGCTATGCATCCCATGACTTTCAAATGGTTGTAATTAGGCTTTTTTCTTGCCCAACATTTCATAGGGAGTCTTGTTTTTCGGACAAGAACGAGCTAACTTGTTAATTATGTGTCTTTGCGGTCAACACACACTCTCCCCAATAAATGAGAGGTAAGGCGGCTTGGAATCTCAAAGCTCTAGAGATTTTCAATATGTGCCTATGCTTCCTCTCGACCACGGCATTTTGCTCGAGTCTTTTCACACGGGACGTTTGGTGTATGATGCCATGTTTTGAGAAAAATTTTCTACATGGTTCATCATCAAACTCCAAAGCATTATACGATCTCACAAATTTGATGGATTTCATGAAGTGATTTTGAGCATAATGCATAAAAAATTCCCAGATTAATCAAGGCTTCGAGACTTATACTCAAGCAAGTAGATCCAAGTAGATCTTGTATTGTCATCCACAATGGTAAGAAAATACCTGTATTTCCCTTTTGTGCACACCCTATATGGGCCCCATATGTCCATATGTATAAGTTCAAAGGGGGCAAGAGCATGAGAAGAGCTTAAAGGAAATGGTTGTTTGGTAAATTTAGCCATGGGACAAGTGACACAGATTGGGTGTTTTGTTTTTAGGAAGGGTTTTATCACATCTATGTGTTGTAGCTTAGAGAAGGAGGCATGCCCCGAGTCTATGGTGCCATAGAGCATCTTGGTCGAGGCTTGTTTTGAGGAGTTTTAAGTGTTTGAGAGGAGGAATTTTGAGAGGCTAGAAGAGTGGTTTTGTGTGTAGGTTTAATGTTAGATTTCGGGTAGTATAGGCCATTTCTTTCACATCCAATTCCCACTTTTGTTGTGTAGTTTCGTCTTTGATAACACACTAACCAGGTAGGAATTGAACTTCACATTTCTTATCCTTAATCAACACGCACGGATAATAAGTTATCTTTGAAAATTAGGTACATACGGGACTTCTTTGATCACCAAGCTTGGCATCACTTCCACACTTCCGGTGTGTGTAAACTCGGTTGTTGCTCCTGTAGGCGCGAGTAATTTTGGGTGAGTTGTAGGTTATCTCAACTTCACACGGTTTGTGTAATGATGAGATCATATGATCGGTGGCTCCTGAGTCGATGATCCATTCATCATTGGCTTTCATCGGTTGATGACAAGCTATCATACGAGAAGTGAGGGTCTATTTCTTCATCGAGTCTCGATCCTTTCCTTTCGCATTTGATTTGCTAACACGGGTAGCGGCTTGGTCAGTGCTCTATTTGTTGTTGACTAAACAACAATCCCTGCTCCCCCTGTGCAGCATTTGATACCACTTTAGGATAGTTCATTCTTCCTCCAGTCCATTTAGGAGCAGAGGGTCCACCTTGTTCTTTACGAGCACCAATCCGCACTGCTTACCACTTTTTGGATGCCATTTTGGGAAGTTCCCGGTGACATACCAACATTTTTCATGTCCATGCCCTTTCTTGTTACACACCTTGCACACCATTACATTTCTATCATTCACTGTTTGCTAAACATAGCGGACATTTCGGCTTCTACCCTAGGTGTTTTCAACACCTCTCTTTGATCTTGTAGGAAAGAGCATGCTTTTTCTCTTTTGTTGGCGAGGCATCATCATCAAGAGTTGGCTCCTCCGAGGTCCATATTTGGCATCCAGTCCATTTAAGAAGCTGGAACAACCTTGACTCTTCCTTTTGAAGGTTTATGGCTTCAATATACTTCTTCATCTCTTAGGTGGGGTTGCGATAACGGGTAATGAATGCATACACTCCAACTCTTCCCAAATCATAGTTAGATTTGTGTAATATTCATTCACGGTAGAAGTGTTTTGCTTAGTTTCATGTAAGTCTTTGTTTAGCTTATATTTTCTAGATCCATTTGTCAAAGAAAACCTTACTTCTAGCTGATTCCATATATCACTAGCAGAGTTCACATACAAAATCAATTTCTTTATAGCAGATGAGACATTGTTATGTATCAAAGCAACAACCATGTTATTCTGATTTCCCAAAGTTTAGCTTTTACCTCATCTTGAGTGTCCTTGAGCGTAGACCCGGTCACCCAGGTGACAAAGCCCATTTTCTTTTGGATGCAAGGTTAATCTCCATGCTTCTCCTCAGGGACCTATAATCTCTTTGCTCCTTCCGGTTTGTCAGCGAGATGGAGTTAGCTCCATCGAAGGATGTAGAAATAGAGGGTTTTGAATGTCCATGAATGTAAGTCTAGACATTTTTGAAGAATGATATCGGATTTAAATATGCAAAGAAGACAGAAGAAAGAGAGGGAAAGAGAGAAAGAGGAAAGAAAGGTTTGAACTTTGAAGATTTTTTTTTTTTGGATTTTGAAGGATGTTAACTCGGGTGTTTTGATGGTTGTTCTTTTCTTTGTGGTTTGCATACGTGGCTCACGATACCATAATAACTTCTTTAGGAATACAAGATCAATACGGATGCACCATCGGTGGTTGGATGAACGATTAGAGGGGAGAGTTTACTTAGCTAGAAAGTTTAGATGAGAGAAAGAAGAAAAGAGAATAATATGGGGGAATGATTAGAGATTGTATTAATATCCTTCAACAATATTGATTACACCTTCCCTTATATATAGAGCTACTACGAGGACAAGTTACTCATAACTAATAAGGACAAAATAACATTAATAAATGGACGGCTCATGATCGGCTAATGATTGGTACTAGATGACACCTAGGTAAAAGTTTCTAGAAGAATATTTCTGATGGCATCAATTGACAGTAGCACTAGCACACCACAACAGAATTAATATTTTCCCCAACTTACTCCTCATTAGCTATAGTAGTATTAGTGTGTCCACTTCATATTCTTCCTAATGCAAGCTCACCTAATCATAATCATCATCCGCAAATAGGAACATGCACCCAAGTGCACGTAGAGGATGGTGCACCCTATGCTAAACGACGTAGTTTAACATTTTAAGAGTCCGTGATTTTAAGAAAAATGTTGTTATTTGTTTTCTTAAATCTTGCAACTTGATCATCATCCTCTTCAACCTTTGGAAAACCTTCTTTCGAGCTCGCGAACTGCTCCTTACAAAACTTACGCATCTTCTTCTCTAACTTTGGGGTCATTAAGAACCGAAGGAGCAAGCTGCACCGCAAGTTTGGTTTCACTATCACATATCAAACCAAAGAAGTTGAGTTCTTTTAAGTCTGATACAGTTAAATGAAAATAAGTGTGTTCCCTCTAGGGTTTCTCCTTGAGAGGGTTTTCTCTCTCTAGGATTTCTCCTTGGGAGGGTTTTTTCCTAGCCTCCATCGCTAGTTTTTTTTTCTTTTTTGAAGGTTTTCCCTTCATTCTTTACCCTTCTTTCTCTTTCTCTTTCATCTATTTTCTTCTTGGCCTCAATTGTGAATCTTTGTAGGGGCTTCCACTGGTGTTCGTACCGGTGGTAAGCCCCAAAAACTCTTTTAATTGCTTACAATAAGTATATCCCATCCTTAAGATGGTATTTATTTTAGGGTGTTCAATTTCTCTTTTTGTTCGTCTTATTAAGGAGGAAGATCTAACAATCTCTATTCTCTGTAAGAACCTAGAAGACCACGGACGAAGTATTTTCACTCAAACGACTATGCAACAGCGGAAGTTAAGCCGAATCAGAACGAACTCACAGATTGTATTACTTCGGATGAAGTTTATTATTAAGGCTATTTTTTATCAAATCTGCAATGTATCTAGTTTTAAGGTGTTATATATTTGTGTTGGAATTTTTTATTTTTCAAGAATTGATTATAAGTGCCATTTGGCTATCCTTTATGAATGAAATCTGTTTTCTTCCTGTCCAAAAAAAAAAGTCTGATACAGTTACTATATCCATTTTCTTCAAACGCTCACATACATGCTTGTACTCTTTCCTAAGCTCTTGTAGTCTTTCCTCCACAACACCCCTTTCTTCTCTTTTCTTTTTCTATCTTTTCTCTAACTTCATTGCATTGCCCACACTAGCTAGTTGGAACCATGCATGGTCACTCACTCTTTAAGTTTGTTTGTGTATATATTTTTTTAGGGAGCAAGATAATACAAGTGTTGCAACTTGAGACTTTAGAGTTGTGAATACCTTATTTGTAATGGATAGATGCAAACTCAATCACCATGATTGTACATTAACAAGCACACTAAAGTAGTGTAGGTCTAGTATGGTTATAACAGAAATATAATCTATCTTTTTATCCTTTTTGTTTTTTCTTCTCATTATTGACCCCTAACAAATTTTGAATACTTGTACATACCTCAAGTATCACCTATATATATTTTTGAAGGATCAAATTAGGAGTCTAGATGATAGATTTACATGCAAGAGGTATGATATAACTCTTAATATAAGGTGTTGATATCATGATATGAGAGGGTTATGAGTATGATTGATTTTCTATTTTCTCAAAGAATGTTTAATGATTAAAGTCTTCTATTGATATATTTAACAATAATAGTCTATAGCTAAAAACAGTCAAGTCTTTGATGAGTCGAGCTGTCTCGCCAAACTTTGGGTAATACACTAGTCACTAGCTCATACTCCTCAATTGACAAATAATGGTTTGAGGTTTAAGTTGACAAAATTAAACTGTTGAAATACATCTAAACTAACAATATGTAAATAGTTATTTTAGATGTAAAAACCAAAAATAAATAAGTGCTCACCAGAGTGTGAAGTAAACCATACCCAAATCTTGTCATTGCATCAAAATCTTTATATCAAGTGCATTGGTGAAGACTGAAAATTGAAGTACACTTGCATTGTCGTACATAAAATGAAACAAACAGTTAAATGAACTTTTTTTTCTCTATTTACATCAAATTACATTTCTTCCTCTTTGTATCATCAGTGACCAAAATCTAAAAGGCCGAAGACTACCACATTACTGGTGAAACTGAGTCGAATATTTTCGAATAGTCAAAAACCAGGTTACCACATAATTATGGTCTATGCAACTAGACCTTTTACATCCCTCTAGAATGGGCAACGTCATACGCAAAAATGGCCCAAGTTTGTAGTGAGGGAGATCATGAGAAAGCGAAACCACGAGCTGATCCCAACTAAACTGGAGCTTGTAGCAGGTAAATCCAGTCCAGTTATACAGGCCAGGTCCTTGGGAGTGGTAGGGATAGGATGAGGGGAATCCTCATGCTAAGAACCGCAAGTGGTAGGGAATCGAACCTTAAGGTCACAAGGTGAATCCCCTACCAGCTACATGAGCCGTTCCCTATATAAGTTACACAAGTTACAGGGTATAAACACAAAACATAGATTGGCAAAGTGGATGCATGATGTACAGATTCAGCGAGAAGCTACAAAGGAAGGGGCTCCAAGTTAGGCCTTTGGTCCAACCATTGGTTCTCAGGTTGAGTTCTAATATCTTGAAGCAGCAGCACCGGAAGGGTGCCAGACTTCTTTAACCAGGCTGTGACAGCTGTCCCCTGTGATATGAATCTCCCGAGGTTGGTCTCTGCCAAATGAAAAGGGGCCCCTATGCCACTGAGCAACCCTTCAATGGCTCGCTTCAGTGCTCCATCACCAACTACTTTGCTGTGTTTTCCCCACCCAGTCAGAATACTGGGATGAAGATTGGAAAAGGTAAATCATGTTAGTTAGATTAGCAACTAGCAGATACTGCTGAGTTTTAAGATCAAAGCTAACAAATTTTAAAAGTTTATATGTTGGAACACATTGAGATTTATGATATGAGAGAACTCTTGTTAGATTCCTCTTTCAAAGTACTTACAAGGTGTTAACATTACCATTTTATTATCTCTCTCAACTTATTATGGGACGATTAAACATCACCATGCATTAATTTCATTTTACGAAAAACAGTTCAAAACTTAAAAATTGGCAAAATATGGCAATGTACCCCAAACTCCATTAAAAATTGGCAAAATACTCTGACATCAATTTTTCTAGTCTCTACATAAATGACCACTACGCCATAGTTATGCCAAATACACCTTAAGTAATAAATTGCTAACCCTTTTTTCTTTCTCTTTGTTGTGCTTATATAGTTATGTTGATTGGTGGTCTTTAGACAAACTAAACAAGAAGGTGATGAAGGGTACCTCAAAAGCTTTGGCAGCTCATGTCCTTCTAAAACGACTGAACGTATGTTTAGCAACCAAGCATGTACCATGGCCCGAGCAGCGCCAGAGGACATCAAGTGCAAATCCAAACAAGATGTGGACCACACATTTTCCCACACATTCCTGTTCTTTCCTTCCAGCACAACTAGCTGAGCTCCCTGTTTCTGAGGAAACAACGAAGAGTAATAAATCATCAGAAATGTGGACATTCTAGGAAAGGTTCATAATTTGATATAGATCGCTCATAAAGACTTCTATAACTGTACAAGACCGAGGATATAGATTAGGAGAGAAAAAGGCCTGATGTATGTTAGTATAAACCCACATTAACAATTGGATACTTCAACAGTAGTTTTACGGTAGAGACACTTCAGAAAATCCAGATTAGGCAAATCAAAAAACTTTTGGTAAACTGTTTAAGGCCTGTACATGTATCCACATTGGATACTTTTTTATTACCGGCCCTAGAGATTTTCTGTTTTTTTCTCAGCGACACTGATATCAAACTGTTTCTTGGCAAATGACACAAATATCAAGCTTGAACAAGCTCTCTACAGCATATCTTCTGTACAAAATTACTTCCTCCATCTCCAGATACTTTACCCACATTTCTTTTTTCTTTTAGAGTTGTCTCAGAATGTTTTACCCACTTCCTTATGGGTTCAGTCCACCTAATAAGATGAATAAAAATTACATCAATCCTTTGGTTTTAACTCCCCTACATAACAAATGGCCCACACAGTACTCTCTCCTATCTATTTGTGCCAAACCAAATGGGTGTAGCATTGAGAGAAGGAAGGAATACAATGCGTATCTACAAAAGAAGAAGAAAAAACTGTTCGATAGATTTTAAAATTGGCACCACCACCGCCAGAGATCTAGTAGGAGTTGAAACTAATCTAGATCGACGAAGCTGCTAGCAAGAAAACAACATTCAAAGTAAGTTGAACTTACTTGACCAAAGTGCCACAATACATCAGTTAACGCATTATAAAAGGCAGATGCAGTTGATGCATCCAGCTGCTTGACTTCATCAAACAAGGACAGGGCTTGAACCCAGATCGTATCCCTGGATCCCGTGAGTAGTCCATAAGCAACACCGTAGACTCGATCATCAAACAGGCGGAGTTCTTCCAATAGCATAGAAGCATCTTCCAATGAGTTACAACGGCTGCAGGTCACATTCATCTATACTTGGTTAGCGTTAGAACCATAAATTAAAGGTCAAAAACGGAAAAATATGGCCAGCAATAAAACAAATATGAAGCAGAAATTTATAACAAACGAAATAAAGAATGCCAAGAGAATCCTTCCATCTTCAATTCATAATATAGAGGGAATAACTTTGTATAGATCAGTGAAGAAAAAAATGTTTATACTTCAGGAAAGATGATAGTTGATGACCTACTAGAAGAGAGGAAGAGTTTAGCAAGTAATGATTATGGCACTTCTAGTGCTCGATACTCCATACAAACATCAAGAGAATGGTATGGCAGTATTCTTTAATTGAACATTAAGTTAAAAGAACATTTTGCTTTCAGACAGGCTTATGAGGATTGCTTGGCAGAAACCAACAGTAGAAGTGAACTAAGCCTTTTTTTTTAAGACACAATGATGCAATATTTAACCTTTCTATGGCCCTGTCAGTTAAACAGTTGAATGCAACTCCTTTTTTAAGTCATTTTTACCTCAAAGTTTAATGCTTGTACTAAAAAGATCATTAGGGGTATCCCAGTGAGAAGAGAGAGGAAACCACCTGCAAGCATTTAAAATAGCCGAAAAGGTCACCACATTTGGCCTTATCTCAAGCTGGTGCATCTTCTGGAAGAGTCCTAAGATGCAGAGGAGCTCCTGCCTACTCTCATTAAATTCCCTGAAACTATGAGATTTGTCCACTGCTAGCTGCCCAAAGATCTTCATGACTCTATTATGCTCACTACCTCCAAGTTGGCGCACAGCACCATTACATGCCATTATCATTGGTGTTTTATCCCCTGCACATCCATCTACTGGAACGATATCATCAACCAGGTACTCTGCTCTAGCAGATCGACCAAATGCATCGATAATAGTATTGTATGTGACTACATTGGGTCGGATTCCTTCCTTTGTCATCTCATCGAGCAAAAGCACAGCTGATTTTACCAGCCCATTTTTGCACAAAGCATCAATAAGGCCACTATAAAGAACAACATCTGCCTTTAAACCGGCCTCCTTAAACTCTCTGAAAACCTCCATTGCCTCCCTATATAGACCTCCTTTAGAATAAACATCAATCAGTGTAGAGTAAGTCAGAACATTAGGAAAAACACGTACATTCTTCATCTGCTCAAACACTTGTCTAACTTCATCATATTTGCCTTGTTTACCAAATCCACCCAACAATGCATTGTAAGTCACTACATCCTTCCTGATGCCACAACTCTCCATCTCCTTGCAAACATTCAAAGCATCTTTAAACCTACCAAGCTTCAAAAGAATAGACAACGACGCATTGTAACAAACTCTATCAAGAGCAATTCCCGCGCTCTTCATCTCCTCGAACATACCCAGCGAATCCTCTAACCTACCGGCTTTAGCAAACCCATCAATCACAGTACTATAAGTAACCACATTAGGCATTATATTCTTGGCAGTCATTTCAGACATAATATCAAAAGCCAAATCCGTCTTCCCCGCTTTACAAATAACATCGAGCAGCGTATTATAAGTAAACACATCTTGATCAATCCCCCTCATTCCCATCTCTGTAACCAACCTCATAGCCTCTTCCCACAACCCAGACTTACAAACAGCAAGCATCGAATTAAACGTAATTCGATCCGGGTCAACCCCATTCCTCAACATTTCATCATAAATATCATTCACAACATCAAATTTAACCCCAGCTTTAGCACAAGCATCAACCACAGCATTATAAGAAACCAAATTAGGTCTCAACCCTTGAGTTTTCATCATCTCAAAAACCCCAATTGCTTCTTGATACAAACCACTTCTACCATAAGCACTAATCAAAGCAGAATAAGTATAAACAGTATTACCAAAACCCCCATTAACAGCATTATCAAACACAAACCTAGCAGAATCAACATTCCCTAATCTACCCATTACACTAATCATAGTACTAGCTAATTTACCTCTCTCACTAAACTTTCTCTCTCTTTGAACAGCAAATTCATAACAAAGTACAGCTTTTGAACACTCACCTCGATTTCCAAGCTCTCGAAGCAAAAAACAGTAATCTTCAGACCCAAAAAGCTTCCCTTGAAAACCCACCAAAATATTCTCAAATTGGTGCTCATCAATGGCGGATTGAGTGACCTGGCGTAAAGCATCTTCAGCAACAGGGGAATGTCGGGTAGAAAAATTGGATCTTTGGCGATTAAAATGAAGCTTTGACACAAAACGAGTTGATTTTTTGCCAGAAAAATCAGAAGAAAGATGGGTGTTTTTAGGGGTAGGAAGAGGAGAGAGAAAGTTGGGAGGTTTAGAGAGAGAAGTTGAAGGAAGAGGAGAAGCAGAAACTTTCTGGGAAGTGAAACGACGATTGTTAAATTTATGGGGTTGTTGTTGTTGAATGGCTTTTTGATATGGGGTTTGCTGCGGTTTTGTGGAGGCAGTGATTGAGCAGTGAGGAGGAGTGGAAGACGCCATTTTTTTTGTGATTTAGGAGAGAGAAAATGCACAAAAAAAAGCAGAGGAAGAAGATAGAGAGGAGAGAGAAAAAATAAAAAGTGAGGTGAGAAAGAGTCAAAAAGAGTAGAAGATGATGAGTTGGGCTTTTGATTAGTTGGAGTTGTTGTAGGTTTAGTTCAGACATTGAAAAGTGAAAGATTTTTTTAAAAAAGTAAAATTATTAAAGAATTAAAAAGGTTATAATTTGTGAAAGTTTTTTTGTTTTTGTTAATGTGTAGGGTTGAAATTGAAGGTGGGTTTTATGATTGTTTATTGAAATAGTTGTGTGTGGGAGATAATGCTAGTCTTATTGTACAAACGAAGATCAATTCAAACACTAATGTGATAATCTTGCTTAACTTTCTCTCTCATCTTAGTAGGTGAACGACAAGAGAATGTTACTTTTATTCAATGGGTTAATTAGCTAGAAAATTTTAAAAAAATTGTTTTACCATGTTGAATTTTAAGTCTCTCTTTGATTATACGGTAAACAATTTCAATAGAAAAATATTGTTTTATGAAAAATCAAATAAAATTACAACTTTATATTGATTTTCCAACGTTTGATTTTTCACAAGACTAGAGAAAATAGAATAATGAACATGTCAATGAGAGTAAGGAGGGAAAGCAAAAGATAGAAAACGTGAGGATAATGTTTTCCTATATTAAGAAAACTACTTTATGCCCTTTACAAACCAAATAAATGAAAATGTAAATAGTATTTCTAATGGACAGATTAGATGCTAGGTTAATAGTACTTCCTGAAAAACGAAAAAAATCTTGTGCTTATGCCATTACCTATGTCACTCAATTATTCTTTGCCTTATTTATCTTTTGAAAATAAGAAGTTTATTTATATCAAATGATGTGGACCAATAATATTGAGTGGTACATTCCGCACGTATAATGATTCAAAAACATGGGACACAAGATTTGGACTTACATTTCCCATATGGGAACCTGGCTGATGCCATAACATAAAAAAGGGAAGAAACAAAAGGAAATTATATGTTTAGTTCTGGAATAATATATGATCACATAAATATTTCTGAAATCCAATACTGTGGCAGTGAATTCTTCCAACACAAAACCTGCCACCAAATAATAGTACAATTACCAGAATACCCAAATGTGTGCACAAATATGCAACATCAATCCAGCCATCCCATCCTGGTTTACTCTCAAGGAAAACACAACAGCTATTAAGAGGATGGGATTGATGGTAAGACGAAGGACCCTACTACATTGTATCCTTCACAGGCCTACTGAGCCCAGGTACACAGCACCATGAAGCATGGTGAAACAACCGCCAATGTATTGATTCCACCGTCATACATTATGGTTATAGCCTAGGTATGGTGTGTTAAGCCGCTATGGTCTCTTCTTGGCAAAATCGATGAGACGAACTGGGTTATGTTACAAAGAATGTCTACCTGCTTTAACAAAATTAGTTCTATTGATAGGGGGAAATCATGGCTTTCACAGATCCCAGGCTATAGATTTTCCTCGACATCTTTGGCTAACAGATAGCAGAAGCCATAGATGTGTGCCTGAATGCTTCTCTGAGTTCCCCCTCTCACCCAAGTCAAATTTTATCAGACCAGGATATAATTCTTGTAAACTCTGTATGGTCACTTTTCACGGACAATGAGAACAAGGAGTGTTCAAAATGTCTTCTTTCGTCTGACGGGCTTCCTTGCTTCTTTCTTTGTTGCGAAACTGGGTCCTGACATGGCTATTCCGGAAACTAAATCCTTTAATCTGTACAATAGCAGTAACAAAAGGGTTACAGAAGATAGAATCTCAGAAAAAATGTACTTCCTCCATTCTCTAAAAATATTTCACCATTTTGACTTTTGCACTTTCATATAGCGCACTTTGACCATATTTTTTAAAACTAACAAGTATGTAAAAATATTGGATTTGTCCAAATGTACAATTTTAAAATATCAACTTTGTATGATTTTTACTAATAAAGTTAAGATACTAATGGTGAAAGTTGTGCATTGGGTAACATGAAAGGCAAAGTATTGCAAAATAAAAAGGAAGTATTTAGTCTCAAGAAGAGGAGGGAGAAGGAATGTGGATGGGCCACCATTTGATTGCACTACCTTGGCATACACATGAAAAGAAGCACAACTGAAACTCCAACTACAAGAGGAAAAACTGGGGCTGCTGTCAATTCCTGTGAGAATGAAGTGATAAGTAAAAACAAACAGGAGCTCCCACAGAAATGAATCACAAGTAAACTGTCCTAAGACGAATTCCTGAGTTCGTTTAACCACGAACTTTAACCAACCTGTGTTTGGATATCCTCTTCTATTTTGTATCGGAGAGGGCCAACATGAATTTGTCTATGCTTTTGTAAGTCGACCTCAATAACATCGGATATAAATTTGTAGGCGCTTGATGAGAGACCAGATCGAAGCTGCAGCAGGTGTTTACCCTTCGGCAAGTCTTTCAACTGGAAGAAACGTGATAATGGCAGAGGGAAGGAAGACTCAACTTTAGATGGCTCACTTGCTGACTTAATCTCCACCCAAAGTTGTGAATCCAATTCCGCAATTCTTTCACCCTCAACATGGCAACTCAGAATGCTTCTCTCCGGCTCTTCGAAAACTACGGTTCAACCCCTTGATGTCCTCAGAACCAACCTAAGAACAAATCAGTGTAAATTAAATCTGTACGTCAGTGACTGTAATAGTAGAGAATTATTAGATAATTTCTAAGATTACAAGGAAAGCTTATTATTATAAGTGCTCTCTTTATGATTCCAATATGAAGATTTACTTGTGTTATAAATACCACAGATCACGGGCAATTATGATTTGCACAGCCAAGAAAAAATAGTAGAATTTGTCAGCAGGTCAAAAATGAAAGAAGATACAAGATACGGGAGAAGTATATAATTCAGAGCTTGAGGTCCTACTTTCAAACCATTGCAAGCAACCTTGTGTCAAAAAGAACAAGAATATCAACTTGGACACAAAAAGAGTTCATAATTTCACAACCACACGAAGGGGGGAGGGGATAATTCAACGAATTATTTTCCCTTCGCATACTTTCATTTTTATTTAATGACAATCAAGGTCTCTCCTTGAGGAATTGATAATGATATGAGATTACCTTCACAGCTATAGATTCTGGAGATGCACGCTCAATTCCAACCCCAGCCAAGTCATTCTTTTTAGCTACTTTGATTATATAGGTTGTTTCTGGGAGAAGTCCTCGTAATCGATAGAATCCAGATGAATCAGTAGTTGATTCCTCATAATAGCCTTTTGATTCTGCTCGTGCCTCAATTGAAATACCCTCCTTGGGGAGGCCAGACAACAAAGTGATCACACCCATAGCACTGTAGGAAGTAAAATGTAGGTACTAAGTAAGAGAGTGAGATAAGATTTAATATGGATAAAACCAGCTTAACATGATGCAAAACCTAAAAGCCAAGTAAACCCACCCCACCCTCTTGGTGATTGGTGAGTGATTTAGATTAAATTCATAGAGATGTCTGGAATCGTGGACCAATGTCTCAATCTAGGTGATAAAAAAGAAAAACTAAAATATAAAAAAAAGACATGAGAACAGTTTTGAAGCACTCTTACGTAAGCCTCTTCAGATTTAATTCTTCTCTGTCCTAGCAGGGGGAAGCGCTGGAAATATACGTCATGGGTAACTGCACAGGGCCCAAAATATTTGGGGCCTCCAATTTCTACTTTCTATATAAGTAGCTATGTACTAAATGTTCTCCATTCTTGGTGTTGAACTTTTTTATCTAATTATTATAAATTGTGTATCGGCTAATGTGTGGTTACTGGTTATTTGTCTTTTCATGATGAAAAACTTTTAATTAAAAGAAAAAATTATATCCTGCAATTATATCTATTCTAACTTTTTAACTTCCAAATTTACAAATGACGAGTACGATACTGTAAACGTTGTACAAGGCCTCCATAATAATTGAGCCGCACCTAGCCAGCTACCTTCTACTTCTAGTACAGAATGCCAAATAAGATAGTTTCCTGTATCCTGACCGTCAAGGAGTCAATCATGGAGCACACAAAAAGACTTCTTACTGAATGTTTTCACTTTCCAGTTGCTCTTTTATTCAGTTCCCGATTATTTCACATTTCTTCTGTTTCACCACTATGCCTTAAAAACTTCACTTTGGAGACTGAAGCACCCACTACATCAACATTTCTTGGTTTTGCAATTATTAGCGTGATTGACACCTGTAATTTATATTCCACATAGACTGAAGTACAACTACCATAATAAGATGAACCTCATTTAACAAAGAGAGAGTAACAATGCACATGATGTAAATCCATTGAAGAAATTTCAAACCTGAAAGCAACACGAGTGGCTTCAAAGACAACTTCTTTAGATTCTCCAGATCCAAGTTCAATTGGCTGTGCACGAGGAGAGAAAGCATATTCCTGCAAGGAGACATATTCTTCAGTAGACTGACTGAGACAGAAAGTTGCACATGCACAAGTCTCATAAGAAAGTCCATGAAGTATTGCGCCAATCAAAAAGCTAATCAAGAAACAAGCACCCAATTGTCTAGCTAGGAACATCAAAAACAACCGATTTCCGTTCTTGTAAGGACAGGCAGCTAGGAATTGCCCATGATGGCTGGGTCATTGTTATTCCAAGCACAGACCTCGCTCAAGCTCCAACAACCTCCTTTTCGATGAAGTTACTCCTCAAAAACATTTAGTAATTTAAGAAGACATTCTCTAGACTGAGATGAAGTTCAAGCCCTATGCAAGATTTATGCCTGGCTGATTTTCAAACATAATAAACCCGGAGCACTAGCAATGGAGGCATTGAAAGAGTGATAACATCAAAACATAATTCAAAAAATCAGATATTGATAGATCATCTAAAACATTATAATATAACCGATACAAAGAGGGACCTTTAGATCAAACAACATATCAATTGGCTAGAAACATGGAAGTACCTTCAGCAAAGGACGAAGATAGAAACTGCCAGGGAATAAGTTCTCAAAAGTGAAATGTCCACCAACTCCAGTTATGGAATTGTTCCTGTAGCCATCATCACCGCTTAGTGACAATAAAGCTGAAGGAAAAGGGTCTTCAGTGCCTTCTTTAGAATGTATGCGCACAGAAATTTGACCAAGCTTCTGGCAGGAAAAGGAATGAGGTCCAGTAGCTTTCAAATGATAACCAGGCTGCACGAAATAGGAAACACACTATTATCCACCAAGTAGACAGCAGATATTACCTAATAATCTACTAACAATTATAATGCTCTAACAAGCAAAAATTGCATCTTTAACTCTTCACTATGTTGTCATCATTAGAAACATCGAATGACTAAGATCAATAGTACACACCATATAAATACACACATACATACATGTTAAATCATGCATATATATGATCTTGCATCATATAAATGGGAATAGTACAGTGAAAACATGAGAAGGCATCTTCCTCGAATGAAGTAACAAAGAAAGTCCCTCCATCAAGAAAAGATCATCCACTCTGATATTTCTAGTTTGTCGAATCAAGCCATGGCTGCTGTCAATCTTCATGACCCATAACAGGCTTCACACTTACTATTTGGGAAGTCTTATATAAACTTCACACTTCCTTTTTCAAGTTAAAGGTCAACAGATAAATAAACATTTTTCTCCTTCCATCCTCTTTTGGTAGTAATAATGTTGCCGCCGTCCATTATATAAACTTTACTTCTTTTAACTTTTTGAATCCGCTTTCACTTTTTTCTTTTCTACATACAGTAACAATTTTAATCTGTATTAAACTTGAGAGTAAAATTTATTAAGCGGCAAAGAACGTCATATTATTACAAAAAGGAAAAGAACAGAAAAAAGAAATATCCGAGGCATCAACGGTCAACCACATCAAACAAGAAGATTGCTCATTAAAAATGAAAATAAAAACATACATAAATTAACAACTGCAAGTCAGAACGAATTTACTTTTGTTTCTCTCTGTCTATCTTTTTAAACGATTGTATTTTTGCCAGACAATAGTCATAGACACTACAGAGTACAGAATTTATAAGTTGCTAGCTCACAGTTACCATTGAAAATTTGGAATATATCTTATCTTTCACTTAGTCTATCAGTCTATCCAGAGGCCACGGGCAATCATATGGAATTTCACCAATCTTCTACCTCAACACTGGTTCAAAGGATTAATAGGATGACAGTGTATAATTGATTTATACTATAATAAGAAACCCGGGGGGGGTGTTATCCCCTCAGGCTTTAAGGCTATCATAAGTAGTATCATCAACATACAGAAGAGACATAAGAACATATCACTTCTGCTTCAGACAAAAACCCAAAACAAGGAGGGTTGTCAATGGTCATTACGGGAGGAAGCGTATCATATAGATATAATATCAGAAGGTAGCTAAAGATTCTTTAAGCAGGATATTCACTTAAGTACAGTGGTTTCACAATTAAAATTAGAAAAGAATTGAAAGGGAGATAACAACCTTTGAAGCTTCAATAACGTAACTTATGTCATCATATAAAGGGCCACCTACGAAGATACCATCAGGTCCAGTTGAAGTTTCAACAGCTAATTCACCTTTCTTCAGTGGAGCATTATGGCTGTCTCCAGCAGCCATAACCCTGATATTAACACCAGATATTGAAGGAGAAACAGATCCTTCAATATAGAGACCAAGCGACCAGTAAATGAAGGAACTGAGCTTTGGCAACCATCATGTGTAACTGAGATCTGAAGAGGACGGGTGGATTAAAAAGTGATGACAGAAAACTCAATAACAAAGTACACGCAGCTTACCTGATGTTGTCTAGGGTAGAACAAAATCTTCTTTGATCCATTTACGTCTGAAGCTGTGCTTGAAGTCAAGGTTCTGCAAAAACAAACATATAGTCAGGTCACAAACAGAATAAACTTAAAGAAGCAACATTATAGAAACATAGAAAAGAGGAATATAGACAAAGGATGACAGATCTAATGCCTCTATCATGACTAACAGAAAGACAATAAAGGTTGAAACATGTGTTGCTTATAAAACAGTTCGATATAGGTTACAAACATGAAATATGTTTATTACATTATACTTTTTGTTTGGGTTGATAGATAAGAACAACCTAGGACTAGGAGACCTAAAGCATGGTCTTCATTGGTAAATCAAGCCATTCCACCACAAATACAGGACACGTTCACTATGTCTTATTGTTAAAGTACACTGATATTTATTTTCTTAATTATCTTGAAAAGTAAAGTGATCTTTAAAAGCAACAATTGAGGTAACAATATCTCTCTGGAATGTATTCGTTGCACAGATTAACTTGACTTGATGACATGGCATTCTAATATCAATGTGAAAATCATTTCATGGAATCCTTGCAAACAAAATGCATTAGACTTTAAAGTGACTCAGATGAATAAAAAAGAGGTTTGCATATAATGGTTTTGTGATATAAAGTTTATTACTACTGTAATACAGTGCTAAACATTAAATTAGTTGGAGAGACCGACATTTTGTGTCAACTAGATGTTAATGGGATATGCTCTATCAGTGTTCAAAGGACTTACTCCCTGTGTCTGCAATTCACCTACCTGAACTCTAAAATTATTACAAATTTTGAATAAATGTCAGTTCTAATATCGAGATGCTTACTGGGTCCCACTAAAAAAATGTTTTAGACTTATGAATAGTGTAACCATTTTTGTGAAAAGGAGAATTTAATCTCACAGATTGAGATATGAATCAAGTTTGAAAATACACAGCAGAAAGACTATCAGCTACAAAAATAATTAATTCTAAGAAGACATTTCTAACCACAAACAACTGCATGTGAAACCTACAAGTATCACAGAATGGGAGAAATACCTTGAGTCAGTTGGAACAAAAGTTACTTTCTGCCCAAGAGTAACCCAGACAGAATATTCATACACAGCAACATTGGCTTCATCATTTTGATCTGGTAGAAGTCTGGCAATGGTCCCATCAATAAAATTATTTCCATTGTCAAGGACATCAACAACAATGCTCTCTGGAAGATTTAACCGTGTGACTGAGGAGTCAACAATTATTTGCCCTTTCAGGAGATACTTCTCTCCTTTCAAGTAAACAGGCTACAAACAAAATAGTAAAATGAGAAATGAGCACGTAGAGGAATTGAGCAGAAAGAAAATTAAAAAGTCACATCAACAAAAAAATTAAAAAAGTAAAAAAAAGCACGTACCATCAGATTTGCTGTATCAATGTTGATGGAAGAGCTTCCAAAGAAAATACAAGAGTTGACAAACTCCAATTTATTTATCCCTGGAGACTCCACACACAAGCGCTGCGAGCCTTTCTGTATTAGAAAATTAAGGACCGGTTATATTAGGTTACAGCTAGCCAACAGCCACAAAATGTAGGTAAATGAACTCCAACCAAGGGTATATCCTCTAAAGCACCACCTTAATTTTCAGAAGTAGAGGTTCTCCATCAGGTTGAATCATGCGAGCATCTACATCATGTGAAGAAGTGATATCAACCCAGTAACCTTTTTGAGAAAACACTATCCCTTCAATATCCTCTGTCCCAACATCAACATTTACAGAACTCTTCTCCCAGCACCATCTATCTTCCTCTAAGGTAGTATCAGCAGCAACATACTTGGCCTAGTGAATAAACGCATAACCATAAGTAGATTCATAACTAAAGCACATCCAAGTCAGTAAAATCACAATCACAACTGTCCTAAATCTTTAAAGTGAAGCTTATAATCACATATTAAATTGAAGTCTTCAAGAACCACATAAAAGAAAAGGCCAAGTGCATGATTAATTTCGTGCCAACTGAGAAACTCTCCATCATAGCGCTTCGAGTAGAAAAAGGCCATTCCTAAATAACCATTTGCTGAGAAATTATGGCAAAGATGCACAAATTGGTGAAGAGTGAAAGTACAATGACACATGAACACAACATCATCTTATTTTGAAGCAATATAACTATTTCTAGAATCAAGAAGAGGTTTTATTAAGTCCATATGACACAATAACTCAAGAACCAACTAATACAGGGTGTTTCAGCAAGAATCAGAAATAGATATGTGGACAGAATTGCATCCATGCAGAAATAAAGTATATGAACACTTAGCACCTGTATGTTCCGAGATGATTGGAGACAGATAGACTATAAATCTGACTCAAATAATTTGTATTAACCTTGATCTTAGCCACAACATGGCTCAGACACATGCTTGCCAGAAGGAGAGGCATTCAAGAGTTGGTAAACCTTAACTTATTATGCCATCTATTCGAGGATTCTTGGTATAATTAAGATACACATTACACACTTTCACCTGATTATTATATCTTACTTTGCACAAAGCACTCCAAAAGCAAGTGATTGCAATTCAACAATTATATAAGCAGAAGAGGGAGTACATTCCTAAAAGAATACTAGAGATTGAATCTTTCGGCATCCCAATGACCAAATCAAAAGGAAAAGGCACTTTGTTCACCGTAGCAAAAAGAGGTATAATCACATCATAATCTACTATGCCTAATGACGGAAAGCACTAAACATCATACAGCACAGATACAAGAAATTCGACAAGCAAGCAATAGCAACATGCATCACCCTCTCATAGCACAGATTAAAGCCAAAGTGTGAAACAAAAAACTGGAAAATATGTCCTGCATGAGCAAGAAATAGATTGCATTCCTTGTGTAGTTCCAGCAGTGATGGCTACTAATTCGTCCTCATTACAAGAGAACTAAAGCAACAATGAATATCAGAAGTAGGTGGACTGTATGCATGAACTGTACCTCGATTCTGTACTTTCCAGGGAAGACGTTTGAAAATGTAAACTTGTTATTCCCATCAGTCAATCTGACAGTCCTCTCCCTGTTACTTCTCATACCCAATCTCACAAGTGTGATGGAAACAGATGAGCTACATTTCTCCTTGCACACAACCTCTCCGTGAATATTTACTTGTGCCTGAAAACTCAATGATTGTACATCAAAAATTGGCACTGAAGTTTTTCATTTGCTTCAAACAAGCAGAGTTATGACCTCAAAGCAATAAAACATGTTAATAAAGTGTGAATAAAAAAACGAAGTGGAATTTCAAATGTTCCTATGCACCCCAGTGCTCAGCATCAATATGATACAAATCTGCCTTTCGAGGTTAGCCAGAGCCTTAAGCACAAAAGTTTGAGCTACAAAAATATACGGGAAAAAAAGAAAGAAAAAAAAAAAAGACACCCAAGCGATAGGATATTGCATGCAAATCATGCAGAACCTGCAAGCTTTTGAAAATTGAAGCAAACCCACCTACCTGGGAAAATTCAATATTCAGAAGTGGACTCCTAACACTGACATCGGTATACGGAGGCAAAAACACAAGTTCTTGAGCATTCTCAGGTGTGGATGCCAAGGCAGACAGACGATAGTCACCTGGTGAAACCTAGATATATACAAAAAGTGAGATAAAAAAAATGTTCACATTGGAATGCAAAAAAACAAATCAGCTAAATGTAACTTATGTAGCAGAGAAGTGCAAAATTCAAGCAGCATTGATTTCATATTCTACAAGATCAATAAACAGCGCAATGAAATCCATAAATGTTAATTCCTTCAGATAGCAAAAATAAGAGTACCAAATAGGACAAAACACCAAATTACAGATAAAAGATGTAGCATCTACACAGAAGCCTGAGTTTCTGTTCCTTTTTTTCATGTCTGAAAGTCCTTTCTTAGCATCGAAGTATCAAAAACTGAAACAAAAGAAAAAAAAAGTGTGCCCAATATCAGAAGCAGTGACCACACCTGATATAGCACCCAATCATAGCAATTTTTCCGCACAAGGGTAAAAACATACTACCTGCATTTCTCAATACATGCAACATTTTCCTCTTTGGGCTGTTTCACAATACATGTAACATTTTCCTATTTGGTGAATTTTTAAGCATTAAATGACTTATATACCCTTACTTATGACCAACACAACTAATCACATAGGCAATAAAGTAAAAAAAGGAACACTCTCTCTCCTCCTCCTAGTTCTCGTGCCAAAAAGAAATGTTGCATGTATTGAGAAATGAAGGTAGTATACCATTCACAATACTCCACAATTACAATGGAACAAAGCTCCAGGTTCCATCGGCAGTAAGATCAAATTCACAGACAAAGATTTCCTTCATGTTCAAGTACTCAGTAATATGTCCAATGATCAGCAAAGGTAGAAAGCTAGCATACGGAGACCAACTATTCCACTATAGCCAGCGAAATCTCTGTTCAAAGGACCGAATTTGGCTCTAAGGAGATATGGCACCCAATTCTCTGTCACTGAAACCATTTGATGAATATAATATACGCATCACAGTGCAAAAACAACTATATGCAGATACATGCAAGAATCAGTTGCAAAGCCACATGGACTTCACAGCATGTAAAATCTAATTATCTGAAGAAAATGTTGGAAATTATGGTAAAAGCAAGCAAATCTATTTCAAACATACCTGAAAACAGAAATTTCCATTTTCATCCGCCTGTCTCACTTGAGGTTTAACATTCTCGGGTCCATGCGTCAAAGCTACCTACAATTCCGAAATAAATATAGTATCAGCCATTTGGCTCTTAGAGTATTGGATTCATAATGGGTTCCAACAAATGCTGAATCAAAAAGGATGACTTAATCTCCTAAAAAATCAATAAAAGATGATGAAATGCGTCTTAAATAACAAGTATGACGAACCGAACTCCCAACTCTCAAAAAATAATTAAATTCTAAAGATTCAAAACCAAGGATTCATCCAGTGACCTCATAACCCTTTTTGATAAGCATAATCCTCAACCTAGGAGACTCAACTACTCAAGGCCAAAAAGGAAACTGACAAAAATGATATAACAACAGCTATGACCCTACACCACAACAAAACATTACATCCTTATGCAGCCAATGCTCTCAACAACCTATCAAACAGCACGGGGAACAGAAAATGCTCTGAATGGGATAGGAGCTCTCATATTTCATGCAAAACCGTAACAACAACCTGGTAAAAAAATCCTGCCAAGGGAAGCTTCTAGAGAGATGCAGGTGCATACAACCTTACCTCTAACCAGTCAGAACCAGTAATGAGATTGCTTCTCAAAGACCCACACAAATAAACTTTCAAAAAAATAATTTGCTTTGAATTCTTTACCTAGTACTTCCTCCATTCAGAATACTAACACATTAGGAGGATGATACACAAGGTAAACCTACATATCAATTATAACAATTATATAAATAAATAAACCAATAACTCATCTTGTCAATGTTCATATTGCTTTCATTAATTTATCAATATAAGTGGTCTCATCTGTCATCCTCTAAAAACTGTGTGCTCAGGAGTTTGGTTGCAAGTATTTTGGAACAGAGGAAGTAATTTGAATTACAAGAAAGACAATAATAAAAAAAAAAAAGATAACGGGTAGTTGATGGTAGAAGTATTTAATTAAGCACAAAGAACATATATCACACAAAACCACAACCAATACCAAGAAAGGCCAGAGTTGACAATTTGGGAAACAAAAAAAAATCTTGCCCTTCAGAGCATCAGCAGTCCTTTAAAACTGGGTCTCCCAAATTCATTTTCAGGTGTGTTGGCCAACCAGCTAGGCGCAACTGAACAAGGGGTGAGCACATATATAAGGTCGTTCTACAGTTCTTAATCAGATCGACTACAAATTCGGGATAAAAAAAACCCATTTTGTGAATGAGCTGCGTTCGAACTCAACATTATAGCTCAAGTACTAAACGAGCAGAATTCGAGATCAGCTGAATTCACCACCTGGGCTCATTAGCTTGTGAACTTAAGAGAAATAGTACATGTCTTCCCTTTTTTATTTTTTTGACGGGTAGATGTCTACCAAGTTTATATGAAATTGATACATATATCCTTTACCTCAAGGCATAAATATCTCGTATAATTACAAAAGGTAATATTAGCACGGTTTGCCCGAGTCAAGCACCACCATTGAACCAAGCAGGAACAGCCTGTTATTGAATTTATTGTCTAACCATTGTATATTAGGTCAAACTCAAACACTAACTCGAAATTTAACATTCAAGCCAAGTTTGAGCTAGTATGTAGTTTGAGACAAGCTCGAGCCCAAGCTTGAACTCAGTAAAACTAAGCTCAATTGAGCCAAGACAATTTAGAGTTTGGCTCGGCTCGGCTTGGCTCTGCTGGTGGCCAGCAGAATTTAGAGCAAATATCTACCCCATGTTACAAGCCTTCCCATTTGAAAAAACAATACTTTGCCCATTAATATGTTTCCCATAACCTTGGGCACTTGCCTTTCCTGCTGCAGTTTCAAACCCCTCAGAAGGCTTTCTAAGGTTTAATGCCTAAAGATTCAGTAGCTTAAGATGAAGGTAAGGCAATCTTTTGAGTGAGGTACTTGCTTGCTCGATTAAATTAATTCACTTTTCTCACCACAGAAATTTGATGCCAGAATGCAATTATTATGGACAGGCCAAGGTAATAACTGGATGAAATACATGGGTTCAAGACGATGATAAGAATCTGAGATGATAGGAGCTAGCTACAACTGCCTTCTATGAAAATCGCATACATGGGTGTTTTAGGATAAAGCACTTCTCAGGTACTTATATTTATTAACAGAGAACAAAGATGCATGTAAAGTAGTGACGCAAAATGTTACTTGGCATCTTGGGTCAAGTTTAATGGATCATGTCAGCAGAAAAGTGAAGTGAATTTGACACATGACATAATCTTAAAAGAGCGCCATAGTAGTCTTCCTTTGATGGAGTTGAATTATTTAACAGCAAATATCAGTTAAGATGAGATCTAAGAAATTTCAGACTTCCACTCATTTCATGCCTAGTCAATTTTCTCTTCGGAAAGTCACGATCCAGAAATCCCATTTGAAGAGTCAAAATGCCAACAGCACCTGATTGAAGCTTCTAAAGTACTTTCACCCCTCCACAACCCCACCTATCCACCCGCCCCCAAAAAAAAGAACGAAGAAGGGAAAAGATGATTCTTTTCTTCATCCTTCACTCAAACATCAAAAGAATTTGTAAAGGTTAATGATAACAAGCACCTTTGAAAGCAATAAGTGAACCAAAATGATACAAAAATATGTATGACTGGTCCCAATTTCACAATCCCAGCTTAGTGACAACAGACATCCAAAATTATGCACACAGAAAGGACATCATATGAACCTACCTTTGCCTTGTAGCCAGCATCAGCCATCCGCACGAAACCACAAACATCATAAGACACTGCTTTGATGTCAGGAATAGAAGCCATATTTGGTAAAACCTGGTTATAAACATTAAGTAATTATAAATTCTGTCTATTACCAGTAATCATATATGACAGAACCAAAAGTGAGCTCTAAAAAAAATAAGGATATCTCACTCAAAAACAAGCTTTGAAATAAATGAAATTAAGAGTTTCTTACCAAGAAATCCCTCAAAATTTCAAACTTGTAATGTTTCTTGCGAGCTTCCACAGCATAACGATTAGAAGTAACCTGAAAGAAGTACCACCATTAGTTGATGAGAATGAAAAACAAACCAACATATAACAATGCTTGCTGGCATCAAAAGAAATTGCAGCAGCAATAAGAGAACAGCTATAAATTTCAAAAACTACTTAAAGTGAAGTATAAATTCTGAACATGAAGTTTAAGCATATACACCCTGTCCACTATAACTTATCATGTTTAGAGAAAGAAAGGATAAGGAGACATCATTTCGTACTTTAAACATAAAGTCTAAGCATATAAACCCCCGTCCACTAGATATGATTAAAGAAAGAAAAGAATAAGAAAACATCAATTCTTATAATATGTTCCATTTTATTACTTACACCCAATTTATATTTGGGTTTGTGGGTTATGGCATATTAGATGCTCTTCTAAAACTTGCAACATATTCAGGGAGATAGGGACATCCGAATCTGATAAAAATATTGGATAGAGGGAGTACAACTTTCCAATATCTGGTAATAGCTGCTAGAACCTAGAGCCATAGCAGGTAAACGCAATAAAGTGCAGCCTGGAAAGGGCATATTACCCTACTTGCATGAGTAGAACAAATACCCAATATCATATCAGAAGTGCTATTGTTGGACACATTTAAAGTCAACAAACTGATGATTCAAAAGAAAAGAACCAACAACATCAAAATTATAATATTTGGCTACTAGAAGACACTATTTGCAAGAAGCAACACAACAAATTTTGGTTGAGGCTGAAAATTGACCCTCAGCAAACAAGTCGATAGCTAGTACTTCATGAGTTATTTGCAGCCAAATGAATGAGAGACTAGAGAACAAGAGTAGATGAACTACGTCAATATTACCAAATTTGATGAGCTTGTCAATGCATAATCTTGTCCAAACCAATAATTATAGGCGAAATCTTCGACAGCATTCAATAAATGCTTTAATAAGTTTGGCAGCTGGACCTAATCATACTACTAAGGAAAGGGAAGGTTAATTGCATACAACGGACAAGTTATTAGATTACTTGCTAGAGATACCTGATCAAGCTTGTAATATCCATTTTCATCAGTGACAGATCTTTCTTGGCCATCTACTAAAACTTTAGCACCATCCACTCCAGCACCATTTCCGTCCACTACTCTGCCGCCAATGGAAAATCCAGTCACCTGCAGATATAATATGAAAACCACACAGCACGTTGGAGTTCTATGTAACTGAATCAAACAGTGCAGAGATGAAAATCATGACCATAAACTCAAGAAACAAGAAATCTTTTAAGTTAAAAACAATTGAAGTTCAAGAAATTTATCATCACTCAAGAAAGCAGATGCCTTTTTACCTCAAGAGTCAAGAGAGATAGATTACATTCTCTTTTAAAACGTAGTCCTGGATATCAACATAAATTGTCAAACTCCAACTTCCCTCTTGGTTACTCAATGTTTTCTCCATAAACAAGTTAATATTGACAACCAAGTTCTCTACTCCATAAACAAGTTACTATCAACATCCAGACAGTGAGAAGAAGGAGAGATTTAGGCACAAAACCACTAACATTTTGAAAAAGCATGGATGACCTCATATTCCTCTCCGACACATGATGATGGCTGAGCTAACATTTCATCTGCAAGCAACCAGCCATCATCAATAGCATCACCTTACCATAGGATGCCAGCACATAAACACAGTAATGGCACCAGATTTTCAACATTCACAGGCAGACTAATGGGTCTACTAAAACAATTTTCGCGTCTTTTCTCTCCTCGCTTTATGCAGCAACAAAACCAAATTCTCAACAGGTTAGTGCATCTCTAGTTAGGATGTCCAGTGACCAACAAAAAATGCTTTCAGAATATGGAAGAGCAAAGAGGGAAGAGAAAGATACAAGCATACAATTGTTGAAGGGCACTGGAGTGCCCAAAGTCCACCATCAAAACCTGATTTTGCATGTGATTAGAACTAAATTGCAGATATTAACTATCATTTATCCCTTGAATCCATGGAAGTTATGCACAAAACAACATTAAAAGTTCACTTCTTGAATCCAGAAAGCAAATTATGCTTCATGATAGCTCGAGGGAATGAGTCTTTATTGTCCTTAGCCCTGCTTTTATCCATGGGTCTGTGGTGTCTTTCTAGTCTAATTCTTACATTTTCAAAAAAATCCAGAGATAAAACAACATGAGACATCAAATTCAAATGCTCAAAACACTAAGGGGCGTTTGGTTTGAGGTTTGAGGTTTTCGGGAAAGAGTAAGGTAATCAAGTAGGATGATTCCCTTACTTGTTGTTTGTAAGGTCCATTCAATCATTCTCTTTACCCCTGGGTTACCCCCAAACTCCTCTTACATTGATCCCCCCCCCAACCCCCTAAGGGTTTCACTCACCCTTTCTCTCCTCTACTTCACATTCACCTTGACCACCATCCCTCCACTCAAGCCACCACCCCTCCACCTGAGCCGCCACCACTGTACCCCCAAACCACCATTGGACCTCCCCCCCCAACCAGCCCCCGAAAGCACCATAATTACCCACCTAAACCCACTTCGGGCCTTCGAAACCACCACAATTACCCCCCGTAACCCCACCCCAGCCACTTAAACCACCACCATTACCCACCGAAACACCACCCCAGCCGCCTTTACCAATTACCACCAACTTTACCCACTGAAACCACACCCCATCTCCAAAACAACTACCCCCAGCCACCGAAACCACCAACCTCACACCCGAACCACCAGATCTACAAGAAAGTGGAGAGGGAGAGAGAGAGAGAGAGAAAACTCCAGCGAAATCCTTCGGCCAGTCAGCAGGAGGGAGAGAAATGAGAAGTCCAGCGATCGGGTGGTCATCTACTACTTCCGCTCGACGCCCGTGCCGGCGTAAGTGAGAGAAAGAGATGGGAGGGAGAGGGAGGGAGGGAGGGAGGGAGGGAGGAGAAGGGTTCAACTTTTGTAACCCTTTCTCTTGGCTAACCAAACATATTGGTAATTTGGGGGAGTTGGGCCGTTGGGGTTCCTTTCCTTTCCTAACCCTTACTTGATTCCTTTCTCTTTCCCTCTTCCAACCAAACGCCCCATAATGTCCAAGTAAAAAGAGAGAAAGTGAAAAATTAAATACAATTAGTTATAGAATGACCCCAAAAAATGCAATAACTTTTACAAAAGCAAACATATTCAAAATTAAAGGGGAAGGTGCTTGCAGGCTTTATTAGTTATTTCCTGGGTCTTACTTTCATTTTTTTTGTGGAAAAATGTTTTGGCCTCCATAGGTTGAGAGGAACATACAATGCATGTACAGTGTACACACATACACAGATGCACATGCCTGTGTATGTTCATACATGTGTATGTAACTATGCATGCATCAACATCAGCGTATTTACACATATCCACACACACCATAAAGTCATCATTACCTGAAACTTCTGTGTTACTGTAACATGGGAATGCTCAACAGCTATAGCCATCGTGGGTGGTGATATGTCAAAAACTGTGTTTTCTCCCTTGTAATAAGGAACAAGCTCATAAACCCCTGCAGAAACAAAACAAAGCTAAGCTTTTTAGACAGGAAACAAATTCAAGGATAACATTTTCTAAAGAACAACTATAAGTTTCAAGCAATCCAATCAAAAAGTTGAGAACAATAATTGGTAATATTTCTACTACTGGTGAACAGACTTAACAATACCCTCTCCATCTCACTTTCTCTGCGACCTTTGATAACGACTAGATGCAGTGTAACATCATCCACCACTTTCACGTCCCAAAGGTACCCTCTTCCTACTTATGTATTGGTGGTAATACTTCAACTTCCAGTCAGGGCATACTGGAGCCATTTAATGAGCTTAAGAGTAAACTGATGCAAACAAAACGCGGGATCCTAAAATGGACATAGGGGGAAATAAAATGGAACATTGCGAGCATCCTCTTTCTTATGTATCTTCTTGAACGCTTGGATATCACTGAGCTCAACTAGAATCCAAACAGTAAGCAATTCCAAACATGAAAGAGGAAAAAAGAGGGAGGTAAACGTCAACATTAAATCTAGGGCAGATAGCATAGATCAATCCAATCTCGTATACGATTATAAATTAAAAAACCTAAATTGATAATTCATTCTAATGTTTTATAGATAATAAGCTGTGTCTTCAGATCTCAAACAAATCAAGAGAAGAGTGACAGGCAAAGTCAACATATTGCACCAATGATATAGCATACCAATATAAGAGACAACAGGAAGCATGTACTTTACCACATGGTATTGTCTTAAATATGAACTTTCCATCTGCATCAGATACAGCATGACAGAGAGCTTTTCTTTGCCCAGGACCATGACCAGCACCCTGGGGACATTCAACTTCCAGGACATCATCTGAATATAAATAAACGTGAACTCCCAAGATTGGATTGCCCTATATACAGACATAAGCTTGATATTGTAAGATTGCTGTAGTTGATTCGAAAAGAGGAAATCGAGAAACAGACATACATAATAAATAGAAAAATCAATTAATGCAACTGATAGGATATCAATTATACATAATTGGAGTTAACATAGTTTAGAGGATGTAGTCCAAACATCAACCAAAAAAGCTAAAGATTAACTTCTATTGCCAGGTATGTCTATCAATGGGAGAGAAGAAACTATCTACCTGAGCTACAACAAATCCACGAACTTCATATCCAGGAACAGAGAAAATATCACCAATGACACCGTTCTCAAACCCCAACTCTACCTGCATTAGAAAAGTAATATATTAGAAAATATCTACAAGCCACTGGAAGCAAGGAATTCCTAACTGAACCAAAAAAAAATTGTGGAAGACTAAACCTCGGTAGGACCTCTAACTTCCACGTTCATATCAGGATGAGAAGCTCGTAATTTGTACTTCCCTGCATGACAGACACACATAATTGAAAATTTATGACTTGGTCATGGGTCAAGATGTCCCAGGGCAAGAAGCTTAAGATAGGATCTGGAACATTAATCTCCAACCACAAAAGCAAAAGATATATATTCCTTGAATATCAAAAGAATCACTTCTAATATGACCAGAAAATTCAGGGCTGATATTTCACAATACTTCAACTTCACCATTGACATGACAGAAGAAGCTCCCAGACTATCCGAACAAGTAAACATCAAATTTTGGTAACATTGACTGGCTCAAAATACAAATAGGATTAGTTTGTAGCAATTTCAAAAAGACAAGCAGGCTTCAAGTGAAAGGAGTAATAGGCAATAGGCATGCATAAACTTGCATTCTATGAAAGTTTTAGATAGAAAACCAAGGGTGATGGAAACCAAAAGACACACTTCCTCAAGTATTATAAATCTAAAGAGAACACTCCCTCCATTCATCTGTAAGTGCTATTTCGACCTTCAGGATAACCACACATAGTAAGAAGTAGTTGGATATTTTATTGGTATCCAAGAATAAGAAGTTATATGCATTGGCATCTTAAAAATGATAAGTCATAGGACATAGGTATAAATCGTATAATAAAGTGGCAAGCAATATGGAATAAGAAAACTAGAAAAGTGAGTTAAGTAACACATACTAAGGTATGGAAGGAGCATACTTGGATAGAAATTGGTTTCAAGGTTAGCAAGATATTCAGGTGCATGAACCAAGTTTTGAAACAAATCTCCATTTCTAATGAATCTACAACTCAAAAGTAACGAATTGGAGCACCACCACAACCACTTCGATCAATCTGTTACAATGCTCCAAATCATTACGAAGGGGAATTCACATAATATGGTCAATATTCTCCCAATGACCCCATCTCCCAACTGAATAGTTCACTCGAGATGTTCTTTTTTGGCTAAAAGTTGCCCCACTTCATGGGAAAAGCTCCCATCAGGTACACCAATGACAATTGACAAGATTTCTCTTTCAAATCTCCAGCATGATTTTAACGTTTCTTTTTTTTTTCTTTTTGCTATCTGTTAGAAGAAAGACTCTATAATTACTTCTCCAACAAAAGGCATTTTAGCCGACAATCAGATGTTCATTCTTGAAAGACTTAAAAATCTGCACATTCTTGATACAACAATTTCCCAAAGCTATAGCATTTGACATTACAAGAAGGTGAAGCAACGTTCAGCTAACCAAGCCAATCTTGCTAGAAAAGTGGACAGGAGAAAACTGTAGTAAAGATGATTACATAGCTAGGAAAGGTACAAACCAGGAGCTACATTCTTGAAAGAGTAATCTCCAGCTGTTGATGTTAATACAGAAAAGAGAAGATCCTCCGTTGAAGATAGAAGTTCTACAGCCACATTTGATGGACCTCCATTTTTTAGCTGACAACTCTGTCCACCAACAGCCCCTAGAACTCTTCCGGATAGGGAAAACCTATAACAGGCCAAAAAAGCTAAGAAATCCCAAAATAAACTCTTGAATATCAGCTCATACATGCATAAGAGGAGTAACTAGAGTGAACAGATCAAAACCATTATGTAACCAAAAGGGGACCTACCCTGTGAATCGGAAGTTGATATCTTCATTTGCATTACATCCCGTATGGTCGACAACGACAGGAACCTATAATCAGTAAACTTCGGTTCAGATCGAAGTGTCTCAAATATTATTGTTGAATAACCATAAAGCAAAAAGAGAGAAACTAACAAATAAGATGAGAACTAATTAACCTTTTCAGGCTCCCATGACCATCCCTCTGGCCCCTGAACCTTGATTACGAAAGATCCCTGCATGAAAGGGCGTGATATAGGAAGCATAGAATAAGTAAGCATTTCGTGCCTTGGTTGGCTCTACTAGTAAACATTCAGATAGCTAGAGAAAATACAGAATATAGTCATCAATATTCCTTTAATACTATTGGATATTCAAAACAACCTCATACCATACCGATAAGGTGATAACCCTAAAGTATCCGCTTTAAAGCTACAGCAGTAACAGCTAATCAAGAAATTACATCTCTTCTTCTCTTCCCTCTAACAGTCTCTTACAAGGCAAAACTCTTGTGTAAACGGTATAGTCATTAGATAGTACTTATCAGAACTAACGACCCCACTCCCCAGACACAATTACTTAGCTAGATATTTCTTCTAACAAACTTCAAATGGAATAACTAGGCCGTTCAGCCAACATCTTGCAAAAGAAGTTCACATCCATACGCGAAGGTACTTTCAGCAATTACCAAAAAAGTACAATATTAAACAAACAAGGATGAGATAGTCTCCCCTCCCCCTCTTTCTTTTCTTGTTTCTATTGCAGAGTTGTGTCAAAATCACCTTGTCGTAGACTGGAATAAAATAGTAGCCATTAGGAGCACACTGAGTCCTGTCCTTCACCAACCCATCCAGAGTTTGAAGCTCAACCTGAGACAAAAAAAAAAAAGGAACAACCAGATCAATGTCTCACCACGAAATTCTCAAAGATCGTGACAAGTAGTCAAAGTGATCAATAAAATCACCTATAAAACAGATACTATAAGTCTACCTTGTTTCACTGTTGTGGAGAGTTGAATGCTTTATGAAAGAGCAAATTCTAGTAATATCAAAGCATGCAAACATTTCCACTCCAAAAACAAATGCAAACATGTAAACTGTCGTATTTACTTATTCGGGCACTGACTTGTAGTCAGCACTGCAGAAGATAAAGCCATAGCTGGTATCAGCAGAAGGGAAGAATAATAATGAGGCTCAGTTGGCGTGACTGATTTAGTAACAAATCCTTGAATGTAGAAGCAAGAGTCCTACCGCTAGATAAAGCAGTCATAATTTTAAAAACATCAGACCAAGCCATGATCTCACTTTGTGGAGGAATATCTAGGGCATGCTTGGAATAAGGATAATGCATTAAGGGGGGTAATAAAAGTCAAAATTAAGGTGGTTAGAGGTGATTATGAAGGGGAAGAAGTAGTGATAAAGAATAAGCTAGAGTTGGTAAGAAGAAAAGGGAATGAATTGGGGAATTGTTACTCTTGTTATGGGGGTAATAGTTACCCACCACCAACCCCCCAGGGTAATTGTTAACCTCATTTGGAGGGTAATAGCTTCTTCTTCCCTTCATTCTCATCACACCAATACTACATCATCCCCTTGCAACCATCTCAACTCACCTTCATTTTCCCTTTATTAACGTGGTTTGAGTTTTATTACTCCCCTAATACATTACCCCCATTCCAAGCATGTCCTTAGTATGATCAATTCCTATGAGGGTAACATAATCAGATAAAAGGTACTGAAGACACAAAGAGGAAGAAAGGACTATCTGCAGCGAAAGAGCTTCCTTGGCAACGATTTCATGAAATTTTCCAAGCAAAACACTTCCCTATTCCTGGTGTTTAGACTTTAGATGTTCAAGCATTAAACAAAGACGGATGAAAAATACACCAAAAACAAGAAAAAAGATTTGCTCAGATCTTGAGAATGCGAATATCTATTGGAAAAACTCTCTCCTTATTTGCTTCTCTCAATTTCCAGAGCTGCTCCCAGCTACTAGATAAAAATCTACAGAGGTCTCGACCTATATTGGACACAAAAAACACTTCGCATGCCTTCCTTGACGATCAATTCCAACAATTAAAAGAATCATGCTACCCTCTCGAAAGAATTGAGTACACAAATGAAGCAACTCATCACACAATTGGTCTTAATTTTTAAACGTTCTACCAAAAGTCTACATTTATATCAACCAGTACCAGACTGAATCATTCCTTTTCATCAAGACAGAATCCCCAATGTGTTAATATTTTCCAAGTAGAATCCTACAAAAGCCTCCAATAGTGTAAAAATTAGGGGTTGCTCCTCATATTTTCTTCTCAACTCTAGTTCCTAACTTTGCTAATCCATAACAACTTAATCAGGAGAAGCTCATCTACCTCCTATACATTCTCTGCCCATCACAACTTGGTTACTTACATCTCTAAACTTCATATCTCACACGTGAAGGGAATGCAACGCAATACAATCTATACAAAAAAAAATCCACGAAATTTAATCGAGTATTGCATAAAATACCAATTTGAGGGTATAATTCAAGCTCCAACAGGTAAAAACACAGTCCTAAACATGCTGTCGAATATCGCCTACTCAAACATTCACTCAACCTAACAATGGCATGAGATGATCTTTCAAAACTCCAGCCCAACAATCTCAATCCAGATAAAACCACAAGACAAAAAACCACGCCAGAAATAAGTCAACAATGAAACATTACGCATCAAATAGATACCGTGATATGAGAATAATCCAATTTCGAATCGCCCGCCTTCCTCGACTTGATCAAACTCGAACTCGCCTACAACACCAATCAAACACAACCATAAACATTCCAAATTCAGTACAATAAACCTAAATTTTAGTGCACACTTCATCTCAGGATAACAAACTCAACTTAATCAATTCGATTCAGAAATCAACTAATCGATGAAAAAATTAGGTTAAGCATTTAAGTAATGAATTAGCAATGAGATTACCTCTATAAATCCGCCACATCCATCAATAGAATCGGCAAAAGCTGAAGTGCAGTGAAGTATTATTAATAAAGTTACTAAGAAATTAAGATTCGCCATTGCCGGAAATCTAGCAAGGTTTGGGGGCGGAGAACAAAGAGGATGGAAGAAATCGGAAATCAGATCTGGTGATAAACCATACCTGGAGGGAAATTTTGGTTGATGGCGAGGGTTTAATTAAGGTTTTTTAAGTGCTGTTTTTCTGCAACTCTTTGCACGATTATATAAGAGTTAGAAATATATAATCACCTCAAATATTAGTCGTAGCCTGGTAGGGTCTGCTCTGTTCATCTTATCTCAACTTATTTTTTCGAACTTTTCTTTTTTTTTCAATAGCTTTCTTAACTCTTCTTTATTTTTTCGGAAAATAAGGTGAAGGAAACAAACTCTTATGCTAAATATATCAATTATTATAAAACTAATAACACAGAATTGGAAATTATATATTTTTCTGGTTTCCTTATAATAAGTAGGGTGGCCATGAGTTGAGTCGAGTCAAGTCCGAACTCTAACATGGCTCAGCTCAAGTTTGGTTTGATAAGAATAATTCGAGTTTCGAACTCGATTAGTTTAAACATGTGCCAACAATAAGTAGTGTAACATTGAAATGTTGTTGTTGATCGACTTTATATTAGTGTTTCCTTTTACTAGTTTTGTTGTAAATCCTCCTATATTTGTTATTCAATTGATCATTTAAGTTTAGGTGTAGAAAATTATATAATATCTAAAAAATGAGCTCACGTCCTTTGAAGAGACACCATTGAGTTTTAACTTGGAGTTAGGCTTGTTTAATATTCGAACTACTTCCTCCGCTCTAAAATTATTGCAACACTTGGCTTTCGCACGGAGATTTAAGAGGGAGTTTGAAATGAGGTATTGTGTTAATATCTATCTACACAAATATATTAAAAGGCATTCTGAAGCAAGTATACACGCCACGTGACACTCTCCATATAGTTGTTTTGTTCCATGTCATCAACATACGTTAAAAAATTAGAAACATGTTTCGCACAAGATTCGACCACGTTACCTCAAGTTACTATAGTAAAGTTCTAACCAATGAACTATACAACATTAGATGGTCTTTTTTAACATGAAAATATTAATAACCCGGGGAATCGCACGGACCTAATAACTAGTTTATGTTAAAACAAGAACAGTGAAAAGTGGTTCAGATTGAGTGGTCTCATGTGTGGGTATACTTTTCTTCCATTTATAAAAGTGTCGCATTAATTAAATAACTACTAAAAACAACAAGAGTTGCAGTCATTTATACTAACAAGAAGCGAAAGGAGAAGACATAGCAGAGCGTCGGTAGAAAGGGAAGAGCAAGGTTATATATATATATACACTTAACATTATGAAATATCTATTAATAATTAATAATATAATTAACTTTGTGTTGTTACGCTTTGGAATTGTTTGGAAGTACCCGACCTACAAAACATAGATGGGACGCAAGTGTAGGATGAGCATTGTGCGCAAAGGTCAATCTAACACACAAATGAATATCAAGTACAAGAAGGGGGTCTGGATGAGTCATGTTTATCAAAAGAGACATTTATTCTTAATACTTTAATTGATTCACTACAAAAGAAGCATTAACAATTGTTTATTTGTAACAAATTAAATTCACCGATTTTCTAAAATTCCCATTTGATTTATTTCAACTGTAGTAATTTAGTATACACAGTAAGTCAAATAAAAAAGTTTAATTTTTAATAATTAAACGCAATTATAGTGTTGTTTTAAGCTTCAACCTTTAACAATGTTTATTCTAATACAAAGTTAGGTTCAATCAATAAACATTTTGAATTTTCGAAATAGACATTTTGGATAACTTGCAAACGTTCATTCATACTCTATCCCTTTTTTTAATTGCTTCATTTTCCTTAAATGGTTGTTTCTTTTTAATTGCTACATTGTTTAATCTTTCCTTATTTGGGGTACTTGGCCCATCCAAAAATAATACTATTATACTTGTTTTTTTTTTCTTTTTCCACCAAAAAGTACTTTTTTTTCTTCACTTTTTCCCACTACTTTACATTGAATGGATCAAAAAGTAACCTTTAAAAATCTTGAAAGTGACATTGCCTAAACTCCTGTGGAATACACAATGTAGCAATTTTTAAAAAAAAAACAGAGGGAGTAACTCGCAAATGTTCAGTTAACAGTTGCACATGTTCAACCAACAATAAATATACGTGAATTATTTTTTGAATTACATAAATAAACATTTTAAATGTCCATTGATAACTTGTAAATGTTCGATGTAAAAAACTTATATTATATGGACCTGATCCACACTAAATTTAGTGTCTCATGTTCGATTACTATCACCACCATGTTCATTCAACATTAAGTAAATCCACACTGATGTTTGGATTTTATATTTTAGAAACAAACATTTTGACTTTTTTGAAGAACTCGTAACTCTCAAGTGTTCATTCATAACTCGCAAATATTCAATAAAAAAATATTTTATGTTCATCATAATATCATTTTCACCTACATGAACTCTTAATATCCTTCTGTTTTGCCTTTCTATATTGACACACGCGTTTCATTATACTCCCTCCGGTCTTTATTAGTTTACCCGTATTCATTTTTGGGATGTTCCTTATTAGTTTTCCCACTTCTTTTATTTCTATTTTTGGAATTGGACCACTAACTTTCCATGAGACACACACTCAACTTTAATATGAAGTAAATTAATTTGTCCTCTTTTTTTCAATATCCCACAATATCATTTCTCCTACAACTCTGTGCAAAAGAAACGCGTAAACTAATAAAGACAGGAGGGAGTATCGTACTTGCGTTTTGAACTGTGCGCATTATGGTCTAATTTGCGGTCTACCCGGCCACAGAAACACATACTTACATTTATGGGTCGGGTACAATCAATAGACTCCAACCTCCACACTCACGCCTCTTACCATATTTTTCTTCTCTTCATCAAATAGTAGGTCGGGTACTTCAGCCGTCGGCACTCACAACCGTCACCTTGATAACAGCGCCGACTAGCTCACCAATCACCACCACAAGGGTCAAGGTAAGTTGTAAAGTTGGTTTGTTCATCTTGTTAAAGAAACTAACTTTACTGCTTAAAATTGATGTTTTACTTGTTATTCTCTAACTTTGTTGAAGAATATGTGAAGTGGTGTTAATTTTGATTATGTTAGTGTAAAGTTGTTAAATTCTGTTTTATGTTTCTTCTAAGTTAGAGTTCGTCTAGGTTAATTTTTATAGCCAGAGATATAGATTATAGACGTAGCATGTTCTTTCAGGAGTTTGTTTTGAAGTCTAATTATCATACAAGTATGTTAATAATTATTATGCTTTATTTTCAAATGCTCATGTTATATAGGGTTTATTTGAGGTTTAACAATAACTATAAACCTTGTTGTTCATATAGATTAACCTGTATGTGTTATTGGAGATGGTAGGTTTTATCCGAGAACCTTCGAAACAGGAGGAAGAAAGTGGTGCCAACCAACAAAAGCATAAAGTATCGAACGGCCCAGAAAGTTTCAGGTTTGATTTTGAGGGTTATTCATCTGAATTTGGTGGGTTCTCTCTCGCTTCTGTTGAACCGTTTCTTGATTTTGATTCCATTAAGGATTGGATAGAAGAAATGCAAGCCCCTGATAATGCAGAGTCTGATAAAGCTGACATTGGAAGTGAACTTTGTGTAGAAAGTCGTTCCGAGGACCAAATTGGTAGTACTTTGGTTGATCTTGTTCAAGGTATGAATGGCTCAGAAAAGCCAGTGTCTGTGAAGGCTGAATGTAGTGGCTCTGATGAGCATATGGATGGTAAAGATGGAATCGGTGGCGACAATGGTTTGGTGAAATCAGATGTAGCGAAAGATTGTAGTATGGATGTTTCTATGAAGAATGCTGAATTGGGTAGTTCAGAACTTGCTGAAATCAACTCTGATTGTTATTGTGGTGACACAAAGACTTCACATGGAGATGGAGATGAAGATGAGTCTGGTATCGGGGTTTTGGGGGATATAAATCGCCATAAAATTGAAAATTTGGATTGCTCGATTGAGGAAGGATTAGAGAAGGTTACTTTGGTTGGTGATGATGGAGGCTTAGTTGTTACTGACAGTGGCATGAAGAAAATGGACACCCCAGTTGTCAATGAGGAGAGTCACAGTGAGTCTGTCTCGGACTCTGAGTGCGAGACTTCATCATCATCATCTTCAGCATCATCATCCAGCAGTGATAGTGATGACGATGATGATGAGGAGGAGGTGAAAGAGAAGCTATTTGAAATCAAGAAAGAAAATACTAAGCAGGCAGTTGACCTGGAAGAAGGTCAAGTAATGGACTCTGATGCGGAACATATGGTTTCCTGGTCTGAGAACAATGAGAAGGAGGAGGATGATGATGAGAATTCTGATGACAATAGCGAAGAACTTCTATTCGGAGATGATTCTCTCGCTGATGAAGATGGAGATATAGTGAAGGAACCTGTCAAATCAAAGAATGAGCTGAAGGTGATGATTTATTTACCTGTTTTATTGTATTTATTTTGTCTGTTGCTCCGTCAAGGGGGTTTGCTTTTCCAGAATTCAGTACTGCAACATTTATTAGATGCTATCATCCTGTTTATGTATAAATTCATTAGTCATTGGCAGAAGAGTGGCCTCTTATCTGTCTGTCTTTTGTTTAACTTCTATTGTAAATAGTTGGTGGGTGGGGGTAATCCTTTTTATATGCTTCAAACGAGGTACCTGAAGATCGAGGGCACAAGTGTCATATTGGGACTTCTACTGGTTTTCTTCACTAATACGTTTCTCGCATAAATTATGTCTCGTTAATATGTTATAAGTCATAACCAAGAACTTTCAGTGTTTTACCAAAACTTTCTTAAGAATTAGATTATCACATGAATGATGCCTTATAAGCTTAAATATTGAATTTTAGCACTTGGTCTGTGTTTTGTCGTGTTATCTTTTTGATTCTGAAGTTTCTATACTCTAATGCAGCCCAACTCTAATGCAGCCCAAGATGTCTAAGCCTCCTTTCAGTTCTGTTCTTATATAGGAGAAAACTCATTCCATTATGCGTAATCCACTAGTATGTAACATCACAGTAGTTGAAAAATCTTTATTGATTAGTATGTTTTCTTCTTTTAGATAGTTCTTATTATAGGGGTCTTTTGAAAACAAGGTTTCTGCAACTTTATTATTGTTAAGGGTAAACTAGGTATGAATGGACCTTCCCAGATGGCATACCTTACCAATGACAAGATCTACAATGGGTTGCTGTTGTGCTCAATTACTGATTCGTGAAAACTAAGCCCAACTATAAATTAGGGAACGAGGTAGAAACAGATGTTTGTACTGGACTAGTGGTTTGACTGACAAAATTGTGTGCCTCTGTAAATTGGTATTTCCTTTTCTCGTGCCATTGTTTGCACCATGTTGCTCTATGTGGAACCTAAATCGGATTGTTTATATATCGAACATGTATGAACGGAATCTAATCCCACTAACAGTGTTCACTTGATTTGCATTTACCAAGCTCATCTCAGTTTGGCTCATGCAGATGCTATTCTCATGTCCTTTCCGACCTTTCTTGTTTTCAGTCCTTGTGTTGAACTTTTTAAATATTTTCCTAAGTCAAAGTGGGTTGATTCTAAATTGCAGGTTCTTCCTCCAGTGCCTCCAGTAGATGTTACTCTACAGCCATGCCATAGGATATCGCCTGTGGGAGTTGTCTTATCTGTAAGTTCCTATCAACCTTACGTAGGCTACCTTGTTTTGTCTGTTTTCATATTTCCTAATTACCCTACCATGCATAGAGGTGGATGTGATGGAGGCAGCCGTCATGCTGCCAACTTCTACGTGGAGGTTTCCCCTACCCCTGGTGGATTAGTGATTTTGTTTATAATTTGCCAGGTTTTAGGTGCTCAAGTCATAGTTGAAGGGTCAGAGAAGCATAATCCTCTTAGTGAGGGCTCAATATTATGGATAGCTGAAACAAGGTTGCCATTAGGCATTGTGGATGAAATCTTTGGGCCTGTCAAAACTCCGTACTATATTGTGAGGTATAATTCAGAAACCGAAGTTCCCTCTGGTATTCAAAGTGGCACCTTGGTAGGGTTTGTTCTGGATTTTGTAGGGCATGTGCTGAATGATAAAAATCTTTACCAGAAAGGGTATGATGCTTCTGGTGAGAATGATGAAGAGGTGTTGGACGCGTTTGATTTCTCTGATGATGAAAAGGAGGCTGAATTCAAGAAAATGTTAAAGATGTCGAAGAGAGGCAACAATAATAATCAAGGTCAGGGACCTGGGAACAAGAAAAAGAACAACAGAAACAGAGAGAAAACATGGACAAAAGATCAATCATCTATGTCTCAATCCTCAACAGTCCAATCATCCCAACCTACGCAAATGCAGCAACACATGGGACCCCCTGTGTCTTCCTCAAGAGAGGGCAATCAAGTGGGCCCATCTACGACTGGGCCGGTTTTCTCTGGCAGACCTGCTGTACCTCCCTCAAGTCAGGGCCACCAGTTCGAGCCATCTCCAATGGGGCAATTTTTTCCTAGGGGGCCTAATCTGTTTCCACAGCAGTTCCAGCAAGCTGCTCAGCAAGTCCAACAAGCTGGACTTCTTTTAAATACTTTATTTCCAAATGGGATGCCGTTTCAGCAGCAGAACATGGCTTTTGCTGGTGGCTTTCAAATGAATGGCATGCCTTGGCTGCAACAAAATCCTCCTCAGAATCTTCAAGTGGCTTCAGGATCACCTGTACCATGGCAGCAACAGCAGCATGTTTCACAGATGCCTTTCGGAAATCAGCAGCCGTTTGATCTTAGTCAGTTGGTCAGGCCTATGAATTTTGCTGCAGGACCTACCAATGCACCTTGGGTTGGAATGTTGGGCCAAAATTTCTCCAACCAAGCTCCACTTGGTCTGCAAGGTCCAAGTTCTCAGTTGCCCACAATGCAAAGGCAGAGCTGTAATTCCCAGCCCCCGACTAGTTTCAGTGCAAATGAACAGGATTCTACTCACTTCAGTCGCGGATTCTCTTCTGGCAGAGGTGGCAGAGGCCGAGGAAGGAAGCCGTTTCACCGCAGAGGTGGTCAGTTTGGTGGTGGAAGAGGTCGCCAGCAGCCAAACTAATTGTTTTGTTATCTTCCTTTAAAAACCAGACACTAGGGCAAATTTACCCAATTTTAAGATGTAAGCTTATTATCAAGCATGTGCATTGCACAATCTGTCTGACAATATCCTCTTAAAAAAATCAAAAAGTTGTTTCTTCTTTCTCAAGTAGACTCACTTCAACCATGTTTTTAATGATATTTTTGTCAGTCGATGGTAGTTAGGTTGGTAACATGCATTACCTAGGAATAACTGCAAACAACTGTGACATGCCGATTTAGGAACGTGTAACTGAAGGAGACAAGTAATTGCAGTTTTATATTCATAATTTGGGTTTTAAAAGTATATTTTCTCCGTTGGTCATCAATAGTTCATACCTGACTCTTCGTGGCCAAAGATTTTGAAGTTTGACAAATGCTTTTGATCAATATATTTTATTAGATATTATAAGAAGTATAATAATTAGAGAAATGTTATATAAGAAGTTAAAAATGGAAATGTTAAGCAATAAATAAGCATTCGTTATATCGATTGATGTGTGATTGTGTCATTAAGGACTACATATAACGTTTCCCTAATTATTATATCAGTCTTATGTTATAAATCACTATATACGAAGGTAGGTTATTTGTAGAGTTCGCAATTTTATTTATCAAAGCACATAATTTCTTAACCACAAAAATCTTAATATACCCTACATTTTAGAAACCCGAAACATAGTTTTTTCACAAACCCGAGGATACTGACATAGACTTCTTAGGATTAAAACAAAAGTCAATCTAGAGTAAGTATTGGATTAAGGGCTTAAAGTTCAAAGTTACATAGCACAACAAGCATTGGATTTTTTTCCGATCAAGTATACTGACATAGATGAGATTCAATTCCAAGTCTTGAATACTATTTCTACAAGACTTTACCGACTTAGCGAGACGACTTTCACCCTACTACCATAGGTCCATAGCACGACATTGGTCAACAAATGTGTGTCTACGCCAGTTTTCGCACTACCCAAGAATAAGAATTAAGAAAGAGTATCACTTGATTTTCATCGCACTCAAAAAAAAACTCCACTACTTTAGGATGTTTCGACCTCTTTTTGTAGTACTTGTAGTAGAATTTACGCTATTTTCAACATTTGTCAACTCGCACAACGAATCGGGCGAGTGGAGTTGCGAGTCATCCGATTCTGGTACGCAACTCGTTGCCGGGTTTCGACCCGGTGTTGTTACTCTTGATGGGCACCCGGATGATTGGGTTAATGTTGGTGGGTTTGAATTCTCTCTCCTCCCTGCTCTTGACCCACATGAGGATGACGCGTATAAAAATGGAAAAATGAATGTTAAGGTTTGTCCTAATTTCAAAGTTTTTAGCTTTGTTTTTGTGTTTTTTATGTTTAAAGATTTGAGCTTTGATGGTTTATGTTTTTGTGGGATCTTGTTGGTTTCTGGGTTAATTTTAATTTTGTTTGAATTGATTTTTGATGTGAAATTATACTTCCTCCGTTCCAAAATAAGTGAAACACTTCTCTCATTTATGTGAGAGCTTTTTGAGACAAGTGTTTCACTTATTTTGGAAGGGAGGAAGTAGTTTGTAAGCTGTTTAGAGTTGTGAAAGTTACATTTTTTGTTTCTGGGTATTTTGATTTAAGCGGTTTCTGGGTTCATTTGGTCGTTTTGAATTTTTTTGTTTTTGGAGAAATTTGATGGTTTATGTTTTTGTGGGATCTTGTTGTTGGTTTCTGGGTTTATTTTAGTTTTGGTTGAATTGATTTTTGATGTGAAATTTTAGTTTATAAGATGTTTAGAGTTGTGAAAATTGCATTTTTTTCTGGGTATTTGATTTAAGCTGTTTTTGGGTTCATTTGGTAGTTTTGAATTTTTATTTTTGAGGAAATTTGGTAGTTTTGAATTTTTATTTTTGAGGAAATTTGGTAGTTTTGAATTGGATTTTGATGTGATTTTCAGCTTTTATAAGTTGTTTATTGTTGGGAGTTTTGAAAATTCTACCTTTTTTTTTCCTAGGATATTTGATTGAGCTTTGATGGTTTCTGCATTGTGGGTTTTTGCAAGTTTTTGATGTGAATTGGATTTTGATGTGAAATTAGCTTTTGAAGCCGGTTTGTTCTGAGTTTTGACTGATCTATAACTTTTTTTTTGTAGGCACTGCATGATGGTAAAGATGTGTTCTTTTTGTTGGAAGTTGATGGAGAATATGCTTACTCCAAAGGGTAACTTTTGATTGATCTGATGCATTAGTTATTTCTAGAGAAAGTGTTATTTTGTTGGTGAAGTATTTAGATGTGCATTACTTGATTGGACCTGTTTTATTGGGGATGCTGATGGGTGGGAAAGTTGACATATGAGGTGATTATTGCCACACCTGGACCTTAATTGCTTGAGAAGCTTGTCCGCGATACTGTAGACTTGAAGTTGCTTCTTTGGTTCCCTGGAAAAGGTTTTGTTTTTGGCTGTTTCACTCACTGGTGGAATTTGTAATGCCATTCAATTTAGTTTTGGACCATGATAAGAGGCTGGTCGTGTTATATGTTTTGTGCTCAATGATGTCACTTAGGTAACTTTCAGTGATTTGTTTTGGTCAAGATGGTGACTGGTGAGTTTTTACTTTTTGTGGGAATTCACTGGTGATATTTATTTCAGTTGTCTCTTGACGTGGTGGTTCTGAGGCAGAAGTATGACAGGATTTTCCATCCTCTAACTAGTCATCTTAAGTGTTAAGTGTAATGTTTCCTTTTGTTTAGCCAATGTTTTTCCTAATAAGTCAGCGTAAAATAATTGGTGGATTCTTTTGCTGTCTGATGGAAATGAATTGTAAAGCAAAACCTTCATAGTAGGCTAAGGTTTAATTGTTGGTTTATCAATCAATACTGTCATTTTTGCCTTTTTTGGCGGCTAAAGCCTAACATTATCTAAGTGGATATATGCTGATTAATACCTTATGCTAATGCAGAAATAGTAACAAATGTCCATCTGTTGCTCTTATGTTTCAGATTGGTGAGAATGCTACCTATCATAATGTAAGCATCTTTGTCGAATTCTTTTACTTTTCTGTCTTTTTCCATTTTTCTTTCTATCATGTAAGAATAACCACCAAATATGCCTTCATATTTCAGATGGGTGGTTGTAAAGAATCTCCTGGTTCCTGTACCAATAAGAGTTGTCGCGGCTATGAAGTTGACATTATGCATTTCTCGATAGGAACTGCTATACCAGGACGCTTATACGGTGGAAACTTGGTTGATGTTGGAACTGGCGGTGACAGGTGTAGTATCTCATGTTTTCTTATGATCATTAGCAACTAGCTAAGCAGTTTGTTGGGTCCCAGAGTATCCTACATTGTCTTACCTTTTCTCTTTTGTTTTTTCCCTTGTGTAGATTTGGTCATTTGGTTGATGTTTATTCCTGGAATCCACACTGTCGATACCTTGATGGACATGGGCCTTCAGGTTGGAAACTTACATTAACTCTGGGCTTCTGACTATGCAAGTTGCTTTTCTTATCTATTCTGATCTTGTAAATCGTGAGTTGTTTCTTCAAAGAACTATCCAGAGTTTTCTCTATTGAAAATTTCCGACTCGAGGTCTTAATCAGCAGTCAGTTATGAATTCTTTTCCTCTGATTTTTAAAACATGCAAAGCTATAAATCAAAGTATAAACTATAGGCTTGCATTATTATTTTTATTATTCCACACAAATGTCAGTATAAGTGGTAATTTACTGAAGATCTTTCCTGACTTGCTTTTATCCTTCTCTACATAATCTCTATTTATATCGACATGGCTTCTGCTACTCTGTTTTCTCCTTTAATCCACATTATAGTGTTCGGTTGAACATGTTGTTTGATGCTGGCATCTTTCTTCAGGTTCCAATAACACTGCTCATAATGATTGGAAAGGAGCTTGGTGGCACAGCAGCCTCGATGTTCACTCAGGTTGGGTTCTTATCACTTAAATTTGTCACATCGGTCATCGGTAAATAATTGCCTGAAAGTTGAACTGTCTCAAACTTTCATGTATGTTAATATTAATATTTGAGCTCACATTGACAGGTTTTGTGGATGAAGATAGCCCATATGCATCTAACGGAAAGAAGGGGACCTATTATTTTGAATTTTCAAGGCCTTTGAGGACCATGGACCGGTTTCAACAGGTATTTTCTCTTTTTTTGCTATCATTATTTTTTATTAGGTTCTAAAACTTTAGGAAAGACTGATACATTTTCAGGATCCATATGCTTCAGGATACTATTGTTTATGCACATATCCTTATCTGTCATTTATCCGTATTATCTTTTCCATGGCATCAAATTTCAAAGCACAAACTCTTAAATCATAGGTTGACTGGAAACAGCCGTTTTGTTATAACAGGGTTATGGCTGCATGCAATGGACCCCCTGTTTTGCATGATATTTCTAGAGGCATCGAGTAATTTTAATATCAAACTCCATTAACCATTTTTTGATTGGGTGTTTGCTATCAATTTATCGTCTCAAATGAAGGGTCCTAGTAATTTGATAAAAATTTGAATTGTAGCATGTGAAGTAAAATATGTTTCTTCAAAAGTTGACATTGAAGTGTTCCTGTTGTGATGGCAGGATGCTCAATTCAAGATCGGTGACACGAGCAAGTTCTCAGCAGCTTTTTGGTACCCAGTGGATGGTAATCCGTGGCATGGCTCAGGACATTATACTGTCAGCTGTGATTGGCTACCATTGGATTTTATTTCTGGAGGGTCTATGCTTACTGCAACCAAGGCCACAACATCTAGCTCCTGGGATGCAGCTGTTGCCTTCTCTTTCCTACTCTCGGTGGTTGCTTTCTGCTCGTCGGTTTTTGTGGGCTATCGAGTGTCTATGCGGAAAGATGCACCTTATACGCAGATGGTGTCTCTAGGATGATAGGCGATTTGTGTGTTGTATTATAATATTTTTTTACCTTAAATTTTTACTTGTTTCACACTTGGTTGCCTTTTTTTGTTATATTCAAATGTATTTGTTATAGTTCATGTCTCAGATTACATTATATTTATGCAATGGAAGGGCTTCTTTTCTTTCTTTCTTTCTTTCTTTTAATTTTTTTTTTTTTTTTTTTTTTTTTTTTTTTTTTTTTGACATTGTTTGTTCTTGATATGATTTGTGGATTATTCCCACCTCTGAATATCTTCATTGTTTTTCTACATCAATTTTGGGTGAAAATTATTTCCAAAAGTCAAATTTACTGTGCATGATGCCATTGATTAACAGCATTACTGCATTACCATCTAATCCGTACCCTGTCTTTGGTTTTTATTCCCATGTTTGGAGCATTTGGATGCGAATTACTGGTTAATCAGGCATATATTGCTGTCTCCAAAGATCTTTTTAAGATTAATGAAACATGAAAATACAATTTGTCATATATGAATTTTCTGTATGTTTCTAGGACATTTCTAAATTTATATAAAAATATGTGCACTCTACTACCAGACCATACTTTTTCAGATGAAAGAAGCAAGAAAAAGAAGAATCACTCAGTTGTTTACATGAAATTGGGAAGAGATCTCCAACTCAGTTATGTGACCATAATGCAAAGCCAGTATACTAACTGAAGGTCATGATATAAGTATCTGTGGGTCTCAGAGTATGGAGCACATCCCTGGATCATAGCCAGAGTAAGGAGGGTACCCTACTACAGCAACAAGCTCGCACTGCTTGCACCAGGATTTGTTGCAGGGTGACGGGCACGGAGGGTGGCCCCACTGCCTCTGTTGCTGATCGCTGTACTTCTGACATGAGCCACAGTAGCAGTAGGGCCCACATCTTTGCGGTTTTGGTGGACCCACACTTACGATTTCTGGGGTCTGTCTGATCTTCTTAAGCGCCTTAAAGATCGGCACTGGCTCAACCTCCCCTATAACTGTAAGGATACCCTTGTTGCCATCCATTTCCAGTTTTTCTACACCTGTTTATAAATAAATATACAGATTACATTAGAGGTTCTATCTAACTTTTCTGATGTTGGAGATTTTAAACTGAGAAATGCTATTTCCTCCCCCATATAAGTTTGAACACTTTATTTCATCTGTCCTATAGTAGTTTAAGTACTCATTTTTTCGGCATTGTCCCACTAATCTATGATTATTCTTACGTACCTCTTCTTGTAAACCTACTATTTCTTTTCCCGTCTACTTTTCTTCTAACATAACAATACAAATATCGAACTATTTCCTGTCACATACACTTTTCCAATTTAAATAAAATCCAACAACTTATAATCTCCTAAAACTTTGTTTACTGATAACTTCAAACTAACAGGAGTACAATCTGAAACTGTGTGTTTTTACCTTCAATTTTGGCCACTGCACTAAGTATTTCTTTCTGACTCTTCTTGCCGCTGACATTCACTTTCAGAACAGTTCTCTGCATCACCATGGCATTATGTTTCAAGACATAACCATTGGAAGGTAAACATTTCACCAGAAATGGAAAACATTACAGAAATTTCAATGTATGTGTAAAAAAACATGCTATATAGTACGGATCCGAAATTCATACCTTTTTGCCCATTTCTGTTTGTCAAGAGTTGCAAGGCAGAATTCAACCGAGATCTTTCTGTTAGAATTTGAAGGAAAGTCTTTTTTCTACTTCCAATTTATATTACTTGCATATATTGCTTCAGGAAGGGAAAGAATTATAGAATGACTTAGGTGACTTTGACAGAATGATATTTTCTTTAGTTTTATGGTATTATACACAGTATTATCAATATAAAAAATGGTATACATATGGTATGCTCAATTTAAAAAATGATTTCTCTCTTGAAAGAATATACCTTGTGATTTCTTTTGCTGAGTCTTGCATAAGCTAGTCTTGTAATATGAATATTATGGTGGGATTATACCAAGTGGAGTGTAGATAAGTAGCTTGTTTGAATGGTTCTTCTCTGATGTGTATTGTGTAGAAGTTGCCTACTTACCTGACAGGAAGACTTCCAACCATCTTTTACTTCTTTCCTTTTCTTAATGGATCTGAAAACAACTTGGAATATACAGTGTCTTTTCAAGCAAAGTACAGGGTTGAATTTACAATTTATATATTATGAAACTAAACGTGAAGTAACGCACTTTAGATCCTACACACGGAATTGATTACACAGACGTTCTTTTTTTTATCAATGAATTTACGTGTTCTTTTGATTGTATTTGCAAACATAATGATTTTTTTTTCACTGGCTTGTTCTTTAACTTGAACATGCAAGCGTAATGAAAAAAATGCAACTGAACATGTAACCGGGAGCATGATGCTAATTGTGCATCATGCTCCTAGGTGTAGGATCTAAGCATTGGCGATGTAATGGAGTGCTGACTGCTGACTTTGAGGCACAGAATAGCATTGAAGGATTCAACGAGGACTTCAGTATGTAAGTGAAGCATTTTCTATATAGAGAACTACTTTGAAACATTCAACAGGACATAACAACTCCACCAACCTTACTATCTGTTGGACAGAAAGTTCACAAGCAGAAACAGACAGATGTTTCCATCAGCTAATTGTTTAGAGTGTGATAGTTTAAACAATCTTATAGCTCCCTTTCTTTATTAGGGGAATACATACATTAAATTAGGAAATAGAATTGAGTTTATCAAGCTAAAAAATAAAGATAAGTCTCATTATGCTGCTCAAGGCAGTTGAAAGGAGAAAGACTTGAAAAGAGAAATTTCTCATTGATGCATTGATTTGAATAGGAGCTGCTTCAGTTTCCATGGATTCAGCATCTGGATAACTTTTATGTAGTCGATAAGCCAAAAGTAATTGAAGTTCTGTTGAATATGGACTATAATCACTTGGCTAATCAAAACCAAAATGCCAAAATCAAATAAGTTCAGCTTTTCAGGTTCTCTGGCTGTGTAAGGGTCAGAGATAGGAGCTCTGATTCGATCATAGAAATTTAGCATAATACGCAGCGATGGGAGTCCAATATAGTAAATCTTCCGGAGAGACTTGGCCTGGTTCTTCCACTGCCAGTTTTCAGATATCTGGGCTAGAAGAGGTAAACCATGCAAAATAATTCCGAGTTGTATCAGCATATCAACCAGCACGACACGAACAATTTCCATAGCGTGTTTCCCCTCCATAACTGGAGACAACATGATGATTATAAGAAGAACGAGATAAACAAAAGCTAATCTCTTGAGGTAGGAGAGAAAGAAACGCTAGTCACCAAGAGTACGTGGTTTGTTGGAGGGTTCGTTGTCATTTAGCCTCTTTCTAAATTTAGAAACCTTACAGAACAGCATTGTGTTGAGTAATAGGGCTGTTAATGCAAGAAGCTTGGCAGCATAGGCGAGCCATTTTAACACAGGTTGATATGCAAGAAGATCATAAGCTTGATAAGAGATGGTTTCTTTTGGTGGCAATAGAATCTCTTCACCAGTGCTTAACAGAATGGTGTAGCTGAGAATTTGAATGGCAAACATATTAAGACATACTGAAGAAACGAGGCTTATCGCAACTTGGTCCATGTAAAGTTTTTGACTCCATATTATGGTGATCTCCATTGCAAGGACTACTACTCGAAGAACTCCTTCAAAGATATTCCGGAAGGCTACATCTCCTTCATGTTCATCCTGTTTGAATATGTTGTATGTAATTGTTTTGCTCTCCATTTTCATTGGACTAAAATAGAGAGGATCATCTGCATTTCTTTGGCTTGTTATGCTAATATCAATTTTTGAATCTCTCAACCAGCGTAAATTCTTTGCCGGGTACTGAACTTTCATTTCAATCAAGCAGTCTAAACCCCGTTCAACATGAACACCTGTGTCAGCCATTCCACACCCGATCAGATACATCATCCCACTATGAGGATCATAGAGCCCTTCCACGAACAGAGAAGTGTCAGATCTGTGTCTTCGGCTTGCAGATACAATGGGTATTTCAGATATGGTCAGACACAAAGAAACATTCAGGAGACCGTTATCATTGAGTAGAGTTTTAGTATCTGCTAAAACTCCTTTATGCTGAATCTTATACACATAGTCATAGCGTGCAAGAAATGGACCTATCGAGATCATTTCAAGCTTGATTGATACCCCAGCTACACTAGAAACTTCAGCATCAATATATAATTCATCTGTTAGATCATAGGTTTGAGAAAGACTAAAGAAGCCTCCTGCTTCTTGAATTGCTGGATACCTCAAAACTGACTGCTGAAGAATTCTGGCGATGCAAAATGATTGGCTTTGCTTCCTAAATTTATCTGCCTGATCGATCTTGGAGTAATTGTATGATAAATAAGAGTCAACATACCAACCATACCTGGATTCCAGTTGGAAGGGCCTATGGATAACATTTAAAAACAAAGGTGAGAATAAACCTTCTATGCTTCCAAATACAATACTCCTCTGCCTAATAGAAAATGATCGAGGAAAATACATGGAAACTTTAGCATCCATTCCTTTCGGGACAGATCCAAGCATACATAGCATTCCCGTGGAGGAATCCCACATGCCTTCAGCCATTAGTGTCATGCTTGAAGAACCAGTCCTTGATGATGCTGTGAATCGGTCTAACTGAGCTGGAACGACTCTGAGTACTGCTGATACCTTTGCATTACCGGCTTTCCCATGAGAACTCTCTTCCTTGCACTTTACATTCTGTATCACGAGTTTTACATTTCTTTTACTCTTGTCAACGGACACACCCTCGTTCCCTAGCACGAAGGGACCTAGTTTCCCAATGTCATAGAGATCGTAGTTTGTGTGATGACCAGGCAAGATATTGAAAATCTCATTTGACATTTCTTGGAAGATTCTACAGAAGTCTGAACCATTAAGATTGTTTACACCATCTTCCATCAGCTCTTTCTGATGAGCATATGTATTACAAGAACTTGATTGACTAGGATCGAACTGACTGAACTGATACTCTGATGACCAACCCAGCTGGGAAGATATGAGGACCTTATCGAAGAATTTAAAGCTTTCTCTTACGTGCACACTTCGTATTTCTCCCTGAATGGCCCCTGCAGACAGACTAGACTCCTTTGGGTACTTAAGAACGAGAACCAACTGATCATCTTGCATAAGGTTAGGGCACTGATTTTCAGGACTCGGGTTCCAATACGCATTCCATCTTCGAGAGGGTAATGTTGTATCTCCCAACAAACACAAATTTCTCTCCTCTCCATTCTCTTTTGTTTCAACATACACACCTTCAAACACTATTGTCAGAACAGACAAACCGGGGTTCATAGGAGAACATTGTTCTAAGATCAGAACTGAATGACTTACTCCTTGTTATTCCTATAGACATTATCCCACCTAAACCCACTCCATTTTGCACATCATCAAGTAGATTTACATCCTTGACCTCAAAATTTATCAACTTCAAAGCATCTGATCCCCTCCCTAGGGGTAAATCAGTCACATCAAAAGGCATTAGAGAGGCTAATCCATTGTTCTCTTGCTCCCAATCCCCGTTATAGAAAGAGAGTTCAGTCTTAATTTTCTCAACCTTGGCATCAGTCAATTCTACTTTGGATCCTGAAGATAGAATTCTACTGCAATGCCTTTCGATTTCAGCGAATCGTTTGTATTCAAAGACTATAGGTTGAAGATCAACATAGTCCATATAGGAATCTTCATAAGAAACTGAAAAGTTGAAGAGGTGAAGCAAATGTAGAATGGTCCAAAGTCCATACACTACAAACTGGTTCTTCATTGTTAGATATCAATTCTCAGTTTTTTTGATCCCCTATATACTCCTCAACAATTATCCAAAAAGGAAAAGGCAAAACTTGTTCAAGAACTTGAAAAAATTGGGTATGTAGGAACTTGGAGAAAGATGCAAAATTTACAAAGAAGATTTATAATCTTGCATATCAAAGTTTTCTTTTGTTTTTATAAACAGCGTGTAAAGATTACAAGCATATTAAGGTTACTACAAAAATGAAGTGGGAATAAAAGGGAAAGAAGGATTAAACGTCAAAAGATGGAATATGCATATGATCATATTCATGAAGGTGGTGACTGACCTTTTATTGGCTGTTTTGTCTTGCAGGTGCAGCTGAAAGTTCAGAAAATTACTCTGAAATCTGAAGCTTTGGTTTGTAAAAGAGAGCAATTAGTACTTGACAGTTGGTACCATTGAGGCATTGACCTTGGAGAGTGTGATAGGAATCAAGATTCACCAAAGCTTTAAAGGTTGACTTTAATTTTTCCCCTGGAGACAGTGAACAAGAACTATAGAAGTATTATTAAAAATTTTGAGTTATAAGAAAGGGAAAACGAGATTCATCTATATGTAAAAAAGAATAAGTTCTTTGCATTGAAATGCCATGAGAAATGCATATTTTGATACAATATAAAGTAATAAATAAAATACTACTTTTGTTTAAGACGAAGATCAGCATGATTATTTTAAGACGAAGATACTAAAATATTTGGTGTATTGTTTATGGAATATAACTAGAGCCCTCTTTTTTTCTGTATCCATCTCACATTAATAACTCGGCTCCTACAGTCTATAGATAGTTTTAAACAAGTTTCCTTTAATGTGGATACCTGAATATCAAGAATTCAAGTTTCATAGCACTTTAGAGGTAGGAATGTAGGATATCCCCTAGACCTCATACGCTTCCCTTCTCAAGGGATCTTGCTTATTAAGTTAGCTTAAACAACCTAGTAGCTCAATTGTCCAATAGTAGTGTACAAGAGTTTAGTGCATATCCCTTCATCTTCCAAATATCATGCATTCGGACTATGATAAGCATTTGATTCTAAATGATACGTGGTACTACATCAATTCTCTCGTTCTTTTTACATTTGCATGTTCTTATACACTTCAACAAATTATATTTTTGAAATTCTCAACAATATTACTCCACACGCATTCTTACTATTAAATTTCCTTCATATTCTATAATATAAAAAATAAAATAGATAAAAAAAAATATCTGCATTCACACCTAACCGTACTCAAACTCACAAATATTTTAACCCAAACTCGAATAGTTCACGAACTAATAGGCTCTGTTCTTTTTTTGAATACCGAATTGAATTTGTCGAACCGAATTTATTCGAACCGAATGAATCTGAACTGAACTAATTGTAAGAGGAAACTAAGTGAACTGAACTGAACTGGATAAATTTGAACTGAACTTAATAAACCTGAACTAAACTGAACGAAACTGAATAAACCTAAACTAAATTGAACCGAATAAACCTAAACCGACGGCCAACCGAATTTTCATTAATTCAATCGAAAAGAACATAGCCTTAGTCTCGTTAGTACTCATAAGCCGTTCTCCCTTTGACTAACCATTGAGGTGGGCACCGTGGCACCAACAATTTATTCACACTCTCCCTCACTCTATAGTCTATACTAATCATCACTTCCAATGGCTTCCGACGCCGCCAAGCAACGGCGGCTAACTCCTACGGCGCCGCCGCGAACCCTAGACGTCCGAAAATACGCCGATTCTCGAGCCGCCGAACTAGATTCACTTCACTCAATCGTCACAAATCGGCTCAACAACGACTTCCGTTCTCGGCGTAACAAGCGGCGCCGAACAACTGGGTTCGACTCCAAGCGGCGCCGCCGGAAGGCGTCTAAAGCCGGTGAGAAGGAGGAGAGAGAAAATGAGAAAGAGGAGAAGAAGTTGTCACGTAGAGTTCGCCGGAGAATTGAATTGACGAAGAATAATCCAGAATTAGGGTTTAGTGTTTCGGGTGATGGGACAAAGAGATTGAGAACTCATGTTTGGCATGCTAAGCGATTTACTATGGAGAAATTTTGGGGGTTTTATCTTCCCCTTGGATTGCATGGCAGGTGTTCGACGAAATTCCCCTCTTTTTTTTCTCTTGTTGTTGTTGTTGTCGTCGTCGTCATTGTTGTTATTATTGTTGTTGTTGTTGTTGTCGTCGTCATCGTCATCGTCATTGTTGTTATCATTGTTGTTGTTGTTGTCGTCGTCGTCGTCGTCATTGTTGTTATCATTGTTGTTGTTGTTGTTGTTGTTGTCGTCGTCATCGTTGTTGTAAATTATGTTGAAGGAATGAAGATTGGTGCCTACTTGAGCTGGTTCACTGATAACATAAGCAAGTTTATTGTTTTTAGTAACATAATTAGCTAGTGAATTGATTTGTTTGTTCTTTAATTTGTTGCATAAGAGGTTACAGCATTTCATAGTGTTTGTCGAGTGTGTGTGCGCGTGTGGGCATGTGCTGTGTGCTTTGTACTGCTTCAGTTGGTTGCAAAGGTTTTGTGTTGTGCGGAATTGATTGAGAAATGTGGATACTTGAGGTTGTTTGATTGAAAAATCAGTGCATTGCATGATTTATGTATTTGAAAAGGGATAGGCGGCTCTGTTTTCCTATTGCCGGTTTTATGATTCAATTGCCTTACAAGGGTTGTCAGCATTTCTGGTTTTTGTAAGTTAAATTTTGGCCGGAATGGGGTTAGTAGCTTGTTTGTGAGGTGAAGAGTCTGGTTCTTGTCACATTTGGAAGTAACCAGGTTGTGTTGGTCTTTTGGTTCGAGAATAATCTAAACTTAGCAGAGTAGGGGATATTACATAATGGGTTCACAAATATGAGTTATATAATTATCGAGTTAATTAGTACAAGTTTGATATATAGTCATTAGTGCAAACATCTAAATGAAATTGTGTTGAAATTATGTAAGATTTTATTAGAGACATTAAGGTTTTTTTAATTTTCACCTTATGATTTCTCTTAGAGGAAATGACATAGTGAATATATGTTGTTAATGGGAACTTTTCTTGAGAAATTATCTTTATGGCCCCAAATTGTAATTGATTTATTTTATTTTATTTTATATGGTGTAGTGGAAGAGGATCGAGGGCTCTTCTAAAGTGGTATAAACAAGGGGCTCTTGTACATGATGCGAGCTACTACAGTGCTGTTGAGTTGGAGGGTCCAGAGGCAGGCATTTCTCATTTCCTTTTGACCTGAAATTGTTAATATTTATGTCATTACTTTAATTAATGAATAAAAATTAAGCTCTTAATATAATGTTGGGCTACTGGTTGTGAGTGGTGATGATAAATTGAGAAGTACCTTAGAAGAAAATAATATCACTTCCTCTTACCCTTTTTTTATGGTAGTACTAGCTATATGCCTATACCTTTTAGAAGCATGAAGCTTCATATGAACTTTCAAATCTTAGGTTTGTTACTGCCTGCTGAGTGATCAAAACTGTAAACTATTCCTGCTAGGTTCTATATCTGTAATGGACGCTCTTCTGAATTAATAGTATATTTCCATGATTTTTCAGGATGCATTGTCATTGATTCTAAGCATGTTACTGGTTCCTTTCTCGATGGATTTCTCTGAAGATATCTGCAAACACTTGCTTTCTGGAGAAATATATGGACGCGCTATGGTAGGTAGGCTTTGTCACATTATTCATGTTAGCTTTGAAGTTAATGAAAGTGGTCATGATTTTTTGTCTCCTTTGTAGCTTCACCATGGCAGACAGGATGGTGATAGAGCAATTTGCCCTGTAACCTTTATGTGGAGACCAGTCCGTCAGCCCGGTAACGTTGGCACAAAGGACCAAGGAAGTGATGAGAATATTGAGATTGAATCAAGCTCTCACCTGCGCCAGCTTTGGATATGGATGCATCCTTCTGCGTTTGGTGAAGGGCTTGATAGTCTAAAACTTGCTTGTCAAAAGATGGTAACTTCCTGTTGACACGATTTTATCTTTAGTCCTAGATATATTCCGTTCAAGTTGATTTTGACTTTTCCTATCCTCAATTTAAAATTTCTGTTAGGAGATGCTGATGTGTGCTAGTTTCTTATTCTCCATCGTCTAGAAATGTTTGAATGAATGCTTTGACTTCCAAGTATAATATTTAAGAACTTAGGAGATGCTCTTCAATATTTATGTATGTGTTTTTCTGTGATAGAAGATTTACTTGACCCTGACTTATTATTCCTCTTGTGCCATTTTCAGATGAATGAGAAAGGTGTTGTGGTCAGTTGTGTGTCCCTTGACGGAAAACTAGGAACATTAGAAGTCATGGGATCGGGAGCATTGCAACTTCTTCAAAAGATATTGCATCCTGTTACTTTGTGAGTTATCCTTTGTTGGTGTATCATTTTTGATAAGATGTTGCAAGAACTGATGAATATATACATACCCTGTTACTGGCAGTTCGGTGGAGGATTGCTTAAAGTCAAGGACTGCTTCAACCCCAGGGCATAAGGATGGATGTGAAATACAGCAGAAGAACATCCTTGAAAAGGAAGAGTGCTTTTCTCCTGGGACAGCTATACTACTTACAGTTGTTGACCCACGTTCGGCATGTCACAAAGGTTCTGCGGCAGTTCCAGCCTTACCTTTAGCCAATGATTTAAGCAGCTCAATGGAAGAAAAAGGCAAAGACAATTCTGCAGGAAACCTGCTTATGGAGGAAGAGGTACTTTCTACCTTGCAGTCAAAACATGACAGCAATATCTCTTTATCTAACTGCAAGGACTTGTGGGATGCCAGTATTGGGGTTCGTCCACCTGTGGAGGAGCACATTCTCTGTTTGGAGAGGCATCGAAAGTCTTTGGATTTCTTTTGCATAAAAGATATGTCTTCGACACAGTTTGTGTCTACTGATGAGGGTCACTTCTCAAGTTTCTGTCCAATCTTGCTACTAAAAAACACTGGTGAGGCAGGCCTCCATACTGGGTATGTTTCCTTACCTCTATGCAGTTCTGTGAGAATCATAGCTTACTAGACTTTCTGCTTTTGATATGCACAGGTTACTTTCAGTTCCTATGTGACTGATGTTTAGACCAAAGTAGTGTATAATGTACAATCTCTTTAATTGAACTTGATTTACCCCATAGGTGTGTAGTGTCACCTTATGCTTTATAACTTTAATGTTTTTGGTGGTAGGATGGTGAGGTTGGGGTTGAAAGAGGGGGGCCATAGTTAGGGGGGGTTTAGTTTATTACAGTAGATGGCATAGCTAGTGGAGAGGGTGTGGGTGAAAGAGTTAGAGATGATTAGGGGATGATTAATCTATTTCAGTGGAGAGCGTTGTTAATTAGATTGCTTAAGAAACCCAGGTGATGTTCTTATGATCTTGGTGCCCTTGTTTATATATACTTCATATATGTACTAGGCTAGTGGGCTTAGTCATACATGGGGTAAAAATTTTGTTAAGAAAATGTATTTCTTTATTGAAAATATTATAATGAACTGATACAATAATACTCCATTTATTAAAAAATACATGTCATGGAAAGATTATGTGTGATTAATTTACACTAGTACCTAGAACTAGGTGCACCCATGTCTATTTTCTTGCTTATTTGGATAGTTAAAATTTTACAAATGTGGAAAAAATAAGCCCAAACGAGCAGCAAGGTAGTCTTGGGTGCATAATGAACATAGTTTGAAAATGCGGTGTCTGTCGGGATCGCGGTAACGGCCACGATGATGCAAGAACTGGGATGGTGCGGTTGTCATACCATCAAATATTGGCTCAGACCATGAGATATCCCTTGAACCCGCATAAAACACGGGTTTTTTACACCTCTGCGATGCGGGTAGTATCGGTTCGACACGGGCAATACGATACGATGCGGCCTTGTTTTGACACCATGATAATGAAGCAATGAGAGTAGTGCTAGAGAAACCGAGTGGATAGTAGGGATCTGTCTTGATTTTAATTTGGTGGTACTTGTGGTTTGTCTTTAAGATTTTATTATTATTATTTTTGTCCACAAATCGAAGTTCATGTTGCTTAATTATTGACAAACTTCATTGTTCCAACGTTTAGTAACAAATTGGCTTTCCAGTTTCAGCGGTATTTCTGATAGATTCTCCTAGGCTTGACTTGATTTACTGCCTCTGTTGGTATGTCAAATAACATCCCACTTCCTCTTTATCTTTCAGATGGTCTATTATACTCCCTATTTCTTGGGTTAAGGCTTTCTGGATTCCTCTCATTTCTGGTGGAGCTCATGCTATTGGTTTGAGAGAGAAGCATTGGGTTGCTTGTGATGTATGTGCATTTCGACCATTTTACCTCTTGACGAGTTTTTATTCCATCCTTATATAGAACTTTTGCCTCCCATTGTGCAGGTCGGATTGCCTTATTTTCCGTCGGATTTTCCTGATTGCAATGCAAACTCTTGCTCAATGGAAAGAGAAGCAGCAGGAGTTGACAAAACAATGGAACATCGTTCTCCTGCCATGAGACCTTTTGAAATTCCCATACAACTTCCTTGGAACAGCAATTGGTTTGCTTTTAACAGAGGTTCTGAGGAGGGAAGCGACACCGATTATTCTAGTAATATATGCGGTAATGGAGAATATTCTGCGGACCTAGAAGGCAAGCTCAGTGGCAGACCACTTGTTAATGACAGTGGATCTTCTGAATTACTTGTAGCGAGGACATCTAAAATACTAACTTCTTTTTTGAAGGAAATATCTGGTGATAATTTGCTGTTGTTCCCCAAGGGGATAGATAGGCCGAGCTTTTCACATTTAATGATGAAAGAAGTAAAAATCAGCCCCTCACATCTGGGAACTTTGATGACTGACCGAAGGAGATTGTGTTACCTAAGAGTTGTGTTACATGCTTTTAAGGAAGGTGTTTTTGAGGAGAGAGCAGTTGTTTGTGCACCTCGTTTTTCTGACATAACATTGTTGAACTCCAGGTAGTAATTTTTTATTGTTCTGGCCCTGAACATACCTTTTCTTTATGTTGTTTTTATTGCATATAAGTTCCTTTTCTTCTGTTTCCAGTATCTTTTTCCCTCTTGAAAATATATTTAGTTGTTTACCTTGGTTCTTGTAACAAGTTCATGCTTTACAGACTTCCATCTTATCTAGTAATTGTGATAAAATGGTTCTTCTATGGCTATTGATTCTGCTGGCATGATCATGAATCTTATAGGTTGGAGAACAATGAGGACCTCCAAGTGCCTCATGCTTTTGTTGGCTCATACTTTAAAGTGCTACCATCCGGTAAATGGGATTTTCATATGCCCGAGGACCCTGCTGCTAGGGAGGCTTATAGGCCACCGATAGGCTTTGTCACTACTGGATTTGTTCGAGGAAGGTTCATATTTTTTCCCTTGGCTACTATATTTCGCAACTTAGTTTTCCAGTTGTTTAACAGTTACAGTTGTATACGTTTATTGAATTGAAATACTCTTTCTGTCTCATAATAATTTATCCTTCTTTTTGAGTTGAAGTTTATAAACTTAAATATTAATTTTTTTTTAATAATTTTGTTAACATGTGATTAAAGATATTAATGGTTAAAGGTTTGTATTGGAGACCATAAATCAAATGAGGCAAATAATCTGATTAGGGAGTAGTAAATTATAGACTCTGGAGTAGTAGATTGTCTCATGTGCGAAACTCCATAAAGAAAACTTCAATCTATGTTTGCTGAGAAGTGAGATAAAATTGTTGGTTAGGCGACTTTGCTTGATGTTATCTGCAACTAAAACATTCTTGCTTTTATGACAATGCAGCAAGAGACCAGCAGCAGTGGCTTTTTGTGAAGCCGTGTTACTTGCTCGTCTTAGACATGAACAGTGGAGTCGAGTGCCTGCAAAGAAGAGGAGGAAGGAGATATTCGTATTGGTTAGAAACTTGAGGTCTACGGCGTATAGACTTGCTCTTGCTACCATTGTATTGGAAGGACAAGAAGAAGATGTGAGTTCCCTATGAGAAACTGACAAGGTGTTAGCCTACATGCCTCAGTTTCTTTTGCAAGGAGTTCTAGGCTTCAGCTGTATTGCATTTATTACACTCTCTATTTCTCTCACGAGGATTGACAACCCTAAAAAATTACCCACACATATTTCTAGTTTCAAGTGTGGATGGGAAGACATGCTGAAAGAGCAGAGAGGAAAAGGCGACAGATCGCAAAATACATACAAAAGTAGAGCTAGCCAGGTAGAATGCTTATGAAGGATACATCAAGCAGAAGCTTTTGAAGAATATATTCCTCAGTCTAGGTAAAGTCCATCTTGTTGTGATAGAAATGAGCAACAACAAATATTTTGGTATTTCATATATACACTCTTGTAAGAGACGAAATACAGACAAATTGTTTGCCTTTAGACCTAACAACCCATTGATATTTAATCTACATTAGTCTCCAAAAACTTGAGGAGGTGGCATTCTTTAAAAGGGACTGACGTTTGGTACTAGTGCACTACCATTTTATGTCTATACTCGTCAGTGATTTGTGAGATGGTGGGGAAATTTTACTTTCTAAAATCAGTTCGTAATTTTCTTCAACATGACCATGAAATTTAGTGATTAACTGCACAAATTGGTTGGTAGAAGATTTTCTTTACCATGTACAATCTCATGGTAAAAGTTCATGCTTTATAACATGAGACTGAGCACTTTGGTGGAGGGGGGAGGATTCCTCTTTATTGTTTGGTTAGGACTTTCAAGTTTTAATACTAAAACTAGTTATTAGGCTCGGGCTATGTCCCGGGTAAGGGAAATTTTCATTTATTAATATTATACTTTAAGATGATAACACTAAATATCACTTGGTCTAGTGGTTAAGACTTTAGTATATAAACTTGAAGTCGCGGGTTCAAACCCTATACTATGCAATTCCTAATTTTTTTATTGAATGTGGATTACATAGAGTAAAATGCCCCTAGGGAGAGCGCCGCGTGGCACCGTTCCTTGTTTAGGAACGCCTTTTAATATATTAGTATAGTTAGATACTAAATACAAAATTGTTGAATTGCAACGCATTCGAATGACTATATATATCTATTTTGTCAGGCTATTAGAATATCTCACTAGATCATAAAAGTTGTAAATTTCGAAGCAAATAAAATTGATCGCTAGATCCTAGCAAATTCTAATTTTAGTACAAAACGATTCCGTTTGTAAGAAGAAAAAGTTTTACGTGTTACCTTTACCCAGTTTTTGTTGAACAAATTATTTAACAGATTGACTAAACTAGTAGTATTATACATCTAGACTAATGAAATAACTCGCTTTATTTATTTACTTTCAGCTTATATTTTGTATCCAAATTTTCCCGATGTAAAAACAAAAGAAATAAGCTAGCAATGTTGATTTGATTGTCTAACTAAGGGCTCGTTCGTTATCGTTTTTTGTTTACTGTTTTCAGTTTTTTTGAAAACTAAAAACAAAAAACACAAAACCTGAAAAAGTGGTTTCCACTTTTTAGTTGTCAGTTTTCAAAAACATCATGTTTCTAATAAGTTTGACTAATTTTTTATCCATTATAGGACATATATCATATGACTTTTAAATACAAAAAACCAAAAAACTGAAAACCACAGTGATACCGAACGAGCCCTAAGCATTTCGTTGAGCTAGCACTGCAGTATAACACATCTAACATTTGGCTAAAGTGCATCCCCATTACAAAGGGTACACATCAGACCTGTGAGACCCTTTGACTGTACCACACTACCACTATACAGTCTTAACAAAGCAACAATGAAACTTACTATGATACAACAACATAGATATACATACGTAAACAACTCTTATTTTGAAAAGTTGTAGCTAAAAAATGATATTTTTTAGTAAAGTGATAAAGATTGTCTAATCAACTATAGAAAAGTTTTATATATCAAGGAAACTAAGCAAATTTTCAAAGTTTGTGATTAAGTTCTATATGTGCTACTATCCTTTTTTAAGTGTTATAGGTCAATATCTAGAATTTCTGATGGTATCAGCATAAAAACTAAGAGAAATTATGTGGTAAGCTCTTAGCCTCTTACGTTAATTTTTCGCTAGATATGTAGAGAGAGAAACTTAATCTAATTTTAAGAAAGAGCTCAAATATTATCCAAAAGAAGCTAAATTTACAAAGGTGTTGACGTATTAATGCAAACAAGCATAGGGTCTACATCCCTTCGCATAGGGTCCAAAGTGCCTTAAGAGTATGCCCTTGGAGATACTGGTCCATTTATGTAAGGGTTCCTAACTAATGTACGAATAATCCAAATGAAGAAAGATTATCAAAGAAAATATCTTACTATTTATGTAAGGGTAATTATTGAACAATTGATCTCAAAATGAATTCGCAAACTGGAATGAAGAAAATAACAAATATTTAAGTTTTCATTGCAAAGAAGAATTGTACTTCCATACAATGTTGGAATAGATGAACAACATTTTGAGTTACACTATGCTAAACTACACATGCTAACTCAAGGCCAAAACTAGGAGAAAACTAAGATAAATTGTCGTTGTTAGTGTGTTATTACTTTCTGGTCGAGTAACCAACTTTTTTGTAGAGGCTTCTTATGCCAAGTCTGGCTGGCGATACATCCCTCCTCTCAACTTCCCTTCCTAAAACCATGATTAGAACACTTTAAAGAAACTAACTTCTCTCAAATTTCAACCGAGAAAACGCTTTTGGACTGTAAAGGATAACCACCTCTTTCTCTTGTACTTCAGCGTCAAGCCTTATAACGTTTGGTTATTATTTAAGTCAAGTTTTATCTATCCGTTAACCGGTTGACCTCAACCATTCAGCTAGAATTTCGTTATACCTTAATTTTAATTTCAAAGATCTTTAAGAACCGTTTTAAAGATGCGAGAAACATAAAGACAAAACACTGAAACAAAAATTCTTGTTCACTCAATCAAATTACTAGAGTCTAGACTATAGAGTTCAATTGGTCATTGATGTGCTGCGAGACTTTCCACCAACACACATCGTTATATTGAATACTTATTGTTGAATACTCCTACTTCTACTTCAACTTTTGGAAATTTCAGAAAAATTGAAAAAATACGCCCAACCCAACTAAAACTTCCAATCCACCCCATCAGACAAACAAATACATCCATTTATCAATTCATTCATTCATTCATCCACCCTTTTAAAGTTTTAAGCCAACTAATATCTTCTGTGGAGAGAGAAAAACAAAAGTGTTATATATAGAGAGAAAATAAATACTGGGTAGATTCACATCTGTAAAATAAAAACTCTAAAAGATTCCAACACTCCCAAATTTCCGCCGAATTTCAATTTGGGTATGTCTTCAAATCTGTGTTTTTATCCTTTTTTTTGTCAATTTTATATAAACCCCAATTATGGAAACTTAATTAATAATCCTGATTGATTGATTTTGATCCTTTTATGTTTTTGGGTTAAAAAGATTTGAACTTTGGAAGATTTAAGGTAAGATGGCAAGAATAAAGCCACAAGCTTTATTGCAGCAAAGCAAGAAGAAGAAGGCACCAAGTAAAATCAGTCTTACCACAATTATTTTGTTCAGTTTGATTGTTTTCATGGTTGTCTTCTTCATTTTCTCCGCATATCGGCATTTTTCTCACAGGTGGGTGACTTTCTATTTTGAGTATAATTTTTAATCTGTTTTTTGCTTTAATTTGGAGAAATTGTACCCTTATTTTTTTTCACTCTTAAATTAGTTTTAGGGATTTTGGATGAATAAAAGCAAGAAACTTGATTTGGGTTGGAAAGTAGGGTGAGAGTAATTTGGTGTAAAATTGAGATCATATGATGTTAGTGATTTTGCTATTATTGTGTTTCAATCTGATTGCTGAAACTGGAGCATTTTTTTCTATATAATAATGTATGCTTTTGATGGGAATCTTGATTTGAGTTTGCAAAGGTTGATATTAGAGAAGCAGCTTGGTTTGTTGTTAGGATGTTTTTGTGATTGTGGCTAAATTTTGGAAAAGCTGAGCTCAATTTGCATTTTATATATGGTATTAGCTAGAGGATTCGTGTAAAGGACCACCAGAGATAAATTCTTGACTCGTGCAGCTAATTGGTTTAAGGCTCTGACATTGTTGTTGCTGTGAAGATCTAGTTGGTAAATTTAAATTAGAGTTGGCCAAGTTGGGGAGAGCAAGTATGTTTATTGTTGGGGCAGTTTTGTGATCTTTGAGCTTGATTTTGCAATCTTGTCGAGGTCCAAGACAAGAGGGTGTGAAGCAAAGTTGCTATCTGGTGTCAATCGAGCTACTTGTCTGGAGCTTCTTGGCTCATCACCTCTGCCTTCTCAGCGGTCTTTCATTCTTCGTGCTTTTGATTCTGATAGGGTGTTAGTTTGCATTGCTTGTATGGGTTCTAGTTGATAATTTTCAATTGAGATTCGTCCAAGTGGGTGAGAGCAAGTATGTCTGTGGTTGGGGCGAATATATCGTTTTGCTTTTGGCTCAATTTGGTAGTTTTTCAGCTGGATTCTGTATTTCTCGGAACAGTTTCTGCTTGGGAGTTTTGCTGTGGGTTCTTGTAGTGCATCAGTGTGCTGTAATTCACAATGTTCAAGATAATTATGAGGATAAATCATAGATTGAGGAATGTTCTTGGTTGTTGACAACATTTGTTTGAATGTATATCTCTTTCAGGTCAGTGAACTCAGAGGAGCAAGTACGTTTTGGAGGTCGTAAGGTAAAAATGTTAGTATTGCTTCTGCATATTTCTATGCTTTTTACATCACCAGCTAGGATTGATCATTATTTTCAATGCTCAATCAATTAACTATTAGCCAGCTTTTTGTGGATTTAGTCATTGTTCATTAATGCCTCCTTTGGCAAATGCTTTTTCACTAGTTCGAGTTCTGATAAACATTTTCTTCGTATGAATTAGGGTCTCAGTGATCTGAAGAATACAGAAGTTCCAAAATATGCGGTATGTATTGCTTTAATTTTTCTAATTGGTATTGTCTTAAGGGAACTAGTCTTGACACTCCCTTGTTATAAACTCCCTCTGTCTGGAATTAGTTGATGCATAGACCAACCCTATGAATTTGAAACATAATGATTTCACACAAAGACCCAATTAAATAAGTTGGGTAATTCCTATTCTCTCCCCAGTGCTTAAATTTAAGTATACACATATTGAGAAATTCAACCGTATTAGGAAAGGTGACACTTTTTCCAGACATCCTAGAGTAGAATATATGAGTATATCCTGACAGAGGGAGTATCCTATTGGTGCTTCTCATGCTTCTGGCTCATGTGTTTCTTCGCCTGGTCTTGTTTCAGTCTTAGGAAATACTGGTTGCTTTTCCCTTAGCTATATTTCTTTTTGTTTTGTGCTAGATCATCCATACTTCAAAAGGTGCCATTGCTGCGGAACTGTTCAAGGATGGATCTCCTGAAGTTGTTGATGAATTTATTGAGTTATGGTAAGTACATCAGTTTTCGGTTCTGCTGTTTACTCTAATGTTTAAATAGTTTTTTGAGACAATATGGATTAATGGCAACCACTTCATTAGTCTAGAGTAATTTTCAATTGTTTGTCTTGTTGCCGTCTCTGTTTGTTTTGACTTTTGACTACTTTTACACCGTACAATTGTTAGGGTTCAAACACATAAATTGGTGGTATGAAGTTTAAATATTCAGTATATTCACTTATGGATCTGCGTCCATCTTTCTTACCGTGTATTTAGTCATTTAGTCTGTTTACATGTTTGTATAGCATGAATTCAAAACTCAGCTAGGTAATCCCATTGTGACCATATTATAAAAGGTTTTCGAGCTTATCGCAACCATGATATAATACTGCAACAGCCTCAAACCATCTGCATTGCCCGAGTGATTCCGCAACATCCAAGAGTTAAAACCATGTTGTATGGTGAATGCTAGAGGATGGTCCTCAGTTATACCAAAGAGGGGAAAAATAGGGCTTATTTAGAAACTAGGGGAGAGTTTGGTACTATATTCTTAATAGCTCTTGAAGGCCATTGATGTTCTTTTGTACATCCTTCTGTGTCAAAATACTTGACTTGCTACACTTTCCTAGAATGGAAGTGTGACAATTGCTACATATTTTACTCCTAAACTTTCTAAAATACTCTTTCAAAGTTGGTAGTCTCCCACTTTCTCCTTTACAATACCCGTACTTTTTTCTTAACAAATGTTTTTTCATTCAAAAAGTGGTGGTCCCTCACTTTCTTTCTCTACCTTTCTTAAAAACTCCCCACTTTCTTTATGTAGCAAATATTAAACAGATGAAGTATATATATAGATATTCTCATATTTTATTTAGAGACTACTACTACCATAGGATGATGTCATGTGTGTGATGTCAAGATGATGATCTCAAAGTCTGCCGCTCTAATGATTAATCACAGTGACTAGCGTTGTTCGTTTGGGCTGAAGTGAACTGAACGAAACTGAACTGAATTGAAACTGTGAGAGGAAACTATATGAGCGCGCCCAAAAGAACAGGGCCTTAAAATTGTTGTTCTGTAGTTGTTTGCTTAGTAATGGAAATTTGGCGTTAACTCCCTCTTTTTCCCCCTTCTCTCCTCTCCCTCTTTGTTTACACTTTACACACATGCACGCGCTATCACACACACACACACACACATTTGGACTTTATTACTTCTCTTTCCTATTTCTAGGGTTGGGGGAGGAGTGGCGGCAAGGAATGTTTGTTTATACTCCCCCTATACCATATTTAACTTTCCACTTTCATTTTTGGGATGTGCTAAGAAACTTTCCATTTTCATTTCCCTTTCAAGTCAAAGTTATTGTTTCACTCTATCACTTCGATTCTTTCTCTCTATCTTTTGCTATACTTTTTCCTACTTTTTTTTTGTCTTTTTAGTTTTCTTGATCAGCTTGTCACTTAGAAGTGCGAAGTTAGATTTGGTACAGAGGGAATGAGGGATTAATAGGCATGAGTTGTTGTGTAATTGTGTTGATCACTTGATCATGGACTTATTTACTTTCAGTTCACCAAAGACCGTTCCATTCTGATTTCAATTGGTCTGGTGAACATTAAAATTATTTAAGATTATCTGTAATGTTGAGTTTTATAGGTAGATATTGGTGAAGATGCTTAAGTGGAACTGGGCTGATCATTTTGATTGCATAGCTACTGTACCTATGCAGCTATACTTACCCAAAAGATTCTGTACCAACACCTTGCTCTGATTGAACTTACTTTTGCAGTCAGAAAGGGCATTTCAAAGGGATGCAATTCCATCGCGTGATAAAACATTACGTGATACAGGCAGGGGGATGTACACAGTATTGGACCTAATGAAGAATGGACTTCTAAGGGGAAACAATACAACCAACTTGATATAAGGTTTCCTAGCTTTTAGTCTTTTAGAATTTTACTTAATTTTTGGTTGCACATCTGTATGCATAATGCTATTCTCCTGCAGTGTAAAGCATGAGGCGTTTATGCTTGGAACCCTCCAAGACAAAGCACGACAATAAAGGATTCGAGCTTTATATAACAACAGCACCCATTCCCGATCTTAATGAGAAAATAACTGTTTTTGGAAGAGTTATCAAGGGAGAGGAGGTTGTCCAGGTAAATATTGTTACTTCAATATTACTCTTCATTTATTACGAGGATACTAATGTTTTTCTATTGACCAATGTTTTCACGAAGTGAGGCTTAATGGTTAAAATGTTTGCCGAGGAAGTCTTAACCTCTATCAGATTAAGTCCAAAACTGATAGTACCATAAACCTTCCTATGGTATTATGGTACTATCCATTAGAAGGCTTTTTACTTTCTTAGTGTGTTCTCTTCCCTAAAAAAATAATAATTTTTAGGAAAAGTAACTTTGTTTAAGTTCCAATAAGTCTCAACAAGTTATAGAAATAAGTTCCAATAAGTTTAGATTAATCTAGATCTACAGAGTTTAGATGAAGAGAGCACATCCTTGGGACCAAAAATTACCAGTGTGCCCTTTTGGTAGAGGTATATCCGCACTCTTTGTTTGCCTCCTGTCTTTGAGCCTTACTACGAATATCACACTATTTATTCAAGGGCATTTTATCAATTTATGCTAGCATATATTAGTTGGATTAGATACCTAGAGTTTTTTTGCTAAAGAGTCTTGGTTGGCTTTGCGTTATGTTCAGGAAATCGAGGGAGGTGGACACAGACAACCATTATGTACCTAAATCTGCCATTGGCATTATGGATGTGACCCTTGAACAGAAGTTATAGACGAAATTTTGTTGTCTGCTCGGTTTCAGAACTTCCATTCCTGGAGGTTTTGGTAGCAGAGTTTTACATATGCAAATATTGTGAGCTTCTCAAACATTGTAGTCGTTTTGTTGGAAATTTTCTAGCCTGTTATATTCCTTCCCAACTCTGCTAAAGCGTACTGAAGTTGCTCCAACACCTCGCAAAGAAGGTGAACGAGCAAGAGAAAAAAATGAAACTGATGATATAGTACTAGATCTTTTTTTTTTTGGGGAATAGGATTACATTAGTTGTAGGATCTTTGGTAATCAGAAACTTGTCAACTCGATGTTTTTCTTTTTTGATTTTGTGAGCTCAATGTTTTGTGAAGAGTTAAAAGATTCTGGCTTTGCAACTTGCAAGTTCTTTGTCTGTCGAATTCTCCAGCCAACTATGGTTAATGCTTTTCACTGTTAAGTACTATGCTTGTATGCACTTTGATCGAGATTTACAGGTACAACAAGGTATAATAGTTCAAGGGTGCAAATTATATTGTTGAAGCCTTCCCCCAGCATAAGGAGCGTTGTCTTGTGTGCAATCGCATGATAAAAACAATCTATTCATTTTCTAGATTACCCATTTAACGTGAAAATTATTAATGGATACTCTCTCCATATTAGATTTATTACATTTTTTAGAGGTCAAATTTTTTATACTTCGATCATTAATTCTCACTAAAGTCCAAGATTTTATTCTCCATTGCCAACACAAATTGATGAATCGAGAGATATGAAAAGTTAATTTTAAAAAGGAAGTATGAAGTTTGTTTTTTAAAATTACAAGTTTTAAAACTATTATCTAACGTAGGGAGTATAATTCCATAGGCAAGTCAATCTTGTTAGTAATACCACATATGTTTGCAAAAATCTTTTCTTTTTTATGAGAAAAACAAGGGGGTTTTTTTTTTTATATTGAATACGTCTAAAAATCCAAAGTTTGTATTTTTTAATGGACTACTTTGTATTTTATTTTATTTATTGTTGCACAAGAGGGCTAAGCCCTAATTTGAATAGACTATTGTGAGAAGATAATATATTATTACTAGTATATTGTACCATAATTAAAAAGCTCTATACTCCGTCGTATGACTCCTTTATTAATGAATTAATTTTACTTAAAAAAAAAACTCTATACTCCCAAGAATGAAAAGACTCCATAATCATTGACTAATAACACCCCTTTTTTTTATAAAGATAAAAACAAATTTTCACCTAAAACGACATCATGTCAATATAGTGTCACACATGGAATAAATCGTCATTTCATTGTAGGAGGACCAAATCATGATTGCAACAAGAACATCTAATAAGATAAATAATTATTTACACAAAAATGCTTTTCGAGAATCCATCCTAAATTATTCTCCAAAGTAGGGAAGTTCTTGTTCTTAGTGGAGTCACTGGAGTATATAAAATGTTTTTTTTGGCTTTCCTTAAAAAAATTGTCTTTTTGGCCAATCACAATCATGAATATAATGTAATGGTGTTATGTACCAATTAATATTGGTGGATGAAGGGGAGGTGATCAAAATGCGGGTCGGGGTTCCACTATTGACAATAGGGCCACACAACGGCTCCGGATCGTATTTTTGTCTGCCCAAAAACCCGCTTTTTCAGTGTCAAAATCGGGTTGGCCAAAATTTAAGCTTAAAAAGTCATTTTTGGCTCCCCCAAAGCCCGTCCTAAACCAAAAAAAAATTCAGGTTGGGCACCGAAACCGGGCCCAAAAAATCTGCCCAAGCTCGGGTATTTTTTCGGGCCGCCCTACTTTGATCAGCTCTAGAATGAAGTATTTGTCAGTACTTCCATTTCCTCTTATCATAAAAATAATATACTTCGAGAACATTGGTTAGTGCTTCTATGCCCTGATTTCCTGGATGATGAGAATTCAATTCTTGTTGGGATGGCCAAGAGTTAACGGAAAAAACAGTCTGAAACTTATGGATTTTTAACAATCGGTTTTAGCACTAAGACGATTATTAAAAAACTCAATGGGACTTGGTGCACAAGCAGTGCCACCGGCTGATAATCGATATTAACTTCATATAGCGATTTTTATATATAGGAACTTATATACAATATACAGTCGATTTTATTAACATTTAAAACATATAGTGAGATTATATGCAATATAGTGTAGGATTTAGTTTTAATGTTAGAACACTAGCATGAAGAGTGACACAAGGTAACATATATTTGCGACACGCTGCTTCGACATATCGAAGACACAGACTTCAGGAACGCTATAAAAAGAAATGTGTCCGAACGACAGTAAATGTAGCTTTTCACGACATAAATGAATGTCGTCGAACGACATAACATGACTGCTCATCAACGAACTTTCCTGCACGGGATAAGATGCCTTCGAACGATACTGCGGAGTTTCTCCAACGACATAGCTGGTTTTTCCGAGACGAGATAAGTCGTTTGATCATTAGAACATGATGTAGATCCCCGTACGATATACTATGCTCTCGAATTCAGGTATATTGCTTTTTCCCTCGTAATGTTATTGCTTCAGACATGATATGGTGCCGATTCCGAACGACATTCACTGATTGCCTGTCAACGATACGTTCTCCGTAGTTCGATACACTACTCTAAGCGCCCCCGCGCATACTAACGCTGACGTTGGACCTGGCCCATCACAAAGTCGATTTGACAATTATAATAACTGGAAGGTTAATATGCAAGGTTATGTCGTAGTGCTACGACATAAAATGTAAAAAATTCAATATATACAACAAAACATCATATGGAACTAACAAAAATTTATAATTCTAGTTATGGTATATATATACTTTGAAAAATTGTTATGTGTTATTTCTGTAGATTTTATTTTTCGCTTTCCGTCATGACCTTGATCCCCTTTGCGCTTTATTTCTTAATTTATTGGTTACTACTAATACTAATCCTAACAAAGTCAATTACAAATTAGGAGCTTCGGGCTATGCTAATATTGAATGACATAAAACGGAACATATAGAAGTCTACATATAAATTAAAAGAAATGAAAACCAAATTATTACTAGGAGTACTATTATTATGGTTTATATTTATTCAATTTATTTGATATGAGGGAGGAACACAAACTCTACATTTATGTACTATCTTGTCAAATATGATGCAATGTTGAATTATCCATTTGCACGCATGACACAAGTTTTGCGTTACACCACCTTCATATTTAAAGTTCTACTACCCCACCACATTCAAATGTTCCACTATTCAAAACTTCAAATCAGTTAAAACCTTACACCACTCGCATAAGGTGGAGCGTAGTCACGAGAGTCATGCCTGCATGCGGTTAAGAGGGCTTGTCAGTGCGTGAACTCACGTGCCGGATAGCGTGGCGGCAACAGTAGGTCCAAAACTCGTGACAATCATTGCAATCTTCGTCACGAAGTGTCGACGGAATCTCATCGCCGATGATACTTGCGAAGTCATTGGCAGGGAAACCCTGTCTATGAAAAGGCTATTATGGTGGGGTCAATGCTACGCTGCAGGGGTAATATTGTCCACTGTGCTGTCTCGTTGCCGGACGCCCTTGATGCTCTAGGGGAGTGCGTGGTGTCCACGCTCCACCCTTGGATGGACTCACTTCCGATCGACGACTTTTCACTCCTGTGGGCGCTCTTTTTAGCATTTGCTGGTTGACCTCACCGCCACCTCATCCCATGCGGACTTACACTCTGAAAGATGGGGCCCACGTACCATCAAGGCGACACCACCACCTTAACTATGGAAGAGGGAATGTTTGAAGGATCAACGACGTGGAGAGAGAGAAAATGGGAGGAAGTGAAGTGAGAGAAAATGAGACAAAAAGACGGTGGTCACAAAGCTTAGAAATCGGAATTATATTTCATTCGGT